>CM025636.2:11938281-11951527 GCA_014621495.2 Entosphenus tridentatus
CCCCTCTACTCCATCCCCTGTCTCCCCCTCTACTCCATCCCCTGTCTCTCTCTCTACTCCATCCCCTGTCTCCCCCTCTACTCCATCCCCTGTCTGTCCCTCTACTCCATCCCCTGTCTCCCCCTCTGCTCCATCCCCTGTCTCCCCCGCTGCTCCATCCCCTGTCTCCCCCTCTGCTCCATCCCTTGTTTCCCCCTCTAATGAATTGATGGCCACAGCGTATATTGACAGTGCAGTGGGATCGAGACATGGTAGTGGTGTAAAACCTCATTGATTATAATATCCAGCGTGAAGGTTTGTGTGAGAACTTTGGATTGTGGTCTGGGACGTGAGACCTAATGGGCTAATGTCTCTGCTGTGATAACTTTGTTGTTGTTCATTGTTGTTTGTGCCTTTTGTTTTGGTGCCATTTCTTCATTTGAATGCTTTTAGGATTTTGTTGGTTTGCTTAGTAGTAGCTCCATATAGGATTTGATCCTCGTATAAAATTAATGTACAGCGTTATGAGATTAAATTAGCATGAATATATAATGAAATTATTAGTATTTGTCTCCTCTGTTCCTCATCATGTGCATCGTGCAAGTCGCGTGCGGCGTTTGTGCCACGTGTATCGCGTGTGTCACGTGTCGCATGCATCACGTGCATCATGTGCGTCGCGTGCGAGTCGGGTGCGTTGTGTGCGTCGCGTGCATTGTATTTGTACGACTTGCATTCTGAGACATGCAGCGTGGTGTGCGTGTATCGTGAGCGTACGTATCGGAGTGAACAGTGAATCGTTGCACACGCACGGTCTGCTCGCATCGCGTCGCTCATGGAGCGAGTCCTGGCTGCGGCACGTGCGCTCTCGACATGTTCACCCACACATTCTCGGCGCGTTCACCCGCGTGCTCTCGGCGCTTTCATCTGCACTCTTTCGGCGCGTTCACCCGCGCGCTTGGCTCGTGTGGTGCCAGCTGAGAGGGGAGTGTGGGCCGCGTGCAGGGTGTTGGGTCAACGTCGATGCGTTTCTCGGTCGGAGTGAATCGGTAGCTACGCGCGCACGCAACCTGGCATTGCGCGCGCTTTGCAGGGATCCAGTCGCCGGCTGTGCGAGATGTTCATTTGTATGGCTACGAGTTGGAATACAGGATAGAAAGTAGGTTTTGATTTGAAGCTTTCTTGACTGCAGGGAATCCATACTGGGTGCAGCCTCAGGGTAAGAGGCTGCACCTATCTCAAGCCTACTTAAGACTTTGTTTCAGTAGATTTCTCTCGCCCACCTGAAGACGGTCGCTTGTGTTGCGATCGAAATGTCGTGATCTATTAATAATTGTATATCTACGTGACTTTACCGAAATAACCAAAGGGTGTAGGTTTTGTTCATTTCCAAGGCAACTGCTTGAACGCAGGCCCAAAGATTCAAGTGGCCAGCAACAAATAGCAACACGAAAGGTGAACTAGATGAGTGCAACACGTTCCTCTCGTATGCTGCGGCTGCCTTCATTGGTGCTCGCAAATTGTGCTCGAGTCTAAACGGGGGATCTTTGTGTGGGGAGCGGTGGTGTGTGGTTCGCGCACTGCACTATGAACCCAGCTACATGAGTTCATTTTCCGCTCGCGGCCAACGTCCGTGACGAATATCTGAACTGGTCTTGGGCCTCCTCTAGGTCGACTGATACTTACTTGAGTACCTGGTACCCGTATAACCGGTCCTAGGCTGGGTTTGTGTCATGCCGGCCTTCACGAGTGCTCGGTGCCAAGAGTTGCCCGACAGTCTGTTGAAGGCTGTCGTGGGAGATATTCGTATTGCATGCTAATCTATAAAGTGCTGCTCATGGCAGCGCGTGGTGCGATGCAGGCAACATCGGCACCTCTACACACACCGCTACTCACACCCTGATATACACCGCTACACACACCACAAAACACACCGCTACTCACACGGCTACACACACCGCGACACCGATGAGGCGTATTGATAGACTATATTGGCATAGTCAAGGACTGGGCCTATCGCTGCCTTGAATAGAGACGATGCCTCACTGATCGACCTGTGGCCAACTTGCTGTGTCTGTACCAAAAGCCCAGACGCTGCCTTAACTTAAGATGAATGTGTTCAATATGAGACTCAAAATGTAGCTTGTCATCAATCCAGAGACCAAGGTATGTAAATGCATTGGCTCTATCGAATGGGATACCATTGTTACATTTAATGGATGCTTCAATATTAACAGGCCAATTAGACAAACACATACTGTTGTTCTGTATCAGTGTTTAACAATTAAACCAATCCTCATTTACGGAGAAATCACTCGGAAGGCATGCCCTACACTCAGCTGGGTTTGGACTGCAAGAGTACAATCACCGTATCGTCCGCATACAAAACGCAATTGTAGCAGGATTGAACGACTGCACTTAAGTCATTAATACTCGTGTTAAAGAGGACAGAGGGCCCAGAATGAAACCCTGAGACACTCCACAACCCCGTCCCGTCTCGCGCGTCATTCTACCCTACTGAACACACCGGGACCTATCGCTCCGATAGTCCTCCATCCATTTCAAAGTTTGTGGACCACCAAATATTTAACAGCTTCCATTGTTATCAGGGTGGGTGGGGGGTGACGATCCACGTGGGTAAAGGGGTCGGCCACCATCAACATTAACAACAAGAGCAGCCGCTTTTTTTTCTTCGAATTCGGTAAAAAAAATACGTCACAACATTTCAAGAGTCGCAAGCCCGCGGTGGTTACGAGACGGTGGTGGTCCTTGATAAATAACGTCGCGTTAGAAGAGCCACACTCGGCTCCTGAGCCGCAGGTCTGCTGACTCCCTTATATGCGGTAAATTACTCTTGTTTTAGATCAATGAAGATTGCGAATGCTACTCCCACTATTCAGAGCTTCTTGGAGATGAGCAACCAAATTAACAAAGAGTTCGAAAGTCTTTTCTTAAATCCTCATTGGGCATTGCGGATGAGTGAACATTGATCGAGGTGTCTAGGTCATTGTCGATTTACCTCATGTGCCGACATCCCACCTAGAGCGTGTGGGAGGTAGCGATGATGCGGGGCGGAAGTTTGTCAAAATAAAATACACCACCTCTGTGGACTGGGATCACCGCGAGAGCCCCCTTGCAGGCCGATGGAACACATCCAGTAGCCAAAGATAGGTAACAAAAACACACCACATAGGTCTCGTGATTATGGCTGCCCAATTCTTTGCAAGATGTGCCCAATGCCATCAGTGCCAACAGCTCTATTAAAGTATTCAGATTATTTAGATAATTCAGGACCCTGAATTGATGACAATCAATTACTGGGATTGGAATGTCAGAAGTGTCTGACGTCAAAATTGTTCTGAGAAGATGAATTTTTTTGCAGAGTTCTTGAAGACCACCGATGAAATGGTTGTTCACAGCTTGTGGGGAGAGCCTCCATGCTCATGTAGTGACCGGCTTGCTCTTTCACTCAAGGATAGCATTTCGTGTCGGGCATTAAGTTGTTAATATTTTTTTCCAGAATAACTTGGGTTTTTGGAAATTATGATCACGTTCTATCCCTGAAATAAATAGATATAGCTGCATTTAGTTTTCCTCTAAACTGTTTACTTGACTGTTGATGCTGCCAAAGTGCTTTGCGGCTATAATAGAGGTGTTTTGGGTTAGATCGCCTAAATATAAATGTGTCATTCAACCAGCCACCAACCTGACACGGCGTACCTTTTGGCATCCTCTGGTCTAACACCGTTTGAAACGAGGCTCTAAAGAAAGCTGTCTCTGGTGTGGACCAATCAGTTTCAAAGACAATGCATATATTATCAGAGTGTGTTTTTTGTTTGCATTCTGATCACAAGTATTGTGGTTAATGCAGACATGATTCCTTGTAAAAGGTTTCAGTTTGGTGTTTTAACATCTTAACACCTGTTTTGTTGCCATAAAAAAGGGGAAAACCTATTTTCATATTTTGGTACTGGCAAAGGAGGTCCCATGATTTATCAAGAAAACAAAACATGCCAATTCGTTACTAGTTCAGCACACCGGTTGTGTGTTGGAGAGTAAACCCACAGTATTTACTGCTTGAATACTGTGACGTTTTGCCAGTAATTACAGCCAGCCTCATCAGGTGACAGCCAGAGTCGCAGAGATCTTCTGTTTCCATCTTAAATAGACGTAAAACGAATTGTAAATGTTGTGGGTTTACTCTCCAACACACCGGTGCGCTCAACTAGTAACTAATTGGCATGTTTTGTTTACATGACAAAGCTGTGTCGGTGGTGGCTGATTTAACGACACATTTGTATTCACGCGATTTAACCCAAAAAAACCTCTTATGGATAATATTGGTCGTGAAAGCGTACTATGTGTTAACCTCATGGAGTAGATGCACTGTAACCCAGGGGGCTCAGACGTCCGATTGGACCCCGTCTTTTTTAATTGGAGCGACTTCCTTTTACAACCTCCAAGAGGTTTCTGGTAAAAAAAATCGTCAATGGACGCACAATCCATCTGGGGGGTGCCATACGAAGAATCCCAATCTGCATATTTTGCCATTTTTGGCAGAACACCTCACCTTTGAAATTCCTCGTAGAGCTAGTTTATGTGAAAAATGTCGTGAGTGAGTGTGAGTGAGTGAGAGTGTGTTTTATAGAGATGGCACATCGAGTGTACGCAGTCGATCATCGATAATTATTATCGGGGGGGGGGGGGGGGGCTCCGGATTTTCATAAACACCAGATAATCTCTAACCATCATTATTAAAATTATTTTATTTTTGCACATTCTTGTATGACATGTTTGTAGGTGTTGTTACATGCGTTTTGTGTTTGTTTTAAATGTGTTTACTATGTGAAATTGGCACAAATACAGTCTTTACTGTACCGTACTTACCATTCAAATCTCGAAGACTCGGCATCATGGGGTGATGTATACACACGTGCAGTATTTTCAATGGCTAAGTTGTATGTAGTGTATAATGTACTGTATATAATATTTAACACTGAATTAATAATAATAATAATAGTTCAATTTGTAACGCGCGCAAATTTGCAGACGTAGTGGCCGCAACTCAGAGGCGCGGAGCCAAGCTCAGAGTCGCTCAAAAGGATTATTGTAGAGGTGAGTTTTCAAGTGTCTCTTGAAGGAGGCGATTGAGGTGATTCTGCGAATGTGCAGAGGGATGGTGCTCCAGAGTGTTGGGGCTGCCACCGAGAAGCGGCGCCTAGACATGACCAATAGCTACTTTTATTGTCATGCACACGGTGCCGATAGCCGGACTGGTTACAGCTTTTGGAGCGGTTTTGCCGGCTTGGCCGGATTGGCCCAGAACAGCCGGATAATGTTGGAAGCTGAATAAACGCGTGCCGGATAATCGATGATCAACTGTAATACAAAACGGTGATCACTGCTAACACCAGGATTGCCAACTCTATCCTGTCTGGAGTGTCTGACACAGTTACATCTAAGAGAGAGTGCTTCAATATTTTTTAATTGGGGTGTGTAAAGCGATTCACCGTCTTGAGTCCGAGATAATTCTTTTAAGAATTTTATTCCAAGGAGTTTTCCAAGCTCATCCAAGAGATTGTAATTTATGGCGCCGTGACTAATAATTCAGCTTTGCTGTTTGTAGAAGTTTTCTTGAGGCTTGAAGGATGGCATTTCAAAATGTGTGTGACATCATGAGTTGCATATTTATGAGGAAGATAGACTGGAGAGAAAACTATTCGTGCAGTGCGAATTGGTCAATCTAAAATGGACAGATACCTAATTGGTCCAAAGTTTAACGGATTAACGTTTTTGTTTCAAACGAATCCTTAAAATAAACAATTATTCAACTATTCCTGGAACATTAATTTCAGAGTCTCCGGTGCCTTTTGTTGTAAGCCATGTCTCGCAGATGCCGATAATACTGCCACTGGACGAAGGTGCTCCACAGTGGCCAGAGATTAACTACCTCGTCTGGTACGCAGGAGGTCGGGGGTTCGATCCCGGCCCTGACGTTTGTATTTTGAATTTGCATGTTTTCATTGTGGCCGCGTGGACTTTTTCTCTGGGTCCTCCGGTTTTTTTCTCCACGTTTAGAAACATGCATTTAGAGTATTTAGATTATTTTGCTGCTACAAAAATTTCCAAATGATAAGCCACTTTTTTTAGCTATTACTTGTGGCCAGGTCGCTTTTGAAAAATAAGTTAATACCTCAGTGGCCTTTACCTGGTAGGATGGGGATGGTTTAGTTGTATTTGTATGTGTATGTGCGTGGGTGATTTGTTTGCCTTTCTTGTACTTTGCACTACTATTGTGTGTTCATACTGTTTGTTGTTGTAACGTTCTTACCCGCCCCTACTGGATATCTGTGAAAAAGAGCTTTATAGC
Source organism: Entosphenus tridentatus (assembly GCA_014621495.2). Lineage (NCBI taxonomy): Eukaryota > Metazoa > Chordata > Hyperoartia > Petromyzontiformes > Petromyzontidae > Entosphenus > Entosphenus tridentatus. The sequence continues at coordinate 11,944,628 of CM025636.2, forward strand.
TGATAGAAAATTCCGGATTGCCTCTTAATGTCTTGGGCAAAATCCTTTAGGGAAATTTGCCATTCTGTCAATGAGAAAGGGGGCAGGGTTGGGATGGATATCTCCACATCTACTTCGTAATCTTTTTTTAATTTACGTGGCTCAGTTTAGGTTGCAGGGGGCTTCCGTTTGTATTCAATCCATGACCAGGTAATCCACAACATTTTGAGGAACGTTACCTTCGCACTTTCGGAATGTCACGATGCACTGAGTAAACATTTTTGCAAAGCACAAACAACGGCTGCACAGAAGTAAGGGGAAACATCCTGCTGGAGGCGTTGGTGGCAGCCAGTAAAATTTTAGACCTGCATAAAGGTTGGTTTTGGGGATTTTTATTTCCTACAGAAGATAGCCTGCTCGCTGTTCACAAGGCGTTAGCAGCACTGGCTTTGCAACGGGCGTGCCTGAGTTCTGAGCTGAGACACTTCACCAGGCTCCTAACCGAATCACGTGGATCTGGGCGAGCCATGTCCAGCCTTGCCTGTGCACCTGTCCTCTGATCGCCGGCGCTAAACGCCACGTTGACGTCCCCCCCTCACATCCCCCTTGAGTCGTACTCGCTTCATTTCTCTCCTTTCTGTCCTGCGCTCGGTCATTCCTAATTTTCTGCTGGATTTCTCCCCCTGGCTGAACGTGTTGACGCGGCTCCTGCGAAAGAGATCCGCTTGTCAGGAGCTGCTCAGCCCTTTTTGTGTTTCCCTCTTGCTCCGCACCACTGCTTATCCGCTGCGATGACAATTATTTTTTGTTTCTGCGTTTACGCGCCTGGGTTGACCGTTGAGGGTTGCAGTCGAGGGAAGGTCATAGCGCCACTGACGGATTTACCAACACGTGGCGGCACATGCCCGGGGTTTGGATTGACAGGTCGTGCAGAGATGGTTGTGCGTGGGACACCGTCCGTGGAGATGACCGTGCAGCAAAATGAGGGCTTGACCCTCGCAGTGCGACGTCGTGAGTGGCAGCTACTCACTTGGGTGGATTTTCTGTGGGTTCTCCAGTTTATTTCCCAACTGCCAGTCAGGAACCGAGCAGATGTTCCGCAGAGAGTTCGATCGAGTCTCTGTCCGAGCAACCCGACACGGGCATCATGAGACCTCCCTGGGCTTCTCAAACACTGACCCAAGCCTCTGGTTATGAATGTGATTTTTTACAATATTCGCAGGTAGTGAATAATGGCGAACGTTCATTAGGAATGTAAAGTGCAGTGACAGCTCGCAGCGATAAATCAATCACTCGCTGTCATGCTGCACGCGCCCGATAAGCGCACGCACTCTACTCGCTCTCCTCTGCTCTCCTCGCTCTCCTCTGCTCTCCTCCACTGTCCTCTGCTCTCTTCCACTCTCCTCCGCTCCCCTCCGCTCCCCTCCACTCTCCACGTACATGCTACGCTGCACTTCGTGTGGAGAGCCCCTGTTTGCTGGAGAGCGCTGCGCGACACGGGACAAGGCGGTCGCTCGCCACGGACAGACTTACGCATTTCTCGCAACATGGTACCTTTTATTCGTGGTCATAGCAAATATTGGGCTCATGATTGATTAAAGGAGGTAGCCTTCTGGCTCATGATTGGTGAGAGGAGGTGGCCACCGGCTCATGATTGCCGAGAAGAAGTGGCCTTCTGGCTCATGATTGGTTAGAGGAGGTGGCCCACTGGCTCATGATTGGTTAGAGGAGGTGGCCCACCGGCTCATGATTGGTGAGAGGAAGTGGCCCACTGTCTCATAATTGATTAGAGGAGGTGGCCCACTGGCTCATGATTGGTTAGAGGTGGCCTACTGGCTCATGATTGGTTAGAGGAGGTGGCCCACCGGCTCATGATTGGTTAGAGGAGGTGGCCTACTGTCTCATAATTGATTAGAGGAGGTGGCCCTCTGGCTCATGATTGGTTAGAGGTGGCCCACTGACTCATGATTGGTTAGAGGAGGTGGCCCTCTGACTCATGATTGTCGAACAGAAGCCTGTGCCAGTGCACTTGATCTAGCGCCACTGAGAATTCTTGTTCAATTCCTCAGTGCCCAGAGGTTCATACATTGATTGATTTCAGTCGTCTCCTTTTCCAGAGAATGCAAGGTTAACAAACGCTCAGACAATAATCCATAGAGATATCAAATAATCACCTACTCAAGAGCACGGGGGAACAGTTGACGCCTGAGGGATCGTGACCCATAATTTATCATCATAGCCCTGGGGTCAATTCCGAGATGATGGTTGTTAAACAACGAGCGGTAAAGCCGTAGCTGTTTTTGTAACCGATTACCGGTTTCCGAAAGTCGGGAACCGGTAATAATTTCCAGTGGAATGTTTGTAATGATTGCACCGTTTGGGCACGCGTTAATGTACACCCCCCTCCACGTCCTCGGTGCAGTGTCACACACAGACTGACCGTGCAGCAGGGGAGATGCAACACGCACTGCATTCTGGGATCTGTGCAATGTGAAGGGGCTTGGGCATTGTCATGTCTCCTTGTACGTGTGAATGCATGCATGCGTGCCGAGAGCTGGGATTTCAGAGGTCGTGCATCTTTTTTCTATCTTTGGAACCTTTTTGCCAGTATCCAAATTGATGAAAAATAAGAATAGGTTTTACCCTTTTTGGCAATAAAACAGGTGTTAAGATGTTCAAACACCAAATAGAAACCTTTTGTAAGACATCAAGTCTGCATATATTATCAGATGATGTGTGTTTGCATGTTTTGCCGCAAATGTGTGGCAGACTTCATTCCTTGCAAAATGTATCTATTTGGTGTTTGAACATCTTAACACCTGTTTTATTTCCAGAAAGGGTAACACCTATTCTTATTCTTAATAATAAATTTTCTCGCAGAAACGGATGTTATCAGGAATGAATAATTCGACGATATCTAAAAAATACTCCAGCATGCGCTTTGTGTTTCGGGTTGTTCCTTCTGGAACACGCGTGCTGATAGCCACACGTGGCCTGTAACCCAGCACTGGAGACAGCGAGGGTTGGTGGATCACATGCACAGACTCGTGAACTGCCTCTTTGCCCATGGGTCACCATCTCCTAGCTTACTAGGGTATGGTGGCGATACAACTAGTGGGTTTAATTGTCATGTATGGAAATTAAGTTTTACTTTACATCACAAATCTTGTGGACTTTCTCGGAGTATTCTCCGGGGTTTCCTCCCAAGTGCATAAACACCCATGAATGGAATTGGCCAAATAACCCAATGTAGAAGCACAGAGCTTGGAAAATCGCAGGTGCCTGTTCCGGCTGCCTTACCAGGCGCCGGCCCATGGTTTCCCGCCCTTCTGAATCGTTTTTCTCCCCAACAGTGAACAACAGCAAAAAAAAACGCGTGCGGGCAGGACAAATGCGCAATTATTTAATGACACGCGATGAGAGCAATGCTGGGATGAAGATCATCGCAAGCAACATTCCCGCAGGAAACCCTCACCACACACGTGGCGAGTGTGCCACGTGCCAGGGCCACTCGCGTCGCCACTGCATCTCACGCAGATTTAGGAATCCGGACCTAGGGCGCCACGATGGTGAGACATTAACTCCCTCGCTAGATATGAAGGAGGTTGTGGGTTCGATCCTGACCCTGACGCCTGTACATTTGGAGTTTGCGTGTCTGTCTCCCCGTGGCCGTATAGATTTTCTTTTGGGGTCCTTTGGTTTTTCCCTCCACATTTAGAATCAACGTGCATTTAGAGTATTTAGCTGCTATAAATTTCCACACAATGATAAACCACTTCGTTGAGCTATCAGTTGTGATAGCCAGGTCGCTTCTGAAAAAGAGCTACACAGCTCCGTGGGCCTTACCGGGTAAAATAAAAATAGTTTAGATTTTAGTTTTATCAATGAGTGTGATGTGTGAGTGTTGATCTACTCTGATGGTTCTTAGTTTGTGCTGCCAACACACATTCGTGCATTGTGAATAGATTGCGCTTCGTGTGAAGTGTCTTGCAACGTGAACTTGAGTGGCTCGAGCAAATGATTAAAAAATCTGTTAGTGACGGCAAAAACCCATCACAGCAGAAACATCGTTTGGCCACGTTTTACTCAGCTCTTTGAGTTGGTGATTTGAGTCACGAAATGGCCACACAATTCAGTTCTTTGGAGCTCGTGGTCTCGATACATTTAATGGTGCTCACCTTTTTTTGTATTCTGTTTTTGCACATTATGTCATAAACCGCCCGCCCGCAAGTAGGTCCGCTTTGAGGTGTTTCCCAGCCAACTCTCCAAACGCTCCACAGTGTAATTTTGATTTTATCTCGCAGAGCCAAGGGTGCTCTAAAGTAGTGGTTCTCAACCAGGGGTGGTATGCGGACCCCCGGGGGGTAATGTGGCAATGTCCCAGGGGTTAAGTGAGGTGATTTATAAATGCGTAAAATTATATCGTACATGAGAGTCATTGGTGAATAATCATGTATGAATTTGCCAATAGAAAATAACTACGATAACATTTTAATCCATATTTTATCCTAGAACGATATTAAAGACCTTTATAAACTCATTGATCGTAAACAATGTGATTTCCAAGAGTAATCGGCGAGTACGGACAAATTACATCATGCATTTAGAACGTCTGTTGATTTATTTTTACTCGCTTGCAGTTACTAACGAGTCAGGATACCTCACAATCGACAATTAGTGAAGATATTATACTCTTAGTTCTTTCGGTAAAGTCATGAAGGTAAAAAATGAAATTAAAATTAATAAAAAATAAAATTATAAAAATCACGACGTTTCGAAGGCAACACAAGTTGCCTTCGAAACAGCAAATCTGGCTGTGACGGTCCCACCTGATGACGGACACTTGTGTTGCCTCCGAAACGAGGTGATTTTTATAATTTTATATTTTATTAATTTTAATTTAATTTTTTACCTACATGACTTTACCGAAAGAACTAAGAGTATGAATCCTTGCAGTCACGAAAGCTTCAAATCTAGAAATGAAGACATTGATGTTCATTATTCGTACATTTCTCTGAACCATGTTGGGTGGGGCAAGGGAGGTACTCAGTTGAAACTAAATCCAACAAGTGGGGTATAGCAGTGGCCAAACAAGGTTGAGAATAACCACTGCTCGAAAGAATCCTGAATATGGCTTGATCTGGTGAGCTGTGTCTCACAGGAAGGGCGTTCAAGGTGGCTTTGCTGTTCTGCCATTGACCTGACACAGCGTGCTTGCGAGTTCGCTGTGGCCGCCAGCTTACTCTGGCCGGTCTCTTCCCTCCACTGCAAGGCGCTTCATGTGCAGAGCATACAACGGAGAAGTTTAAAACTATTTAATATTTTTATTTAACCAGATAAGGCCCCACTGAGCTATATAGCTGTTTTTCAGAAGAGACGTGGCAATCACAAATGATAGCTCAACAAAGTGGCTTAGCACATAGATTATTAATTGTAGCCAAATACTCTAAACGCACATTTATAGATGTGGAGGGGAAAACCGGAGGAACTAGAAAAAAATCCACATGACCACATGGAGAACACGGAAACTCCAAATAAACAGCAGGCTTCAAGGTTGCCTGTTTGAGTTTCCAGGAGGGATGAGCCGGCAATTGGTGGCACATTGGTGGCAGTGGCCGTGTAGTTTAAAAGGCTATTGAGATTCAGACGCACGTGCTCTCGTGTATCAACACGCCCGGCTGCTGCGGTGTTTCCCTGCAAGGGGCACCGAGACAGGTAAATACCGAGGGCGTTTATGGAGCCCCCTGAGAAGAAATAGCGTCGAGCCCTGTGGCCCTTTTGAACAGGAACGTGTCGTGCTGTGGTGTTTGTGAAGGAAAGCCAACCCTAGGCTGGCTTTGACTTTGTCGAGTCTCATCGGTGTGACACAGCCTCTGCCTGCCCCCGACACTCTTGGTGTGGCCGCAGTTTGCCTCGAGCGTTGTTTGCGCGAATCCCTTTCGCGTGCAGAATGCCGCGGACCGCGCGTGCACCTGTGACTCAGTAATTATTATCGCTGGATATTTATTAAACTGCACAACATCTTCAGGCAAATTTTCTAGAAGTCGGCGGTGCCAATGTTGTTGTTGCTATTTGCGGTGGTGGAGCTGCCCTTGGATGCCATTGGTGTCACCTGGTGCTGTCTGCAGGCAGTTAATTACCAAGGTGCCTCCGTTTGCAGCTAATGGATGTATCTTTGTATTTATGTTCAGCTTCTTTCGCGCCGTACATAGCCAACCACGCCAATCGGAGGTGTGGGAAAATAATAATGGATGTTAAATACCCGAGGATATCATCTCATCGTTGACCAGATCTTGTTTAATTAAGCGTGACTACTGATGAGGCATTGAATGTCGAAACCAATCCAGATTTTGCTGGTATTTAACTGGTGATGCTGAACGAATTAATTCCCCGAAGGTCGTGTGGATGATGGGATGTGTGAATAAAATTTTTTTTTTTGTGGAGGGGCAGATATTGGAAGGAGTAGCATAGATTGGTTACTGACATCTCTGCGGCAGGAAAAAATATGACAACCATCACGTGGTCTCCCCTGTCCATGTGGTAAAACAAATGTCATTACTCCGTCGACCGAGCATCTTGTTTAACGTTGAACAACTTCTTTGGCACCGTACATAGCCAACCGTGCTAATCGGAGGTCTTAAAGCGACCTCCCAGTCAAAAAGAGAGCAATGGCAACGATGCAAATGGTCATCCTCGTAGTCAAACCGACATTCCCCTTGGTCCCTCGATGCAAATCGTGGGCAGCTCGACGTGGGAAGAACTATCGTGGGGATCTTGAGAGTTGGAAAATATCGACGACCTGGCGCCGCAGAGAGCGCGCGCTCGACGAGCAAAGGTTCCTGCTCGCAGACCAACGGAGACCGTATGAGATCTCTTTTTACCCTTTTAACTGGTACAAAACTGACACCTTTATTCAAGGCA
>CM025636.2:11954136-11984298 GCA_014621495.2 Entosphenus tridentatus
TGTAGATACTAAGCAGCCCACTTGCACTGTACTGTAGATACTAAGCATCCCGCTTGCACTGTACTGTAGATACTAAGCAGTCTGCCTGCACTGTGCAAGAGATGCTATGGATGAATATCTCGTCTCATTCTAACTTTTTCACCACTCAGCATCTATATTTGTCCCGGAGGAATCCAATGAGCTATGAAGCTCTTTTTCACATTCATTACGTTGTCACTCCATGCGTTGCCTGTAAGCCCCCCTCTAACACCCCCACCAACATCACCTTCGCCATCAGCGTTCATCATAAGTTAAATAAAAAATATATTTTCACTCTTTTATTTTATTTCCCAATTTTTTTCTATTGATCATGTATGTTACCTGCGTGATTTGTAATAAAAAGAGTGAAATAACGTAGAATTATAAGTTTAACAAAGAGGGACGGGGTGATAATTAATCTTCACCACCATCCTTCATCGTCAGTAAATGATTCCAATTCAACTGTCATTCTGTCTTAATATATTTTATTCTGTTTACATGTATCATGTGTCTGCTTTTATTTGTATTTGATACCAAGTGGGGGTAAATCATGTAGAATTAGTTACACAAACAATGAGTGGGGTGATAATATTGGACCCAGGATTGTAATCCTATTTTTCCCATGAGGTCTGTTATTTGTTGACTGTGGTTTTTGCCCAAGACGGCATTTTCGTGGAACATTACCCCCCTTCCCCCCAGGAATCGATTAGCACGGTTGACTACGTGCGGTAAGAAAGAAGTTCAACATACATACATTATTGTACAGCAATGAAGCAAATGTATGTATTGGCGGTACACCGGTGCAGCAAAAAACACTGGTCCTGACATTTTTAGCGACAAATCTATTTATCAGTTTTTAATTGACCCCGTCGCTAAGTTTGATGTGATTCGAAGGTTTATTCAGTCTACTGAGACTTGCTATCAAAGGTCAATATTGACTCTTGATTTGGTTCCGGGGCATGCAATTTTTTGGGCTGACCAGGAGGAGGGCGAGCAGCTGGAGCAGCAGGAGCAGCAGCAGCAGCTTTCTTGCATTGCCTTTCGAGCCTGAGGTGGGACTGGTGGAGCATCATCTTCGCCGTCGTCTTGAACCGCCGATGGATAGTACGGCAAGTAGAGCATTGGGATCGTGTCGTACTCCTTCTGAACGCTTTAGGGTTAGGTTTAAGAACTGTCCGACCAAGTCGAGGGCACGAGTCAAAACACGAAGCCAATCGTTGTCAGGCAGGGTGCTATACGGCAACAGACTGTGAAGCTTCGTGTTCAGCTGCTCGCATAACGTTCGTCTTCCGACTGCTTTGACATCACGACAACTGATTTTCACGCACCACAACCACCCCGCAAGATTTTCTGACCGGGGTTGCGAATTACGGTAAAATAAATAATTGCAACAAAAGAAAGTATTCCGCACACCACCGATTTACTGCCAATACACTCAAAATAGAAATCAGAGAAAAAACATCCAAATAGTATCCAGAGCAAAACAACTGCACGCCGTGGTCACGTACAAGGCCCAGCACCATCGCATATCACAGGACAAGCACTGGCATATGGCGCCCGATCGTCGGCAGCTGTTCAAGTCAGTGGGTCTGCACCTGCTCAAAGCTATGGAACAGCGCTGACTTCTTATCCTGACTCGTCCATTTACACACGACGACAACAAATAATCACCTTCGGTATTTTGTGATGTTTTGGTAACTTTTACTTGAATTCTTTGTAAAAGGATATTTCCTAGCCCACATTTGAAACTAGAAATGTGGTTATGTTTGTGCACTGTTGTCTATTTAGTAATGTAATTGTTTTTGTGCTAATTTCTGTTTGGGTGTTTTAGCTATGATTTCTGTTTTAATATTTTGCTCTGATTTCAATTTGCTTCATTGTCGATCATTTTATGTTATTGTTTTTCCCGTTTTGGTCACTCAGGTCACTCTTGCAAATGAGAATATCCTCGTCTCTATATTGCTCACCTAGTTAAACAAATTGAGCTTTGTACGGTTGCTTTTTCATCCATTCATATGAGTTGGATCTGTTCCACAAGAAGCAAAAGAAGCTGATTCATTAATAAGCTCTGATGCATTGATATCGGTTAATATTTGTCATGAACGGGTTCAGGTAATCTGTTGGGTGGGAGGATGGTGCAGCGGTAATATTGTGCCTTACAGAAAGCACTCCTGGGGTTGACTTCCCCGACTCGAACAGCTTTCTGTATGGTCTATGTGGAGTTTGTATGTTCCGTGTGGAGTTTGTATGTTCTATGTGGAGTTTGTATGTTCTGTGTGGTGTTTGTATGTTCTCCACCGGTTCTGCTTGGGTTTCCTCCGGGCTCTCTCTGGTCCCCCCCATCGCTAACACACGCACAATGTAATTGCTCTTGGCCAAACATCCCATTTCTGATAATTCCCCATGCAAATTATTCAATTGAGATTATACACAGCAGCAACATCACTCCTGCCTAAATCCCTCCTGAAAGACAGTCTTGAAACTCTTGAGAGGCTTTTTTGGGTAAACGAGCAGCAGCAGAATAATAATAATAGAAATAATGAAAATAAGATCCTGTGTACTCGTTTGGTTTGCATGTTTTTATGATCCATTGACGTGACCGCGTCGCGCCGGCCGGCATGGTGATCGGTGCGCGACCGTACAGGGCCCCGCTTGGGGGGCTCTTGGACTCGGGGCAGCTCGAGGGCGAGGGGTGGGGGATCCCGGCTGTTCAGAGCCCCGGCCTATTTATACCCCCCGAGTGTGAATAACGCGCGTCGAAAATACCGCTTTAAAAATACCCAAATGGCGAGTAACAGTTGGCTGTCTGGAATGCTGAGCTATGTGATGGCTGTGTTTGCCAAACGTATTAGCATTTTTACTGTTGAGCAGGCTGCTGGCTGGCTGGTTTGCAGGGCACATCGTGGCTATGTCGCTGAACATTAGTCTAGCACCGTTGAGGTCCTGGGGTTTAGTTTGAACAGCCACCCATGGTTAAACCAGGTTCTTCAGCCCCACGAGTTGATGACCTCAGCCTAGAGCTCATCACCCACTCTGTAACCCAGACCTAGAGTCCATCATCCACTATAACCCAGTACTAAAGCCCATCACCTACTCTGTAACCCATATTTAGAGACCATCACCCACTCTATAACCCAAACCTAGAGCCCATCACCCACTCTATAATCCAGACCTAGAACTGAACACTGACCTGCTAATCCATTCCATCAATATATTGTCCATGTGATAACCCTGACTTGGAAGACTATATAAAGTTCAAAGGGCAAACCTATAGAAATCTCTTTGGAGCCCAAAGTTGAGTAATTTGTGGGTAATCTTTGCATTTTTAAGATTTAGGCCGTGATACCAGTCACGGTGCGAGCAGCATCACGGAGAGACACTTCCTCCTCCTGCCGTTAAAACTCTCCTAACCGCTCGCGCCCTGAATCATGTGAGAATTATCCGACAGGGTTTTTTTTTTTGGAAATGTTATGTTAAAAAAAGTTTGTGGTTTTTTAAGGGCGTTAGTTTTTACACCCGGAAAGCCGTACGGACAACTTTGGTGGCTCACGATGGCCGTGTCAGATGGCTGCACTGGCACCTGGGTTTGAGTGTAGGCCCAGTCCACAGGACTCCGACTCAGGTTCTCGTACGGTGTAGCGAATTTTTTGGTGTGGTTGGTGAATCGTACTCGGATGATGTGCATTATATTTTTGTACATAGTATCACGGTTGGCTATGTACGGTGCAGGAGGTGGTATATCAAGTAGATTGTGGATTTCTCTGTGCATATTTTTAGCGCTGCCCTGCTCTCGTACCATTCACGTTATTAGTACAAAAACACTCAAAGCCTTCCTGTGTAAAAGTTAGGTTTCGAACAGTTCCACCCGATTGGGATGGCATGAATCAAAAATCACCATCCCCAATTGGCAGGTAAATGCCCACTTGCAGGCCAGGTGCTGATTCACCTCATTCCACGCAGGGACAGTTGCCACTGGGGGTGCCCTTTTAGATACTTGAAATTATATGAGATATGAGGTGCTTATTGTGCAAAGCACTCTGAGACACCATGGTATGAAGCGAAAAATGAAAAAGTATATTTTTATTATTTTTCCAATGTGATGAGTGTATCAATCAGCCTCTAGTAGCAGCATTGGTCACATGAACCCAATTGCATACAACAAATACGCATTCAACACAATTGGTGCCTACACGCAGTCTTATGCATTCAAGGACAGCATATGCAAAAACAACAGCCGCCATTTGCCACTAAGTGACAGTAATGTAACTTAGTGGTGTTATGGGTTGACCAACTGAGATGATTGACAGATGCACTACCTGTGCTCTCCCGCTTTTTGTTGTTGTTGGAGGGTTACTGCCTCCAAGTGCCAAGCAGCATCCTTCACGATCCTCCTCGTCTACATGCCATATTGGAGGATTTGGAGCTGGTTATAGATGCTGATGACTTACCTGTGGTGTCAAGAGTGTACACGCACATGTGCACGCACTCACACGCGCGTACTCACACGCCTCACCATTGCGTCCGTGTGCACAGGGGAGCGGAGGTGAATGGGCAGAGCCGCCATGCCTCTGAATAAAAAGCTGGAGGTGTCGTCGGGGACCTTGGTATCCAGCGCGCTGCCCCGAGGTTACCTGGGCTCTGCCGCGCTGCCGCCCGGCGCCTTCCTCCCCGATGGCGGCGCATGTGGATTCCCGCCCCCTGGTGGTGGCGGCGGCGGAGGCGGCGGCGGGGGAGGTGGCCTGCTGTCGGCGCGCGCCGCCCGCATCTCGGGGGCCCTGGGCCCCGGCTACCACCTGGGCCACCTTCCCTTCGGCATCGGCGTCTCGAGCGCCGCCGCGGCCGCCGCCGCCGGTTACCTCATCGACGGCCTCAACCTGTGCTACCCGAGCGGTGCTGGCATGGGCGGCGGAGCCGGCATACTGATGAGCGGGTTGGCAGTGCCGTGCCCGCTGGGCGGCGTCCTGGCGGTGGGCGCGCACGCGCACGCCCACGCGCGGGCGCGCGGCGGCGACGAGGTGCGACTACGAGACTCTCCCGCGGCACGAGCGCTCTCCTCCTCGCCGATGCGCTCCCCCTCGTCATCTTCATCCGCCTCCTCCGCCTCTTCCTCCTCCTCTTCCCTGTTGCTGTCGGCCACGTCGCCGCCCGCATCGTCGTCGTCGCACAAACCGCCACACCACTCGCGCGGATGTGACGCGCTCAGTCGCAGCTTCCCGGGAGGGTCGCTGTCGCGGGCGCTGCGCGAGGCGCGGCAGGGAGCCCCGGGCCGCCGTCTCGGCACCGCCGCCATCGTCCTGGACGAGCCCCCATGGCTTTCCACCGACGACGAACTCGGCGACGCCTACTTGGTGGCGCGGGGATTGAGCCGCAGTTTCCCGGGTGGTGAGCTGGCGGGGGCGCTCCGCCTGGTGCGCTCAGGGGAGGGGCCGGGCGACGGCGCGGGGCCTCCCGCACTGCCCCCACCACCGCCCCCTCCGCCGCACCCCAGCGAGGCACGGCTCCGCGCTGCGGAGCTGCGGGCTCCGCGTGACCGAACAACATCATCTTCGGACGGCGCCGCCGCTGACGCGGGCCTCAGCTGGAGCTACCCTGAGAGCAGCCTGTCAAAAGCGCTGCGGGAGGCGCGTCAGGCCGACGCCGAGGAGCCGTTTAGCAGCAGTGGTGGCGACGCGAGCGCCCTGAGCTGGAGCTACCCCAGCGGAGTGTTGTCGCGCACTTTGCGCGAGGTTTGCGGAGAGAGGCGTGGCGGCGGTGGCGGCGGTGGCGGCGGTGGCGGCGGTGGCGGCGGCGGTGGCGCTCACACCCCTGTGGCCGGCGTGCATTCTGCGGTGCCTCCTGCCCCGGGCTCGCCGGAGCGAGGGCAGACGCGGCGTCGCGGCTCAGGGGCGGCAACGCGGGGGCCTGGAAGGGCGCGCGGCGGCCGAGGGGGCGTCGGCGGTCATGCATCAGGGGGCGGCTCCGCTCGTGCCACCCGCACGGGCGCCGGCGGGGGTCTGAGCAGGAGCTATCCTGGCAGCACGCTGTCCAAGGCGCTGCAGCATGCGCGAGGCTCCGGCGGCGGCCAAGGTCTGTGCGCCAGCACGGGTAGCCTGCCGTCGGCCACAGGGGGCGGGCGCGGGAGCCGGGGTGGGCGGCACGGGGGCGGAGCGTCGGCGTCCACGGCGGCGCCGGGCGGCGGCGGTGGAGGCCTCGAGAGCGAGGACGAGGAGCTCACCAACCTGGACTGGCTGCACGAGAGCAAGAACCTCCTGCGCTCACTGAGCCTCGTGGGTGGTGCGGGCTCTGGCAGGGGAGGCGGTATGACCGGTGGGTGCGGCGGGGGCCTCCTGCTGCGTTCGCTGAGTCCACTGCGCGACGCCAGCGCTGGCGGCTCGGGAGCCACGCCGCCACCGCTGCTGCCGTCGTTCCCCGGGTCGCCGGAGCACGGCCACGGCGGGGGCACCGGCTCGGGCGGGAGTGGGAAGCCCCCCTACTCTTTCAGCTGCCTCATCTTCCTGGCCATCGAGTGCTCGGCCGGCAAGCGACTGCCCGTGCGCGACATCTACAACTGGATACTGGAGAACTTCCCGTACTTTGCGAGTGCACCCACAGGCTGGAAGAACTCCGTGCGACACAACCTTTCGCTCAACAAGTGCTTCCGCCGGGTGGAGAAGGATCGCAGCCAGGTGAGGTGTCTCCACACACAGAGCGCCCTGCTGCCGCACACAAGTCAAAGGTCCCCAGTTTAGCTTTTAGCAGACTGTTGGGGCAAGTACTGTTAGCGAGCAGCACTTTTAAATCTAGATTGAAAACTTATTTCTTTAGAACTGCTTTTTATGTTTAGCTTCTTGTCCTTCTCCCGCACCTCCAATTAGCACGGTTGGCTACATACATTGCGAAATAAGTTCAACATACATACAAATATCCTTATGAAGGCCTTCACAGCACACGAGGAGGTAGGTGGCCAAGACCGTGCCCGGCCACCTACCTTTGTCTCCCCAGTGCTCATGTTTACACACAGCAACGGGTACTCAGACAGATTAGGGGAGGCTTAGGAGTGGTTCAGATAATCGACACCGGTGTTGGGTGTGAGCAGCAATTGAACTTAGCGCAGTGCAACTAACCGCTACACTACCACTCTCCCCACTATGCACATGCACACCAAGATACACCTAGGCAGTCTTGTACCCAGACACAACAGTCCTTTATAGCACAGCACGCACTACAGCGTGACGGGCTCACGTATGTAGGTGGAGACCCAAATTTTAACGGAGACGCTTTCAGAAGTATTTACGAACAAATAAGCGTACAGGTCCACAGAAACACGGATGACATCGCTCACATCCACAATACACACAGCTTGATACACTTGCATACATGCAAGACACACTTAACTTTAAGTGCACAAGCAGGTCTCCCTCTCAATGGGCTCTGACCTGGCTCCAAGTACAGATTATTGATTTATCGACTCTAACACGCCCAGGCGGCATAAGCGCTCTTAAACTGTACGCCCTGACATGCAGCTGAACGTGCGTGCGCACACAGACGCACGCGCGTGTGCGCACGCACACCCTCCCACCCCCATTTGACGCGAACATGTGACGCGGTGTGCGATAAGCCTTTTTCCAACTACTGTAGATAAATGGGGTCTCGAGTCGGCGTTGGGAGCGGGGGGCACAGTAAACGTTGAGCACGACCTCTTACCCAGGCGTCCTTTTAAACATCACCTGCCCACAAGCGGTCTATCCCGCGCAGCTCCTGGGCGCTCCTCACAGACAGACGTCACCCCCGCCGTTTAACCATAATCGGATATCACCATTTTTTCTAGGTGACCTGATTGTCCCAGAGCCCTCTTGAGTCTTCACTGCCGAGCCGAGTGAATGTACTGTTGACACGGTTAACTTATTCCTGGGGACTTGGGGTGATTTGTTTTCCCGTGCGGAATAAGGATCGCCATTTTTATCTTCATCCTTTACTGGTCGCCACCACCAATGCAGTGTTACGAATAACACTTGGCAATGTCTCGGACCTTTGGAACATATTGCAGATAAGGCTTTTTGAGTCTTAGTGCCCTCCCTGACTATCACCACAATTGCTCGCCCCCTACTCATAAGTCTCACTTTTTTGTCTTCACCTTAAGGGCAAGCTGCAGCTAGGGCTAGCGCGATCATAGTTTGATGTTCAAAGTTTAGATTGTAGTTTTTGTTGGTGCAATCGAGCAAGAAACGGTTTGTGTCTACCCTATCTCATCTTTCACTTCGCTCTTTAAGTGTGCCCATTTTTTTAAATCTGTGTGGATATTTTCGCAAAATTGTTTGGTTAGCGTTCCGGCATAATTAATGAACTAATTAATGTAAACATCACAGTTTATTGTGAACTATTTTACCTTCTAATATGTGGCTGTGAGTAGTACTAATCGCATATCTGCATTTCCCATAAATATGCTAAATTCCTCTTGATATGTAAATTATTTTGTCAAGACGCTCTTTGCCCCTCCATCCCAGCATAAATAGTCGCTCCAAGCCTGGGGCGTGCCATTCAGACTCTGTCTCCTTGACAGACCTGTTCTCTACCTGAAGACGGCTGCTTGCGTTGTGGCCGAAACGTCGTGAGAATTATTTTATTATGTTTTATTTTTATTATTTTATTTCTATGTGACTTTACCGAAAGAACCAAGAAAAAGGTAGTCCCTTGGTTAACGTTTTTAATCCTTTCCACGAAAACTACTGCTCACCGAACGAACTGTTAATCAAATTCACTTGTAATTTTCAAAATAAGTAAAAATCACTGGGTCTGCTCGAGAGCTGTTTCCACCGCCAAAACATAAAACGTGATGTCAACAAAGCCGCTCACAAATGGGCTTCGCTGATTGGCTGAGGGCGTGGCTCAGCCCCACTTACGAGTGCTCGGATTGGCCAAAATTGGTGCCCGCGTGCATAACGTAAATGTACCGTTAATCTATTAACCTTTGTCAAAACCATGGGGGTACTATGGGAGGCGAAACGTTAACTGAAAAAAACATTAACCGATGTCACCATTAACTATAGGATGACTGTACCATAGACTAGTTTTTGCTTGAGCCACGGTCAGATGAGCAGAGCCGCGCCGCGTTGGCCCTGCTTGGCAGTCGACCTCATGACCTGGGCCAGTGGGACAGCGGTCCCGCGGACAGGGGCGCAGCTGAACTCAGGGCCCACCACAATGGGCAGGGAGCTATCGGGCGTGCTGGGTCACGTCCTTATGGTGCGTAGAGCTGCGGATAAGGCTCAAGCCGCTCACGTCAACTGCCGGCAGCGGAAAAAAAACACATTTGTAGTGGATGTGTTTGTTAGCGTCCCTGACCAACCTTCCAGGAACAAGGACAACATCGCAGAAGCATCACCCCTTCAAGGAGAAGAAGAGGACGAGGACACGGACTTAACGCGAGCCTTGTCTGGAACTCCACTGCATATTCCACGTGGGCATGGATGTCCTCATCGCAGGAGCAACAGCAGCAGCAACAGCAGGGCAGTTCTGCCACGGCAGCCACTGAGACCCCGATAGTCTTGACCAGCCAGCTAAGGCTGTTGCCTCAAACCCCACATTTTTCTAGGGCAGTGCTTACCTCGGGAAGACGAGGACGTATTCCCAGAACCGGTCTGACTTTGCGTCGACCAGCAATCCCCCTGTTGCTGCTGATCTGAGACTACAACATGGTGCAGCGGGAATGTCAGTCTCTGAAGATGATGATAACGTCGTCGTCCTGGGAATTATTCATCGACGTGTCTGCTTGTGCCCATGCGCTTTTTATAGGTCAGAGATCTGTGTCACACAACCAGCGTTTCGCTAAGGAAGTGTCCACTTTCGAAGACGACATCATCATCATCGAGGGGGAATGAGTAATTCCCAGGAATCCTGGATACAGCTGGATAATGGGTGCTTTCATGTAAGAAGCCACAAGAGAAGAGCAGAACAGAGGAAATCCACGTCGAAAAAGACCGAACACTTGATGTAACTTGTCATCGGCGGAGTTGTCCTTGGATCAGGATTCATCGGACGAGGAGAAAGCAAAAAAAAAGATTTTTCTGCAAGATGTCTTGTGCTCGCTGGGATGTAAAATCAGGCGCAAGCTCAAGCACCCGGAACCGTTTCTCTCGAAAAATCTGCCGGCAGACTCTGCCGGCAAAGAATTTAAAACTCTTCCAGTTCCCGAGTGGAAGAGTTTTTGGGCAACACTAGCGCAGACCACGCGCAGCCTCGATGGCCGTCGTTATGCACAGGATATTTCCACATGTGGATGCGGCTATGGTAGTGACGGAGCTCCCAGACCATCCTGCTCGATGGGAGGAAAGCTTACAGGCTGTGCTGGATGCTAAGAAAAGGGCATCGGATATAGAATTCAAGAAAGGGCATTGCTTGCCACAGCTTCTGCCATACGCATCACAATATATGTGACGTTCGCAGCCAAGTTCACCGTGGAGTCACAAGAGACTCAAGCCCATCACGTAAGAAGACCCAGGAGTTTCATCAGGGCCTATATTGACATCCGGGATATAGCCATGTTCTGCTCGACGGTCCATCGCAGATGGTGGCTGCCGCCATTGTGGGCCGAAGGGTGATGTGGCAGAATGAGGGCAAACTGACCCTCAGCTCAAGGAAGAGGTGGTCTTGTGCACTCTACCCTTTGCAAAGGGGTAGATCCTCTTCAACAACGAACTGCCTGAACAACTCAAGGCGGACAACGAAAAGAAAGCATAGTTGTGCAAATCCCATTTTGTCTGTTGTGGCCCTCCGGTCGCCAATCTCGGTTTTAGAGAGGGAAGCCTGCTTCGAAGCTGGGCCTACAAGTCTGTTTTTCCGGAGGTAAGGCGAAGGATAAGCCAAAATAACCACAGTACCGGGCTGATGCTGCCGCATTTGCAGACAGGCATCAGCAGCACTGACGGAACCAAGGAGAGCGCACGTCCCGCCCATCTCTTGCGTACATAGGGGGGCCACCTAGCACTATTGATGCCGGCGTGGACACGCACGATGACGGATTTGTGAGTCCGAGCTGTTGTGGGCTACAAGCTTAATTTCAAGGAGCTTCCGCTGTTCATTGAGTTCAAGCCTTCACTTCCACCAGAGGGAAATCTGCAGAAGGGCCTCCCACTGCCTGACACTGCCGAATTGTATTCTCTAGACCGATGCGAGTGTGTGTGGGTGGGGAGCACACCTCCAGGGCATACTTCTCTAGGGCGTGTGGCTGAGGCACACAGAGGGGAGCATCAGGCTACCAGAGCTCAGAGCAGTGCATTTCTCAATCCCATCACTTTTAGACCAAGGTCCGTGAGAATCGAATTATCATTCACTGCAACAGCATGACAGAGGTGGCGATGGTCAATCGCCAAGGCTCCCCCAAGCTTTTTCTTTCTAATGATGGAGACTTGGGATGTCTTCTCTTGGGCAGAGTCACAGCATCTGTCCCTGAAGGCTTGCCACCTGGCAGGGGTTTGAAAACGTGGTCGCAAAGTGTGTTAATTTGATAGTGTCTTGATCCGGGGAAGAGGGCTGTGCACTCAGAGATATTTGAGCAGGTGCGATGCCCAGTTCGGACGGTTCATCACAGACCTCTTCACGTCCGAGACTGATCACCATTTTCTACGGTTTTGCACCGAGTTATGCTGTCCTAGGGTCTGGTGGCAACATCGTGTAGGCCAGGACATCCAATATACTGTTGGATGTCATCTCTGCATGCGGAGGATCTGGAGGTCGCTACACTCGTTTGTCAGGCGTTTGGACTTGGACACTTTGGCTTCGCAGTACGCTGTCTTCGGTAGAGCAGTGTTGTCCGCTGCCATTCAACGAAGTGGCCTGTCCCCTCCTCCAGGTACCAGCTCCGGTATGTTTTCTAAACGTTGTGGCAATGGATTGGTGGCCGGCTGTATAGGACAAAGAAAACATTGTGTTTTTTACCTCGGTGACAAATTAATTATATCAAATCTGCACTGCCAGTCACTGGTCTCCCACTCAGCCACCACTACACAAATGGCTCCTCCTTGCAATCACTGAGAGAGGCTGTCGGAGTTCATCTTTTGAAGTACAGGTAAGTGACGCGTATGTTCTTTCTCTTTATGTCCTTATGCTCCTTTTCAGTGTCCTTACACTTTCAATTTGAGGAGTCTTCACTACTTGTTCTGTTCAGTGTCAGACTTCTCCCTTCACCCCCTATTTAAAACTAAACTTTTTTTATTTTACCAAGTAAGGCCCACTGAGCTATGTAGCTTTTTATCAGAAGTGAACTGGCCACAAATGGTAGCTCAACGAAGTGGCTTTTCACGCGGAAATTTATAAGAGCCAACTGTTAAGCACACATTTCTAAATGTGGAGGAAAAACCGGAGGATCCAGATGAAAATACACGCCACCATGGGGAGCACACACAAACTCCAATTATACAGGCGTCAGGGTCGGCATCGAATCCACAACCTCCTGCATACCAGGTGAGGTAGTTAACATCTCGCCGCCATGGTGCCCCTCTTCTCCACATGGTCTCGGTTGTGTCCATGGGAAGAGGGTATCACGTTCTATGCGCTCCCCCTGCCATAAGGTAGCTTTGCTATCAGTGGTGAGGCTTATGGGTAGGGGGCGAGGAAGTGTGATCATGGCTGGTGCATGCAAGTGCTCGTCCTCAAAAGCCTTAAGTGCCATGTGGTGACGCGATCCGGGGAAAATTGCCTAATGTTATAAGTAACATTGGGCTGGTGGCCAGCAGTATTGACCAGAGAAGCACATTTTTACCAAGGTACTTAACCTCATGATTAGTCTGCTGATTCGACCACCACCAGGCCTAAACAATGTGCAAGTGCATTCCGCGCTGCGTTGCGATGATCGCAGGGATGGTGCTACGAGCACGACTGTTCTTACAGTTCTTGTGCCGAATCGACCTCAATCCAATGACTCCCCAGGTTGAGAGACTGCCTCACTACAGTCCCTTAATCACCATTGACAGACCATATCACCACTATCGTTGTGTTATTTCTTCTTCCACGGTCATTGATCTCATTTCAGAGCTGTTGAATCTCACTCTTCCAGTAGCAGAAGGAGCAGCATCAACTCTTAAACAGCACACGACTTTTCCTACAGCTTAGAATCCATAACATTTTCAAAACACGTGTTGTTATACAGCGGGATATTTCCCGATCTAATGTTAATGATGGAAACCATGCCGGAATGCTGAGGATCTTTAGGCTTTGTGTCTGGCCGGGCGGTACAGCGCTGTTAGCGTGCAACCGAGAAATGCAATCAGACGGAAAGAAGGCTGTGTGAGTTAATTTTCTAAGCTGATGGAAAATTAATACCGCTTGTCCAGTGGAGAGACTGACCGTTGACATAGGAATGTGGAATTTCCACCACTGACTCAGTCCTGCCAATGGAGACGAGCCACGCTCAACATTCACTTAGACAGAGATTCTAATAACGAACTCGCTGACTGATCTTTGACGGGATCTTCACCAAGTTGACTTACAGACCAAACTCTGCTGAGTTTCTATAGACTACAGATGGAGTAACTGGGGTTTCAGGCCATGCAGGCAGAGCTGCTTATAATGGGATCTATATACACTCTAATATACGAATAACAAAAGTCTCATTATAACTCCAGCAACGTGAGTCATCTTTTTGAACAAGATAATAAGTCTCAGTTGTCCCTTACACAATCAAATAAACGAGCATTGATGTATTGATTATTGGTGCGATGGTGCTTACTCAGTTACATGGGATATTGATTCATTCTCGAATGGCCTAACAGAGGAAAATGCAGAGATGAGCTCTGCTGTGGCTGGCTCAGAGAGACCAAATAAGACCACGAATTTAAATGTTTGTTCATTTTACATGTTTACCACTCCATTCACTGAAACTTAAAACGCCGGAGAATCGAGTGAACAACGTCTCGCTTACTTTCAAGCGACTTGATTTACAACCAACGGAGACCACGTGTTGCCCTTGTGTCTGCGCGTTGCCCGCGTGTCGCGCGTTGCCCATGTGTCTGTGCGTTGCCCATGTGTCTGTGCGTTGCCCGTGTATCTGTGCGTTGCTCATGTGTCTTTGCATTGCCCGTGTGTCTGCACATTGCTCGTGTATCTTTGCATTGCCTGTGTGTCTGTGCATTGCCCGTGTGTCTGTGCGTTGCCCGTGTGTCTGTGCGTTGCCCGTGTGTCTGCTTGTTCCGCCGTGTGTCGCACGTGAGTGTGGTATACTGTCAGTAACAGGGCCTAGCGGCTGCACATTCACCGCTCGTTTGGAGAGGTTACGGATTGGAAACGGCTCGCGGTGCTGCCCTGGTTAATCCTGGCAGGCGTGTGAACAATAAAATACAAAGCCGTTTGCTTCACAGTCGATGTTAAAGGTTCCTTGAGGTCATTCAAAAGGAGGCCATTGTGTGTCGGCATCATGGTCCAAATAAAAAAAATTACATTGTGAATTGTTAAAATGAGATTACACGTTGTAATAATAATGATTTGTATTTGATATAGTGCCCTATACTCCGGGTTATCTTGGTAACATTGCTGCTTACTGGCAGATTCTATCGGTTTGTGAAACACAACACCTTCGTGATAACGCTGTGCTATAAGATTGGTACGAATATCTAATGTCCTAATTATTATCATTTTCGTTTGCCCTCTCCCCGGTCCCCTCCACTCTGTCCTACCATCTCATTCCCTCCCTACTGTCTCCTTTGCTCGCAACCTCGGTGTCATCGTCAACTCCTGCCTCTCCAACCGCATCTCTGCCACTAACCGGACTTGCCGCTTTCACCAATTCAATGTTCGTAAAATTCGTCTTCTCGTCTCATTATCTGCTGCTAAACTCCCGGTTCACTTCCTCGTTTCACTCAGTTTGACTGTGGCAATTCTCTACTTCTCAGGCTTCCTGCCTACGCATTCATTCCACTCCAACAGCAGACACAAATTACCTCGGCCCACGGATTTTAACCTCCCCCAGACTTCTGCTCTACTCTCCCAACTCCACTGGCTCCCTGTCTACAAACCACTGTCCATTTAAATTTCTCCCTAAAATCTATAAATCCCTACATAGTCTTGCTATAACCCTATCTTGCTTTCTCTCATATCTCACGACTCTGTCCCATCCCGTCCTCTACGCTCCCAGTCTACACCGTCCCTCTCTGCGCCTCCCTCGCCCTGCTGCGCCCAGTCTCGCTCTCGTTCCGTCTCCCAACTCCCACTGCAGCGCACAGAGCAATCATCTTCACTAACCTGCTTCCCTTATCTCTTCTCCCTTGCCTGTCCTACTGCTACGCCCTACCCCGGCCCCCCAGCTATGACCAGACCTATCACTACCCCTATCACTACCCCTATCACTACCCCTTTCACTACCCCTTTCACTACCCGTATCACTAACCTAACCCCTATCACTACCCCAACCCCTATCACTACCTCAACCACTATCACTACCACTACCTCAACCCCTATCACTACCCCTATCACTATCCCTTACCCCTATCACTATCTCAACCCCTATCACTACCTCAACCCCTAACACTACCCCTATCACTCCCCCACCACTACCCCAACCCCTATCACTACCCCTAGCACTAGCCTTACCACTACCCCAACCCCTATTACTACCCTTACCCATATCACTACTTCAACCCCTATCATTACCACTACCCTAACCTCTATCACTACCCCTATCACTAACCCAACCCCTATCACTACCTCTACCCCAACCCCTATCACTACCCCTACCACTACCCAACCCCTAACACTACCCATACCCCTATCACTACACCTACCACTACTCAAACCCCTATCACTACCACTTCCCAAACCCCTATCACTACCACTACCCCAACCCCTATCACTGCCCCTACCACTAGCCCTACCACTGCCCCAACCCCTATAACTACCCCTATCACTTCTTCAACCCCTATCATTACCACTACCCCAACCTCTATCATTACCCCGACCCCTATCACTATCCCTACCACTACCCAACCCTTATCACTACCACTACCCCTATCACTACACCTACCACTACCCCAACCCCTATCACTAGCCCTACCGCTAGCCCAACCCCAATCACTACCCCTACCACTACCCCACCCCTATCACTACCTCTACCCCAGCCCCTATCACTACCACTACCCCAATCCCTATCACTACCACTACCCCAATCCCTATCACTACCACTACCCCAACCTCTATCACTACCCCTAGCACTACCCCTACCACTACCCCAACCCCATATCACTACCCCTACCACTACCCCAACCCCTATTACTACCCCTACCTCTACCCCAGCCCATATCACTACCACTACCCCAACCCCTCCTTAACCACTCCCACCTGGTCTCCTGTCACAATAACTTCACCACCACCACTTCTAATAAAAGCCCCACTCTTTATCTCAACCACTATCATTTAATGTATAATTTTCTGATTGCTGCAAAGCGCCTTGGAATAAGGTGCTACATAAATGTAGATAAAAAAAATAAGATTTTATTGATAGTTACAGCATTGATCATTGTTTTTTTACCCTTCTATCTGGCAACAAAACTGACACCTTTGTTACAAGGAGTCATGTTTGCATAGCCCACAATACCTGCAATCATAATGCAAACAAAAAACATAACTCTGATAATGTATGCACTGTCCTTGAAGTTGATTGGTCCACACCCGAGACAGCTTTCCTTAAAGCCTAGTCTCACATGGGTTGGACCAGATGACGCCAAAAGGCGCACAACTCAAAGACAATGCACCATCAGAGTATGAGAGCTCGGGGTAAGCATTTACACCATTGGAACCTCATTTGTAAAAAAGGTGTCAGTTTTGTTGCCAGATAAAAGGGTAAAAAAACAATTATCATATTTTTTTACTGGCAAATGAGGTTCCAATGGTGTAAGTTACAGCATTGTCTGTGGAGATCAGCGCTACACCACTCTTGATGTGGTTGATTGAGAGAGAAGCATGCCGTTTACTGTCGCCTGTGTCACTGCGTGTGATGACATTGTTAGATATTTCAGTTGTCCAGAGCCCCCATTTAGTCACTGTGGTAGTCACAGACGCCATGAGGGTAAAGGCCAATTAGAATTGGCCCTCCCCCCCACAGCACTTTTCACGACAGCGTTGCCCGTCCGGCACCGCGAGGAGGTAGGGGGTTGTTTTGCCAGACAAAGTCAGTCGACCTGTGGCACCTGGGTCCGCCTCGTGACCTCCTGCCAGCGGGCGTTCGACACGTGGCCTCAAGGTGCACATGGCCTGGCACAAGTGTCGTGGTGACATCACCGCCATTTAGTGGCGAATGGCGGTTGTTGATGATGTTGTTGTTGTTGCTGACATTGTGAGCTGCCGTGTAGCGATGTAACAAGTGGTGAGCGTGCCAACACTGCTCCGTGTCACCGCCGCGGAAACACTGATGTGCGGTGAGCCACTTAAACTGAGCGCAGAGGAGCCGTTGCTTAGTTAGCACTGCGTGAGAGAGGCCTAGCGAGGCGACCCCTGCCGGAGCCTGGAGTCCCGTGGCTTCGTCCGCTGGGTTCGCTGCCTGGCGTGGCGACATGAAGTTTAGACGCTGCAAGGTGACCACCGGCAGAGGGACACTTCCACACCTCTC
The DNA here is from genome assembly GCA_014621495.2 of Entosphenus tridentatus. Classification (NCBI taxonomy): domain Eukaryota; kingdom Metazoa; phylum Chordata; class Hyperoartia; order Petromyzontiformes; family Petromyzontidae; genus Entosphenus; species Entosphenus tridentatus. The sequence goes on from CM025636.2 coordinate 11,971,724, forward strand.
GCCCTGATGCTGATTGTGCAGTTTGGGGAGTGGTTGTGAGAATTAATGGCCGGGAGGCTGTGAGAATGAATCGGATCTCATTCACCGCCAGCAGAGGCCGAGTATTGCGGCGTTGACTCGCAATACGCCACACGCTTTAAACGTTTTTTTTTAAAGAAACGTAGCTTTGTGACATTAAGCCGAACTATTAATTTATCACTAACTTATGTGAAAAACGCGTTCCGCTGGTGTTAAAGGTCACCTGTTAATCTTGTTGTGGCGCACATGTGGATGGGAGAAGGAGACCCTGCACACCTGGCCATTGGTTGTCCCACAGAGATGATGCTCACCCACTGGGCTAATGTACTCGCTTATTAGGGGGAAGTCGAACTTTTGGGCTGCCAACGGCTCGGTTCAGTTGCGCGTTTCCACAGGGGCTGAGCATGGCCAAGAATAAAACGTGGGTAGCTTGGAATTTAGAGTTCGGTGGATTAACCACCACACCGCCACTCCTCCACAAGCACGCGCACAAAACACTGTAATAAAAAACAAATGTGACACATCACACGTTTCGAGAGCTTCAAAGGGAATTTTTTTAATGGGTAAGGCACAGCATATGGAGAAGAATTTGCCAGGGAAATAAAAGGATTTAAAAAATGGAATGTTGATGCTAAATTACAAAATATTTTACTTATTTCTTTTTATTCTTGTTAATCCTCACTGAGTCCCAAGACTCGTCTTTACGTGGGTCCCCAGCAAGTTTTCACAGGAGTGGGCAATATTGCTTTTTTTCAATCCCAGTCGAGTAAATTTTAGGTACATTTTTTAAGCATTGTTATGTTTGGCCAATACCAGTGACATTGTACGTGCATTTAGCGACAGGAGCAAACTGGAGAACCCAGAGGAAATCTACGCAGAACAGAGGGAGAGAGAGTACATATGTAGTGGATTCAACTGAGTTGTAGAAGTACTCTTTGGAGGCAACACATTTATTAATACCAACACACTTAACACAAAGGGGTAACTGCCCCTTTACCAGATAACACCCTATGGTGGTGGACCACCAGGCGAACTACAATAGTTACGCTGGGAGTAGCTACAATGGACCGGACCGCAGCTTGGGTCCAGGTCCACCTGTTGTGACTTCTTCTTGGACGTAGAACGTAGAACGTGGATCTTCAGATGACAACAGCAATGCAGAACCCTGGTCCCTCTCGGGGACCCGGTGTATATGCCTGCTGGCCGTGGCTGGTTCCTCCCTTGGCCACGACCACCTTCCCGAACCCTCTAGCAGGATCTCACCCCGGCACGTGACCACCCCCAGCCCCCACTTGGGGCCCCTGTGTAGATCTTCCTTGTCACGTGCATTCCGGGGTCAACCAGAGTGCCATGGTCTGAGGTAACCTCATCCCATAGCTGACACTCTCACACTCCCTCCTGTAGGAGTCAGCACTGCATGCCACATGTGGTCCCACTGAGTGCTATGACCCAGCGCTCACCGAGCCCCCTCTGGGGCTGGTACTACACCCATATATACGGGGTGTCCGCGATGGCAATACATCGCACGCCATGCCTCGCTAGAGCCGGCATTACCCAGTGACATCCACGATGTCTCTACATACGTGATGTCTGCGATGTAAGTGCATTGCATGCCATACCTCTCTAGGGCCGGCACCACACAGTGCCATCCACGATGTCACTACATCACCCCCCCTTCGTAGCACTCAGCCATCCCGGCTGTCAACTCCCCCTTAACGAAGCAAGTGATTAAGGTGATAAGAAAAATGTGTAAAAAGTGATTAAAACGATATGTGTCTCTCAACAAGAAACCCAAAGAGTTTTCAAACTAGTCCTCGTGGCCAGGCCTCCAGGGGAGGTGGATTCGTTCTCCCTGGAGGTCCCGGAGGGAATGTGCATATGTCCCGTTGAACCCAGCTCCGCATGAAGAGCAGTAGGCCGGGTCGATGGGTTCTCCTCTCCCGAATGCAGTGGAGACGGTGCAGGCGTCGGTGCTGGGGACGTCAGAATCAGATGACTCCGCTGAGGACCACCCTCAACGGGCACACACCCCAGCTTGCTGGACACATCTGACACTCGGCCCCTGCGGTGTGGAGTTGGAACTAACTCGCACGGCTCGATGAAAGGCTTGAGGCGCGAGGGATGTGCAAACCAACTCCGCCGCCCTCAGCGGATCTGGACACACAGTGGTCGAACGACCCGAATCACATCAACCGGCCCTCTCCAAGGTTTGAACAATTTGGGCGACATACCCACCGGTACCTGTGGACAGTGCAACCAGGCTCTGTCCCCAGGCACCCACTCATGTGCAGAAATACAGGAACCCCTCAGCCGCTCATTGGCCAATTGGTGCAAATCGGAATTTACCATGGAAGCTTCTCGCGCTTCGGAAAGCTTTTGAAGGGTGAAGCGCACGGAGTCAGAAATTTTAGATTTAGCCTTGTTGGGCGCGGCTTGTAACTGAACATCAATTGGGGGGTCGTGTTCTCTTCCGTACATTAAAAAAAATGGTGAGTAGCTGGTGGATGTGTGAGGGGCCATCCCATATGCAGATAGGACGGGAATATGTAGATCCCAGTCGAGTTGGGACTCGCTGATCTGGTGGCTCAACATGGACGTCAGAGTCCAATGTAGCCGCTCAACCATGCCATCCGTCTGCGGGTGGTACGGTGACGTGCGTACTTTCTTCGTTCCCAACAAATCGCACACCTCCCGCAACAACTTTGAAGATACATTTTTGCCCTGATCAGTCAGAAGACGTTCAGGAGCACCCTTGTCCATTACATAGCCATTGAGGAATGCCTCAATGATCGTCGCCGCTGACTGATTGGGAAGTGGCCAGGCCACAGGCCATCGTGAAAAATACTCAACTCCTACCAGCAAGTACTTATTCCCACGAGGGGTAGTGGGAAATGGACCAACTAATTTATGTACGCAGGAAACCTGGATCGATTGTAACGGTGGACAAGAGGGTTTCGCCGGCGGCTTCCGCCGCGCGCACTACACACACCCTTTCAACAAATTAGCGACATCCTCAGCCATGCCAGGCCAGAAGAAGTCCAACTTAAGTGTGGCCAGCGTCTTATGCACACCTCGATGCAACAGGCGCTCGTGTACCACCCAAATGACCTTGCCCTACAGGGCAGTGGGCACAACAATGTTGTAACGGCGCAACCCTCCATCCCAATGCATGAGCAATCAGCCTTTAAGAATGACAGAGGCGACACCCCGTCGATCCTCGCCCCCCTCAGGCTCTCTGACATGGCGTCACAATTTAAGTAAGGAAGTGTCCTCAACCTGGAGGCGCCCCCATATTCTGAGTGGTCCAACCCAATGACAGCGTCACGCGCCACCAGACCCTCGGCCAACTCAGATGTTACAACTTCGGCCGACGCCGCGAGGAGAGGGGGCGAGGCTCGGCAACTGGCTTACAGCATCCGTAGCCCGAAAAGCAGGCGTACCCGCCGCTTGTTGGTAATCGCGACAGGGCGTCAGCGTTCATGTGACAGGAGCCTTTGCTCTAGGTAACCTTAAAGGAGTAATACAGGTACGAACAATGTTCCACACTGCCCACCAGGGATTTATTGTCTGTCTGTCTGTCTGACTGTCTGTCTGTCGTGCATAAATAAATATATAATACACACAGATCTTTGATTGGTGGAGACCTTACAAACAGCTCTTTGATTGGTGGAGACCTACTGCCGGGTACGGAGAGGGGAGGTGCCTAAGGGAGGAGGGTCAGGGGAGGGGCCTAATGAAGGGGGGAGTCATGAAAGGGGCCTGAGGGGGGGGGGGGGTTTCAGAGGAGGGGCCTAAGGGAGGGGGGGTCAGGGTAGGGGCCTAAGGATATGGGGGGTTGGTCAGGGGAGGGGCCTAAGGGAGGGGGAGGAGCCGATAGTTAAGGGGGCTGGTTATCTGGCTGTCTGCCTGGCTACCTCAAGTCAAGTTGTCTTGTATACAGGTAGGAACAACAGGTTCCACACTGCCCACCAGGGATTATTTGTCTGTCGTGCACGAATGCGCTGTCCAACCAAGTTCCTACCTGCCCACTCCGAAGGAACGTGTTCCTGGAGGACCTCCAACCAGCGTAAAAGTTGGCCAGACGGCTGATCAACACGCAGCACGTACTGTAGCGCTGCATGGTCATAGCGCACCTCAAAGTGTCTACCATACAAATATGAACGATACTATTGCGCAAAAACCACAATAGCCAACAGTTCCCGGCGTGTGACACAATACCGTTGTTCGGCTGGAGACAGCACCCTGCTTCCGTATGCAACAACACTCTCAACGCCATTGACAACTTGGGACAAAACAGCTCCAATTCCGTTGTTACTAGCGTCTGTATCAAGGACGAACGGCAATGAAAAATCAGGGTAGCGGAGGGGAGGGGAGTTCACCAAGCCATCCCAGAGTGCAATAAATGCGGCTTCCTCCTCTCCCCAATGGCATTTCTGACCATTAGCCGTTAAGGCGGGGAAAGGTTTATCGATAGTAGCGAACCCGGGGACAAAACGGCGGTAATAGGACGCGAATCCTATGAAGCTGCGTACCTCCCCCACCGACGTTGGGGGCGGCCAAATCCGAACACACGCGGTTTTGTCCGGGTCAGTTGTAATACCCGATTCACTTACTATGTTGGCCAAGATACCGAACCGATTTCTGGAGGAAGTGAAATTTCTGCGGTTTAAATTTCAGGTTGGCCGCACGCATTTTGAGAAAGACAGCGCGTAGCCGTTCCAGGTGTTCGTCAAACGTACGGCTGAAAACGATAACATCGTCGAGATATATCAAACACGAGTCCCACTGGAGACCAGCCAGGACCAGTTCGTCCCGATGTGGCTCCGTTGCTCCCGCTTTTCCCGCTGGCACCGCGATGTGGAGACCCACGAGGATGGACGCCGCGGCGTGGAGGAACTCTGCGAGGCAGCTGTGTGCAGCCTGGAGCACCCTCTTTGTCGGCGTTGAGCTGTCGTGTGCCCAGTCGGAGCTCTGCTCTGCCGGCAATGCTTCGCCTCCATCCTCCGGGGCTGTTTGCGGCATGAGATCTTTGTCTTCGTCGTCCGACGTTCTAGTACGTAGTCTGCGGCGCGTAGACATAGTCTAATGGCTATCTAAGTAAAATAGCGTTTGGCCACTTCCGACACCAGTTGTAGTGGATTCAACTGAGTCGCAGACGTACTCTTTGGAGGCAACACATTTATTAATACCAATGTAATAAACCTTCTCGAGACGGCTCTTGGAATCAGTCCTTTATTTTCCACTTCCACAGTTTACACTCACACTCCCTGTTGCTGGCATGCAACGGGAAGCGGGCAGACAGTCAGCTAAGTCGCACGCCACGTGGCACCCAGAGCCCCGTACGTGCGTGGCTCCTGCTCTCTTCGTTCCCAGGTCTGCTCCCGACTCCTCCGCCTCTCCCCCTTTTAACCCCTGGGTCACGTGGTACCCCTAAGCCAATCCTCAGTAGTCAGCGTGGAACATTCCAGATCATTCCCCGTCAACTCCCGGGACCACGCCTCTGATCCGGCTTCCCATTAGCTGAGGCCGAGATCGGCCAAGCCAATCACCTTAGCTAGCATGCCTTGATCACGCCGAGGCCACGCTCCCGGGCTCTCCCCTCATTGGCTACACAGCGGGACCGGCAGCCAATCACCACGTGAGCCCTACATGGCTCTCATTACACCAACACACTTAACACAAAGGGGTAACTGCCCTTTTACCAGATAACACCCTATGGTGGTGGACCACCAGGCTAACTACACTAGTTACACTGGGAGTAGCTACAACGGACCGGACCCCAGCTTGGGTCCAGGTCCACGTGTTGGTGACTTCTTCTTGGACGTAGAACATAGAACGTAGATCTTCAGATGACAACAGCAACGCAGAACCCCAGTCCCTCTCGGGGACCCGGTTTATATGCCCGCTGGCCATGGCTGGCTTTGCCCTTGGCCACGACCCCCTTCTCGAACCCTCGAGCAGGATCTCGCCCCGGCATGTGACCACCCCCAGCCCCCACTTGGGGCCCCTGTGTAGATCTTCCTTGTCACGTGCCTTCCGGGGTCAACCAGAGTGCCATGGCCTGAGGTAACCTCATCCCATGGCTAACACTCTCACACTCCCTCTTGTCGGAGTCAGCACTGCACACCACGTGTGGTGCCACTCAGCGCTACGACCCAGTGCTCACCGAGCCCCCTCTGGGGCTGGTACTACACCCATATATACGGGGTGTCCGCGATGGCAATACATCGCATGCCGTGCCTCGCTAGAGCCGGCATTACCCAATGACATCCCCGATGTCGCTACGTCCGTGATGTCCGCGATGTAAGTGCATCGCACGCCGTGACTCTCTAGGGCCGGCACCACACAGTGACATCCGCGATGTCACTACACATACAAACACCACGCAGACAGGTACCCGAGTCAGAATTGAACCCAGGAACGTCTTGCTACGAGGTGCGAGTGCTACTGCTCCGCCACCCTGCCGATGCCCCCGTCCGTAAATGAGCAGTGACAGAAATTCTACATTTTTACGTGGGGGGACCGGTATCTCTACAAGACAACAACCGTGACCCTCCTCGAAAACCTGGCTAGGTTGATGACTGATTTTGCCATGGACTGGATTTTAACTCATGAAGGGAGCGATGCGGCTTTGGTAACATAACCAAAACCGCCATTTACTTTAAAAAATTTCTTTTTATTTTGACCCACCACAAACCCTGGCCTTCTGGGAGTAAAATAATAATAATAAATGTTTTTTGCGCCATATACTTTAAAAAAAATAAAAGTGCTAAAAATGTGTGAAGTATCGACGTGCTACGGAAATTCCACAAACGCTCGGAAAAAAGGAAGAGAAAAAAATATACAAATAAGTTTGTTCGTCAAACCCCCGACAACAGTGAGGCGGTTGTTGCGAGATGGCGTGGCGGCCGGAAATGCCGTGGCCACCCGTCACGCCCCTCCAAGCAAATTCTCGAGCTGGGGGGGGCCTTCTCATAATAAACGGTGAGAACAAGCGCCCCAGTGTTTCCACTTGAGGGGCCGATGGTTAGGACCGACACGAAATCACCGGGGCTCCCTTCGGCCGCCTTGACCGGACGCTTCGCCGTGTCTCGCCGCACCGACGCTGGGCAGCAGCAACAGCAGCAGCAGAAACAGCAGAAGCAGCAACAGAAGCAGCAGTAGAAACAGCACAAGCAACAGCAGAAGCAGGGCATTTGAATCAAACAATGCATCAGGAAGCGTGTGCACGCTTTCAGCGTTCGTCCATGGAAATCATCTGCAGCTCGAAAGCATTCATGCTGAGAAGCCGTTCACATTGAGTTGTACGAGAAAAGCGACCGCACTAAGCCATGGCGGGCGCGTGTGCAGCGGAATTCAGTCCTGCGGCAATCGTAGCCACGGGGGCCTACCGCGGCGAGACGCCATTAACAGCATGAGGAGCACGGAGGCACGTGCACGTTGAGCCGTGCGGCAGGGGGCAAACGGCGACTCAGTAAGGATTTTCCAGTGAGGAAGCAATTTTTGGGGAGACGGCGGTATTTGCACGAGGCTGAAAGCGGGAGGATGCAGGGAAGTCTGCTCCGAGCTGCTCGATAGGAAATATTTGCGTGGCAGAGGGGAGTTTCTTGAAGTAACAATGAGAAGACATTGGTTCGAATGGGATAATTTGAGGAATCACCAATAGAAAGGACAGCTGCTTTTTACATGGGGTGACAGGAGGGAACCTTTACTGGGCGGCTGCTGCCAGGCGCTGCTTGCTCAATTAATCGGTGCGTAGAGAGGCCTCGTTTGCATTGAATGGCGATGAAGCATTTGCGGGGAAAAACGCTTAGGAATGCATGAACAGAGCTGCTCTCCTTTCCTTCCAATCCTAAAAATATTCAAAAACACGAACCCCACACAGGGACCTTGCAGTTTAGTCTAGTTAATCTAACTGTCTATAATTTAATTCCACAGGCACTGGTACCATGTAAAGTGGGTGATTGTAACGTGCAATTTGAGTTCGTGACTGGCTTCCACGCTCCCAATGTCCGAGAGCTTCAAAAAGGTCCAACTTGTACATTCACGAGGTCACTCAATCCAGAAATTAAAATTAGCACGTCACATTTCACCACCATCTCTACAGATAAGTGCTGGACCGATCCAAATTAAAATTTCCCAAATTTAAACACACGCAAGAAGCGATCTACCATTGGCTTTTTTTAGGTCAGCCAAAGTGTTGCCTTCCGCTTCACACTGTGCATTGGTCCAGCAAAGCCTTGCACTATCATCTTCCGACCTCCAACCATGTACCTCTTCCACTGCTCTTTCTACAAAGGGGAAGGCATTTGGGGGAACCGATTCTCTTAGGCTTCTGACAGGATTCTGTTAGGATATGGATAATATATCGTTTGAATCTGGTTTGTTGTTTCTGTGAGGTTGTGACATTTCAAGAGCTGGGACTAGTAGACACATTTCTTGGCTTCCTGGATTTGTATTCAGATTTTTCTTGAAGATGCTTGATATAGTTTAAAGTGAAATGCTGTATCTATTTCTAAATTTGGTTTTGGGAATTGTTCTTGCAACTCACTGGTGAGCTGAAACAATCAGAATTGGTATGTTAAATGCTTGTACGTGTGACAATTTAATTTGTTTGACCATTTTGGTTTCTGAAAGGTCTTAGCGATCTAAAATTTGCGCAGGTCATTGTGGCCTAACCCAGACATCAACGTATGAATCAGATTCTGTTCAAAATTGGATCGGTGTTTTATGATAAGCAAAATTGGATCGGTGTTTTATGATAAACGTTCCTGTTGCTTTACTTTGGGATATAAATATATCAGGTTGTTTCTCTTGGTTAAGCATGGTTTTTCTTTTCGTTGATGCTGCCGTCCACTGTCAGGAAGTTGCCCACCTCTGTGGAAAACTCCTGTCTGGGCCATGGCATGGTGGTGCATTACAGAGTTGTGAGGTGGGCCCATAGCACCCGCCCCGGTTCTCTGATCTGATGCCCTATCAGCCTCACTACACACTGGCAAAGCCACATTTAAGGTAGCAGGATGGTCACAAAAACAATGTTGCCCTTTCTCTATGAGCGTGAGATCAATCTTTTGGAGAGAGGGGAAGGGGAGAGAGGTATCGAATATTCAGAACTGAAAGCAGTTTCGGAAGTAAGGTCACGGAAGCCCATTGGATGGCAGAATGTGGTAGAAAAACAACGTTTTAACAAAGGTACAAAACTTTATTTTGTCGATGCCACCGTCCACTTGTCGTTTTTTTCCACTGAGCAAGAGCACCAAAGCATGTCACCTGGAGGAAGGGATGGGCCACTCCTTAAATGGCCGCTGACGTGATTGCCCTACCAAGACAGACGTCCTTGCGAGGCCAACGCAATCCAGATGGTGGCATCTTGCAAATGTGTGAAAAGACTTGGCACTGAGGCCTCCAGTCATCAGGGCTCCTGTCCTGCAGATATTGGAGGTCTCATACCTCGTGTGCTGGAGTAATAATCAAATGCACTGCTTTCTGCAATGTTGTGACATTGCGCTGGTGAATCGTGCTTGGTGCTCTATTCCCTGGCACCTGAAGGATGTTAACAACCTCGCTTGGTATACAGAAGGTTATGGATTCGATCCTGACCCTGACGCCTATATATTTTGAGTTTGAGTGTTCTCCCCGTGGTCATGTGCATTTTTATCTGAGTCATCCGGTTTATGCCTCCACATTTAGAATCAACATGTGCTTAGAGCTGCAATAAATTTACACTTCATAAGTCATTCATTGAGCTATAATTTGTGATAGCCAGGTAGTTTCTGAAAAAGGGCTCTATAGCTCAGTGGGGCCTTACCTGGTAAAATTAGAATTATTTTATAGTTTAGTTTTAGGAGCTTGTGGAGCTGTGCTATGCACTATGACTGCACGTGCCAGGTGATGCTGCCAGGAGTGGACATCTTGGAGACGCAGATCTTGAGAGATGGGGTTGTGAATGAGGATCCTTATCCTCCCTGTCAGTTGGCTTGGCTGCCTTGCTGCACCCCAAGGTTGTGACGAAATGCTGCTGCAGCTGACGACGTCATGGTTACTGTCCTCATCTGGTGTACTGAAAAGGGTTTGGGTCACCCAAGCAGCCAGCATTGGACCATGGGGATGATTTCAGACCACTGCTTGCCCGAGAGCTGACAATGTCCACCGGAAAGACTGTAGACAACATTAGTTGCAGTAGCGCCTTGTCCACAGAGGGGGCGCTCTTGTCTTTCGCTGATAAGTTGGAGACCTGTTGACATGTCCATAGGATCTTCGCAATTCTGGAAAATCGCCTGATGAAGCTGGTTCTAATCAGCAGGAAAAGTTGTACTCAAATCGTAAATTTTATGGGTTTACTCTCCAACACACCGGTGCACTGAAATAATAACTAATTGGCATATTTAGTTCATTTCACTAACCTCACTAATTGTTGTCAGACCATGGTGGGTTAGCGACACTTTTTTATTTACGGTATCCAACCCAAAAACCTTTATTATGAATGATATTGGTTGTGAAAGCAGGAGTTTAAGAGCTTCTGTGTGCAGTGTCCATGATCTCCTCGCGGCATCAAGACCATCGGGCTCTGAGCACGTCGACCAATGCCATACTTGGTGCTGCAACTACTGGACAGCAGCAACTGCGTGGTCATTTGCACTTGGAATCGCTTATGCAGAATTTGGCTGCGATGGATCTTGATACTGGGCAGTAGCAGCTGCTGCAGAGCATGCTTTCACAGATTTTAGGGCTTTTGGAGCTGTCACGGCTTTCGACACTGTGTAGCCGAAGCTGCATGGTGGATTTTGGAGCTGCCGTGGATTTCCACACTGGGTAGCCAAAGCTGCATGGTGGATTTTAAAGCTGCCACGGATTTCCATACTGGCCCCGGGCAAATGTATTTGTGCGCCTGGGCAACAGAAGCTGTATGGCGGTTGTGTTTTACACTTGCAGTACTTCCACAGATTTCGGGGCTGCCTCAGATTTTACACGGGCAATCAATGTGCCCTGGGTCGCTTCCACATATTTCTAGCAGGGCCGTCCGCAGGCTTGGGAGTGAGAGGGATCGAGTTGGAGCAGAGTTTCGCTAACTTTTGCAGCACGGCTGCAAGTTCTCTTAACCCTTACAATGAGCTCCTTTCTGCAGCACTCATGCTGCTCTGCAGCCACGCGATTCCAGCCACCGGCCATCAACGTGATCGGCGGCTTTTGGTGGGAACTGCAGCGTGCCGTTGGGCACGTGTGCGGTTCCTACGGCCTCACCGTTGCCGGCACTCAGTCAAACATGAGATGCCGCTAACGGGAGCCGCTGTATTGGGGTCGGCGCCGGCTGCTGCTCTTAGCTGAGGGGCGATGAGCATTGCCTCACAGCCACAACGGTTTTGGCAGCCAGCGCCCTCCCGCGCCAGTCAAAGCTCACGATATTGATGCAATCCGGCAAGGTTGCGAGTCATGCGCCACTCCCACACGTGTAGTTGTGCGTAGCGATCGCTTCCACCACCGCATTCGCAACTCCGAAAGCGGATGCTTGGGCCACCATGCGGGGATAAATAACGTGCACGTTTGATTATTTATTTGTTTTTAATGCACGCAAAATGTTTCACTGTTTAAAACACATTTCTGTAGATTAGCTTTTTGTGTGTTTATTTAGTTTTTCCACCGCATCTCCGATTAGCACGGTTGGCTACATACAGTGTGAAAGAAGTTCAGCAGACATATGTACGTAACTTAGAAAAATCTAAACTGAACACAGTAGATGACAGAGAAAGGAAGAACAGTGTACATAGTTTGACACCTTCCTTTGGCCACTATCGGTACTCGTAAATAACCTTTCCTAACCTTTAAGCCAGCATGGCTGAACTACGTCTGCACCTTCTGCAGGTGCAAAAAAACAACAGGCTCCTGGGTAGCAGTCTCGGGAAGTGAGGTAGCAGCCGCCCCAAAACTTCGCTCCGCACCACGTTCCCTGGCCCTGGCGGGAATTGCCGGCCAGTGGGTTGCAGCGTTGATGATGTAATCCCCTTTCTCTTTTCTAATTAAGACATGGAGCTCTTCACAGACTTGATTTGAAGCTTTCGTGACTGCAGAAATTACTCTTTGGTTCTTTCGGTAAAGTCACGTAGAAAGAAAATAAATTAAATAATAGAATACGACGTTTCAATTGCAACACAAGTAATCGTCATCAGGTACACAGACAGACACACAATCAGAGAGAGACAACACAGAGACACATAGAGAGAGACACACAAAATAGACACACAGAGACCAAACGCCGCTAGTGCCGAGGCCTTAAATAGAGAGAGAGGGGGTTGGGGCAGAGAGAGAGGTGGGTCTGCTGGAGCAGAGAAATTAGCTGTGTGCTTGCTGGGTTTTTCTCTTCCCCGGCGGGCCGCGAGGTGGATTTTCACACAGCTCTCTCATTGACATGATAATTTCTCTGCTCCAGCAGACCCACCTCTCTCTGCCTCACCCGTCCTCTCTCTTTATTTAAGGCCTCCTCACAGAGGCGTTGGGTCTCTATGTGTCTATGTTGTGTGTCTCTCTCTGTGTGTCCCCCTTATCTGTGTTTTGTCTCTCTC
>CM025636.2:11984398-12003500 GCA_014621495.2 Entosphenus tridentatus
TGTTGTGTGTCTCTCTCTGTGTGTCTCTGTGCTGTCTCTCTCTGCTTATGTGTCTGTCTGTGTGTCCCCGTGTTTGTGTTTTGTCTCTCTCTCAAATTTAGCAATCTTTGGAAGAACGGAATCAACCAGGTAAGGTGCTGACTGTTGTCTTAGCCGACTCTCTGTGTTGGATTGCATTGTATTTCTAAGTTCACTAGGTTTGTTTTCTACCTGATGACGATTGCTTGTGTTGCAATTGAAACGTTGTATTCTATTATTTAATTTATTTTATTTCTACGTGACTTTACCGAAAGAACCAAAGAGTAACCAAAGAATAGCTCTTTACAGCTGCTGATAAACTTGAAGGGCAACTCCTCGTAGTTAAGCGGAGGTGTTGTGCTCTCTCTACTCGTAGTTGTCACAGCGGGAAGAGAAGGAGTACTTGAATGGCGAATGTTGTGGGTTTAGTCTCCAACACACCGGTGTGCTGAACTAGTAACGAATTGGCACGTTTTGTTTACGTGACAAACCTTACTAATTGGTTGTGTCAAGTGGCGGTGGGTTTAACGATGCATTTATATTTACATGCTTATAACCCAAAAACCTCAATTATGGATAATATTGGTTTCGAAAGCCTACGACTACGTGTTAAACTGAAGAAACAGAGTGTTTACAATGCCAACAGAGGTTGGAGCAAGGGTGCTGGATATGCCCCTTTTGCCTTAATTTAGCTCTTGGTACCACGCGTAACAAGTGCTCATCTCTACATTGCCACAGAGTTTATAGATTCTTGCTTTGCCAAAGCCCTTGGGCCCATGCGTCGCTTAAACATGAGCAGAGGTGGATCTGGAACTGTCCAAGCGCTGGGAGCAGGGGGTCGTGGGATGGGCTTAAAATGTCGAGCTGTTTAAATATGGCCCTTTATGAATACTAAAACAAATATTGACTTTCTCTTCCTTGTTAAATATCAATATTATAATACAGTTTTTTTGGCTGGGGTGGGTGGGGGGTGCTCTTTGCTATTATTGCCCCCGAGTATGTGCTGCCTTGTGTAAACTAACAAAAATGTTCACAATTCCTGTAAACATGGACAGCGATGAACCAAAAACGCAGTTTTCGATCCATGTGGCCTCAATGTGTTTAACCCTAGCTTTTGTTGTTTGACGGTCTGTAAGCTACCAGGTGGGTTATGCCGGGAGCGAGATGGCAGACTGCGCAGGTTGTGAATTCCTGCATTATCAAGCCGTTACATCCGCACGGTGACTCTCGCTTTTGAACTTGAAACACTGTCCTTTGTTATGACGGTGCGTTGCCGATGGTATTTTATTCTTATTATTTCAACCCCAGACTTTAAAGCAGTTTGCATCTCTTCGCACATCTCACCAGTTCAATTTAATTCGGCTTATCTTCGACAACACAAGAACCAGGCCAAAAAATAAGAATGATTTTTTCTTCACAATAGCAGGTGGTGCGGTTCAGTATAAGTAAGGACTCGTGCCAATGGAGGCAACACACGCACACACCTCGCTCTCTGCAGAGGTAGACTGTTGGGGCTGTTTCTGGTCTCGCTATCCAGGCATTAAAGGCAGACCAAGAGTTGAGAAGTTGGTGTCACCAGCATGTTGTACTCCTATCACCTCGTTCTCCCCCAGTGCTGGCATTGACAAAGATCCCCCATATAGCCTTAGAAGACTGTTGAGACAAATGCTGTTAGCGTGTAGCACCTATCAAGGCCGGCACGCACACGAGGGGGTGGATGGCCAGCAGCACGCCCGGCCGCCTTTGTTTCCCTCGTGGGAATGTTTGTACACCGCAGTAGATACTCATTTGAGGTTGAGTCGACCTAGAGGAAGCCCATAACCGGTTCAAATAATCATCACTGATGTTGGCTATGAGCGGGAAATCGACCTCGTCTCGTCGGGTTCGTAACACAGTGCGCTAACCACTTCACCACTGCTCCCTATTGATGAGGCCTACACACTACCTACTCATTTGGTAAGCTCAGTTGACTGACAAGAGTCCCAGATCCAGTGTAAATGCCATTTGAGTTCTGCATCGCGGCAAGAACTAAGTTTGTATGTATGTATGTTGAACTTCTTTCGCATCGTACGTAGCCAGTCGTGCTAATCGGAGGTGCGGGCAAATCAGAGGTGCTTGGGTATCTGGGTTCACATCTGCAGTGCACTCAACCACTAACGCCTCATGTGATATGTACAAAAATAGGCGACTCTTAGTTTAATCAGGAAATCGGCGTTCGTGAGCACCCATTAAGGGTGGTTGTGGTGCATGGTGGAGTGATCCCGTGTTTCAGACAGTTTTAACCTAAGGGAGGTTCAGAAACCATTCGCCACTGACTTATGTGCATCTTGCCTAGAAACGAAACCCTGGAGCGCTGAGACGCATAACGGTTTAGCGCTCACCACGACGCCCGCAGATGAACGCTCGCACACACGCATGCGCACACATACACGGATGCACGCTTTGCCTGCTGCGCGTTTGAAGTCTGTAAAGTGATATCCACTGCGCGAGACGCGTGCATTGACACCGCCGCCGCGCGGAATAATCACCAGAAAAGCAGGAAAAGCAAATGAATTGCACTGTGACGTGGGCGAATGTTCAAGGCACTCTTGCCACAGTGATTCAAAATCTGCAGCAATGTTTGTGCGTTTTTTAATCTCAAGAGAATCGTGCGGTGATTTAGGTGCAGCGCAGCCACCTCGCCGTGAGATAGTTTCCTCTCTTACGCGAGATCGCCATCACTCACCTCAGTTGTGGATACGTTAGTGTGAATTTGTGGATGTTGTGGTGAATTTGTGGATATTTGGGTGAATTTGTGAATGTTAGGGCGAATTAAAGGATATTAGGGTGAAATAGTAGATATTAGGATACATTTGTGGATATTAGGGTGGCTTTGTGGATATTAGGGTGAATTCGTGGATATTAGGGTGAATGTGTGGATATCAGGGTGAATTAGTAGATATTAGGGTGAATTTGTGGATATTACGGTGAATTCATAGATATTCGGGTGATTTTGTGGATATTCAGGTGAATTCGTGGATATTATGGTTAATTTACCACCACTTCCAGGTCACTCTTTTTGGCCCTGAAGATGCCGATAATTGGATGGATTTAGCTCCTCCAAGAGGTCACTTCCTGGTGACCCGTCTACGGATGACCACATACAGTCGGGGTTCCTTAACCGCTGTTTGCTTGTGACTCTTGCCCTACAGCGAGACGGCTGCATGCAGTAGTAAAGAATGTGACTAGAGAAAAAAAAACACAGGGAGCAATTGAGGATGACGAGGAGGAAAAGGAGGAGGATGCTTCAACAATAAGATGTGGTAACAATCTGCCAGAGGAATCGCTGAAGGGAAGCAATGACCTCCAGACAATGAACGAACAAACAGACTTGCGAACTGGAAGAGTTCCTTCAGCAGATAATTGGAGCATTGTTTGGCGGAGTGGATAACGGTAGCAGATATGAGGTCTGCAAATAAGAGTTTTTACTATAAATCATTTCAATGGCTACACGCTTTAAGGACTGTCCATCTGAATGACTTTTATTAATTTTCCTCTTTGGTTCTTTCGGTAAAGTCACGTAGATAGACAATTAATAGATCACGACGTTTGGATCACAACACAAGCAACCGTCATCAGGTGAGACACACAGCAGGAGAACTGCTGACGCAGTTGCTTGTGTTGCGATTGAAACGTCGTGATCTATACATTTTCTATCTACGTGACTTTACCGAAAGAACCAAAGAGTATGGATTCTTGCAGTCACGAAAGCTTCAAATCAGGATTATTACGAATTTAATACGTCAGTTAAATCTGATTGCTTGTTCCTGCGATGTCACCACAGCTATTTAAGAAGCCTGGTCAGGTGCCACGGTTATTCTGCTTCCTGGATTCTGACTTGAGGATGCTTGGACACTGTTTCAAGTGACTCGTCAAATTGTTCTTTAACTTACCCATCAGCTGAAATGTGAATAAATGGTGCCTCGTTAAACCCTTGCATGCGTGACAATTTAATTTGGTTTGCTGTGTTGGGTAGTGGAGGGTTACATGGCAAAAATATCTGTCTACATCATTACATGGCTTAACCCAAATATCAATTACGTATATTGTATAATGTGTTGCTCTGTTCTGGGTCCATCAGGCCCGTGCTGCCACGGGATGCTGCTGCTGTGTCTTGACGCGAGTGATGCGGCACCCGGAGCGCTGTGGCCAGCCACAGGA
Organism: Entosphenus tridentatus; assembly: GCA_014621495.2. Taxonomy (NCBI): domain Eukaryota; kingdom Metazoa; phylum Chordata; class Hyperoartia; order Petromyzontiformes; family Petromyzontidae; genus Entosphenus; species Entosphenus tridentatus. The sequence goes on from CM025636.2 coordinate 11,988,617, forward strand.
CGCGACGGGTGGGGGGGGGGTCCTGTTGTTTTTGTTTAGTCTGCGTCACGGTGGAACGCGGAGAGAGGACAGGGAGAGGGAATGCAGAGAAGGGACAGTGAGAGAGAGAAGGGACGCAGAAAGGGGACAGAGAGAAGGGATGGGGAAAGGGGATGTGGAGATGTGACGCGGAGAGGGGATGCAGAGAGGGAACAGGAAGAGGGAAGAGAGGACGTGGAAAGGGAGAGGGGAGAGGGGACGCAGAGAGTGAGGGGAGACGGGACGGGGAGAGTCGTGCTCGCTGCGTCGTCGTGGTTACCGTGCTGCACGTGGGCAACGTGTGCACACTGGCTTGGTGCACGCAGAGTTTCTTCACTTTGTGATATTATCGAGCATAGAAATCAAGTCTCAATTTTGTTTATTTTAGCAAGGTGAGAACTCGAAAGACAAGCCTCGACATATTTGCAACAGTGACTGATCTGGGTCAGCAAAACGACTAAATGAAAAACATAAACACAATAACATAAACACAACAACATACAGTGAGGGAAAAAGTATTTGATCCCCTGCTGATTTTGTACGTTTGCCCACTGACAAAGAAATTATCAGTCTATAATTTTAATGGTAAGGTTTATTTGAACAGTGAGAGACAGAATAACAACAAAAAAATCCAGAAGAACGCATGTCAAAAATGTTATCAATTGATTTGCATTTTAATAAAGGAAATAAGTATTTAACCCCCTCTCAATCAGAAAGATTTCTGGCTCCCAGGTGTCTTTTATACAGGTAACGAGCTGAGATTAGGAGCACACTCTTAAAGGGAGTGTGCTCCTAATCTCCTGTTCACAGAAGCAATCAATCCATCAGATTCCAAACTCTCCACCATGGCCAAGACAAAAGAACTCTCCAAGGATGTCAGGGACAAGATTGTAGACCTACACAAGGCTGGAATGGGCTACAAGACCATCGCCAAGCAGCTTGGTGAGAAAGTGACAACAGTTGGTGCGATTATTTGCCAATGGAAGAAACACAAAAGAACTGTCAATCTCCCTCGGCCTGGGGCTGCATGCAAGATCTCACCTCGTGGAGTTGCAATGCTCATGAGAACGGTGAGGAATCAGCCCAGAACCACAAGGGAGGATCTTGTCAATGATCTCAAGGCAGCTGGGACCATAGTCACCAAGAAAACAGTTGGTAACACACTACGCCGTGAAGGACTGAAATCCTGCAGCGCCTGCAAGGTCCCCCTGCTCAAGAAAGCACATATACATGCCCATCTGAAGTTTGCCAATGAACATCTGAATGATTCAGAGGACAACTGGGTGAAAATGTTGTGATCAGATGAGACTAAAATGGAGCTTTTTGGCATCAACTCACCTCGCCGTGTTTGGAGGAGGAGGAATGCTGCCTATGACCCCAAGAACACCATCCCCACCGTCAAACATGGAGGTGGAAACATTATGCTTTGGGGGTGTTTTTCTGATAAGGGGACAGGACAACTTCACCGCAATCAAAGGGACGATGGACGGGGCCATGTACCGTCAAATCTTAGGTGAGAACCTCCTTCCCTCAGCCAGGGCATTGAAAATAGGTCGTGGATGGGTATTCCAGCATGACAATGACCCAAAACACACGGCCAAGGCAACAAAGGAGTGGCTCAAGAAGAAGCACATTAAGGTCTTGGAGTGGCCTAGCCAGTCTCCAGACCTAAATCCCATAGAAAATCTGTGGAGGGAGCTGAAGGTTCAAATTGCCAAACGTCAGCCTCGAAAGCTTAATAACTTGGAGAAGATCTGCAAAGAGGAGTGGGACAAAATCCCTCCTGAGATGTGTGCAAACCTGGTGGCCAACTACAAGAAACGTCTGACCTCTGATTGCCAACAAGGGTTTTGCCACCAAGTACTAAGTCATGTTTTGCAGAGGGGTCAAATACTTATTTCCCTCATTAAAATGCAAATCAATTTATAACATTTTTGACATGCGTTTTTCTGGATTTTGTTGTTGTTATTCTGTCTCTCACTGTTCAAATATACCTACCATTAAAATTATAGACTGATCTGTAAACACAAGCATTTAAACACAAGCATATAAAGCATATAAAAACAAGTACATAAACACAAACACATGAACACAAGCACATTAACATAAACACAAGTACAATACTCTTTGTTTCTTTCGGTAAAGTCATGTAGGTAGAAAAAAATAAATAGATCACTATTTTTTCTAACTACATGACTTTACCGAAAGAAGCGAAGAGTATGGATTCCTGCAGTCACGAAAGCTTCAAAACAAGTACAATAGTCATTTTGTGGGGGCCGACGTCCACCTCCCCGCTCCCCGTGAGCAGGCGGGGCGCGACGTCCACCCCCTACACTCCCCCCTCCTCCTTGTCGGCCGCCTCTCGCCGGGCCCCCGCCGATCGGGTGATCGGCCCTCCAGCGCCAGCGCCCTCTCTGAGAGACATATCTGAACGGCTGGCTTACCACCACCGAGGTTATCCCGCACAAGCCGAGTGCTAATCAACAGAAACGGCGGCGGTAATAATATGCACATCCCCTCCCCCCCCCCCCGGCCAGGCTTAACCCACTGTGCAAACATAGGCTAATGTTAGCAGAAAAGGAACGGTGAGGATAGGACTATGGGGCACTAACGCTATTTCTACTGTGTAAACGCGCTGCGTGAAGCGCGCACACGAGCGCAAGCACGCAGAAACGACAGCGGCCGTATGTGCTGCAGTACACGCGCCTCACACGCACGCTCAAATCACTCACACCACCCCCACATTGCAGCCCTGCGCTCGCGCTCACGCCGGGCACATCTCTCCACGCATACGCGCCACACACAGATCACAGACGCTACGCCGAGGTTCTGCCCACACACACAGAAATCACACTACGCCGATATTCTGTACTAGAGTTTATTAATGGCGCTAATACGCATGACCTGGAGGAGGAATATTTCGTGAGGAGAGCCTAGCATAACTCAGCTACTCAAACGTCCTACCACGTACCTTTAAACTGGACTTGCGGTGTCCCACGGACGCTGAGAGAGTCGGAGGGAGAAGGACGAGAGAAGACTTGCCCAATCACTGTCTCACAGCAGCACTCGCTGGCATCACACGGATGCTGTGAGCGGCTTGAAGAGGCAGGATGGCAGGCAAGGGAGTGGGTCGTGACGGCCCAGAGGTTGTAGACAACTGCCCCAATCGTCCCAGGGCTCCCACCTTTATACTCTCGCTGCCGCTCCGCCCACCCATTGTTCTCCCGTGCCCAGTCGTCCTAGCTTTCAAGTCTTGCTCTTTATTTCTAATCTTCGGGTCTGCTCTCTGCCTCCCACCCATTGTTCTCCCGTGCCGAGTAGTTTGAGCCTTCGTTTTCTTTACACACTTTTCGCTCCTTACCCATTGTTCTTTGCTCTGGATGCCTTGCTCAGGTTTCTTTGCTCAGGGTGCCTAATATTCCACCCTCTGTCCTCCCCCCAATGTTGTGTGTAACTCATTGCAGTTAGCCCAGGGAACCGTTTCTTTTTGCGCCCGTACAATTTTAAGCCAATTTATGGGCACCGCAATGTAACCTGTCCTGTGGGGGTCGGCCAATCTCCTGGCACTGGGAAACCGTGGGACTCTCCCCATAGGGGCCCTTTGGATTAAAACCCGATGTGCCAGGCAACCCCCTGCTAGGACACTACGTGGGTGCGCTGCGTGCGGGTGTGTGTTTAGTGCGGGTGTGTGTTTAGTGCGGGGGGCGGGAGGGAGTCGCGGCGCTTGCGGATTTGCTCTGTGGTCGTGGCACCACAATTCCTTCACTTCATTATCGCTGGAGAGAGACAACGAGAATTAGCTACGCGCCTTAATCATTTAAATAACAGCGATGTCGCATTAAATCGTGTTTGACTGTTCAATCGTACCCGCAATAGTTCAACAGTTATCCACACTCTTTCATCGTTTATTTTTGGATTAGGCCATGCAATGATCTGGCAGCATTTTTTGTCGAAAGACCTTTTCACCACCAAACATAACCAAACAAATGTTAGTGTTGAGTGTATAAGCGTTTAACACGCCCATTATGACTGTTTCAGCTCACTCACTGGTGAGTTCAGTGATTCTCACAACCAGATTCAGCTCAATTGGAGACGTGATGTTTCACTTTCAGTTGCACCAATAAACTTCAGGACAACATCCAGGAAGTCAGAACAAAAAAGCATGTCAGGTGGAGGAGGGTCTTATGACACACATTTGGCCAGATAATTGTGGCCTAATGCAACAAAAAAAACATGTTATTAATCATAATGTTGACCACGAAAACCTGAATGTGAAGTTATTTCATTAAGGTGCTATGGACAGTGAGGTGCACTTCACCCGTTAGTGAGGAGAGTCGACACCGACGACTCTCAGGAGGTCACCAGTGGAGCTGAGCTCACCCAGGCAGCCTGCTGCTCCGCGCATGCAGCCTGCTGCTCTGCACAAGCTGTGGTGAGCAGCGGAAGCCACCGAGCTTGCCACCCTGAAGGACGCGGGGCACCCCGTTTATTGAGCAACGACGGTTCTAGAAGTGAGCTCTCGAGCCAGTTCAGTAATCATCTTTAAACACGGAGCCTCGGGTGGCGGTGATGTGGCCCCAACGGTGGGTCCTGTTCGAGTCTGGCAGGTGGTATTAACCAGAGAATAGGCGTCATCGCATAATATTTAAAAGTTTACCTACGAATGTCTCAATTGGGATGACACATCGCGACATCACCTGCCTACTGCAGACTGTGAAGTGCAGCACCTTGCTTTGTGGCGATAGCCTTTCTCTGTAAGAATGGGACGGATACCAAACGTGCTCATGATTGATGAGCGAGTGGTGACTAAGCAGCGCTCCATCTGGCTATTTTAAAATGTAACATCTCACGACAAGGGGGTGACCAGTGTGCCACTGCGGGTGAATAGGTCGAGGGACCACTTTTACAGGAAGTCAGGAAGACGCAAACCCCCATCGTGCCTTGAACGCCTCTCATGCGATCACCGCATTGCATGTACAAGTCTCTCAGCCTTGGCCAGACCACTGGCCCAAAAGAGCTGAACGGTGTGGCTGTGTTATTGTTTAGACCACCACTTGAAAGCCTGTGGTTAAAATCCAGCGTGGGTGGGCGCCCATGGTTCGAACCCAGACGATGGGGGTTCTGGGCTCGGTGACTCTGACGTTGGCGTGCGTGTGCGCGTGAGCGTGCGCTCACCAGCCTCCCATGAGCCACCTCTGCGTGTTTATTTTTAAGGCTGATGTTACACAGGCTTTGAGACTTTTTCCACACAGTGGGGAAAAATGGGGAAAATGCAGATTTTTTCCATTCAGGTTAAGGAACAAAAAAACCTACTACTACATTTTTTCCCCTTTTGCAGAATATATTTTTTTAAAATCTAACTGCGGTGGCTTTTTCTGGCCAGTGCCGTCACCCCTGCCTGCAAAAGCGCGCACGGGGTTCGGTTCCAGCCACCCGGCGATTTCTGATGTCTGCATGAAACGATGAACCGCAACAGCAACCGCCGCCACTTGTGACGCGGGCGTTGAAACCCCCCGCATCCGTGTGGCATCACCTTTCACCGTGGTGGTCCGTGATGGGCGGTCATCGTGTGGTGCTTCCATTGTCACAGTCAACATCCAAAGAAACACGTGACTCATCGCATAGTCTCGATCCTCAAACGAGCCCAGGGGCAGCGCCTCGCTTCCGCTGGTGGCACCGAGCCACTGATGACTCTCCCAGATGCTCGTGGTGGGAGCCAACAACTCCACGTTATTGTTCATGTCCCACAAAGTGGCACTCGTTTTATCACCCTAACAGGAGTCTACTTCTCGACTCCCAACTGCGAGCAGAGTGCTGCTCGGAGCATGGCTGGGGATACTAATAAATACTTAGGGTTGTTAAAACCGGTTTATTCCGGTCTACAGCAATAAACACATCGTTGTCGAAACCTTTGTAACCGAGAAACGAAGGCAGCTGCCACAGTGGTGTAATAGTTAGCAGCAGCACATTGGACTTACAATCTATAGGCTCCCGATTCAATTCCATCTTCCTGTGGCAGCTGTGACAATGGGGCAGCAGTCTTGCGTGCGTGTCACGTGACCAACGCATTGCACGTGCAAGGCATCTCAGCCTTGTCCAGACCAAGTCAAATTGATTTCATTTTTAACAAATCTGTGGCACCTTTCAAGGCGACATCACATCAAACACACACAAAAATATTACAGCAAATATAATTTTAAGAAGTATTAAATATGTACAAAAAAACCCAATCAAAAAGAACAAAACAATATTTACGTTCTTCAAATAATTCCCCACCACCATGCCCGCATTAGAGATGTGGCTGTAAGTTAATCGTTGTAGGTGAGCTTGTGTTTAGTTGTAATCTTGAATGCAGTTATGCAGGGGAAGGAGCGTCTCATTGTCTCGCGGAGGTTATTCCATAGGTGTGCGGTGCTGCAAATGAGAATGACCTGCGTCTCCCACGGCCGGCGTTTGGTGGCGGGAGGAGTGTTTGTGTTGAAGAGCGAGGAAGAGACCCCTTATATTCCTTATCTGCAGGAGGTTTGTGATGCTCACTGGAGCTTGGCTGTGTGCAGTGCTTTGTGTAGTAGCTCAACAAGGGCTGAACATGCGGCCAAGTTATTGTGTAGGCCACCAACTTGAAAGGGTTGAAATTGTGGCCACCCACCAATCAAGCAGCAGTGAAAGAAAACTTTTTGAATTGCTGGCCTTAACAAGAATATGACCAGACCTTCAGCTCTGTTGAGCTGGTGGTCAGGACAATGCTAAGAGCTAAGAGCGTTACATATGCGTAGTGACACCCAACACAGCAGTCTGTCGGGTGTCAATTTGAAGTCTTTATTTCCTTAGGCATGAGACACAGTCTGCAAGAATTCCCTTCACTCCAAGCATGCCGAGCTCTCGTGTTTTCTCCTTATTTATCCCTCAAACCCCTTTCTGTAAGGTTCTTTGACCCACTTTCTCTCCAGCCAATCACCTTCCTACTTTCTCGAACGGATTCCAACCGACCTCCCTGTCAATCATCCTCCGTTTTCCACTCTTTACATTTTTGTATTTCTCCTCCAATCCCTTCAAATTCCCTGCCTCGAACCAATCCCCTTTCAAACCCGATAAATACCAATCAGAGAGGCGTTGTTCTTCTTCTTTATATTAATCGTGTCATGTGGTGTACCACCACGTCAGGTGAGTATCGCTGGTAGTGATACAATCTCGCATCTACCCCTCTATTTATGGCAGGAAACAGGAGGATTTCTCAAATCTGGCTGTCGCCTGATGAAGCTAGTTGTAATTACTGGCGAAACGTCGTACTCAGATTGTAAATGTTGTGGATTTGCTCTTCAACACACCGGTCTGCTGTACTAGTAACGAATTGGCATGTTCTGTTTACATGATAAACCTTACTAATTGGCTGTGGCGGATTTAACGACACATTTACGTTTACGCTATCTAACCCAAAAAAAAAGCAGTTTATAGATGACATTGGTCGCGAAAGCCTACGTGTTAAACTGACATGTAATGTGTTGGTCACATGCCATGCGACCAACACGCACTCGTGAATGCGTGCTCTCCTGTATGTGCACTCGTCGGCGCGCTCGCCCCATGTGGGATTCAACTGGGAGTCGGCGAAGAGCGAGCCGTAACTGCTAAACTACCAACATAGCCACATGCCTCCATCTGTCCACTGTTTTTGCTGTTTGTGTGCGGGCAGCCTGGCACAGTGGCGACGCTCGCACCTCACAGCGTGAAGGACCAGGGTTCGATATCTTACTTGGGCGCCAATCTACATGGAATTTTGTATTTTCTCGCCTGGTTCCGCATGGGTTTCCTCCAGGTTCTCTGGTTCCTCCCATAGCTAAAAATAAAATATACAATATAACCGGTATTGGCAAAACCACATCCCATTGAAGTAGGATCCTCCTGAAAAGGAAAGGGTAAGAGTGGATTTCCTGGGTAAATAAGTCATGGTTATTGCTATCGTTGTGCTTATCTGGGTCCTATGTATGAATTTGTATTCGCTTATTTTGTTTATATGCAAATATGAATGTCCGTGTGCATTTTTGTGCCCTCTACTGTGTGTTGTGCACATATATGATGACACGCATGTGCGTGCATGCGCTATGTACGCATGCTTGTTGTATGCTTTGAATGTGGAAGCATTGGGTTTTGAGTTTCAGCGGTTCGTGACTCAATGTGCGTTTTCTCTGCATCACATCTTGCTAAACCACTGCCCTCACAGGGCACAACTACAATGTGATTTGGTTTGGAATCTATCCTCAGCCTCCACTAGGTCGACTCAACCTAAAGTGGCCTGCTTGCGAAGTAGTGTTGCATGGTTGTGAGCATCAGCTCCTGGGAGACACAGGCAGTCTGTGATCTTGCACGTTTGCTGGCTCCGCTTCTTTTGTCATGCCAGCCTTAATAGGCACTCGCAAACCATACAGCGCTTACAATCCATGAAGCTGAACGAGGGGTAGGTGGCGGTGTGCGTATGTATCTGGAGCAGCCCTCGCCAGCGCACGTCCGTTGTGTTTCTCCACGCGGTCCTTCACCTTGGTGTAAATAACACACACACACACCCGCTGTAATAACGCCTTAAACGTAAAAATTGCTCAGTGGGGATAATTTGTGAGCCCGCTTTAAACGCGAGTGCAGTCACATCGCAACAATTAAAGCCGCCGTAATTGTATTCTCACAAACGCAACTAACAACAACAAAACATTTCTTGAGCCCCTGGCCTCAACAATACATTACAATCCAATCAATTATTAATCATGACGGGGAGGCGTCGTGCGTGGGATTTCAATTAAGATAGTGTGGGGCGCCGCAGCGTGCGAGCGAGCTGCAGCGTCCTCTCCCGTGCCGCTACTGCCAAGCTGAGCTCTTCGGCACTATGGGATCGGCTCATCAATTTAGCGACCGATGAGCCCACAGTTCTCTCGCCCACCAAGCCACTTAATACAGCCCCCTAGCCCAGCTCAGCGCATTCACATTTGTAAATATAAATATATATCCGATGAGCAACGAGCGGCGAACCCGTTTTTTATCGAGAGTGAAGGAGCAGCTGCTTAGTTAGTGCCACATGAGTGGGATCGAGTAAAGTGAGCTCTTCCAAAGCCAGGAGTCCCGTGGCTTCGTCCACTGGGGTCACTGGCTGGCGTGCCGACGTGAGGTTTAGATGCCGCAAGGTGACCGCCGGCAAAGGGACGCTTCCACACCACTTGCTCTGACGCTGACTGCACAGTTGGGTTGGAGCTTGTGAGAATGAATCGGATGCCATTCACCGCCTACAGAGCCTGGGTATCGCGGCGTTGGTTCGCAATACGTTATATACGCTAACGTATTTTTCAATCAAATTATTTGTTTTGACAATGAAAATTTTTTTGCGTTGCCAGTGGCTCCTGTTGAGTTGCTTCTGTGGTATGTGGTGTTCCACGGCGGTCCCCTGGTGTGACACTGTGAGGCTCCCGCCACCTGTAGGAGTTGTGGCAACGATGATTCTTCGGCTCATTGCGTCACATGTCCAGTAGTGTGGCTAGGACATGGTGAACTCTACATTCTCAATCGGTGAGATTTCACCATTGCAGCTTGAATGCGAAAAGTGCATATTTACTAAATGCAAGTAACGATCTGGTCAAGTTTATGTCGTAAGACCCTCCACCACCCGACAAAGCCAAACAAATAAAAATTGCACGTGGCGGACAAAACGCTTTAACTACGCACCAGTTCTTATTGTTTCAGCTCGCCCACTGGTGAGGCAGGAGAGCGACTTTCACAGCCACAGCTAGCGATTAGATAATACGACGCTTCGCTTGAAACTGCATCGGGCATCTCTCGGACCCTTTGACACGAATTTAATTTTTGCCAGATCCATGTGCGATCTAACACAAAATCAACGATGAACGATAATATTGCCTGCGAAAGCAATCTACGTGTAATTATCGTTCAGACTAAATGTGGGTTTCTTAAATGACAAATAGCCCAGCGGCGATCTCGGAGTGAGATGCGGCGATCTCGGAGTGAGATGCGCTGCTTGTGGACGCCCGGGGCCCCCCCCCCGTGCTGGGGGGGCGGCCCGAGAGGGACGGCACTACAGTGGGGAGCGCCTCCATAAGGCGCAGCTCCCAGCTTGAGACGGCACCCCCTGCCCCCTTTAATGGGGATGGTGGGTGGCTGCTCCGCGTCCTGCACGGCTTCATTGAGGATGGGCCTCAAGCATGGCCCGGGTGGAATTAATGGAGAAACCAAATGTGTGGGGGTGTTTGAGTGTCTCACGTGAGCCCTCTGTGGCTTTGACCCAAGAGCAACGGATCCCTACGTGAAGGACCCCACGAGGGAGTCCTGTATTTTGTGACCTCAATTCGATTCCCCTCGGGTTTAATCAGGCAGGGGACCCCTTGAGGTGCGTTATCTCTCTCTGCGTTGGGGTTAATACACCAATTTGGAGGTGCGGTGGCCGAGAGGTGCATGATGGCTCTGTCAGAGCCATTGAGCCAGCCGGTTGGATTGAACACAGGCCTCTAACCGCCATGACATCATCATTAGACCGGTTCTTGTGCGCACTGAATTTATGGTTCCATCTCAGCCCCCATCTCAACCTGTCTTGGTTTCATTTTTGTTTGCGCAATTTGGCCCAACCCAGCTCTCATGGCTCGGATCTGCTGAAGCGCAACGGGCGACTGACATGAAGCAAATCACTCTGCCCTGGTTATGGAAAAAGAGGCCTACTGAAGTGGCTGCGACAGAACTAGTTAATCGGTGTCGGCTCGCTTGACGTAATGACACGAGGCAGTGCCAACTCTAGGAGTCTGGAGCAAATGGCCGATCTTCATCCCGGCGTGCCGTGGCTCTTGATAGCTCAATACCGATAAAACTGATAACACCAATTATAATATCGACTTAACCAGGACTTGAAACGATAGCATAGGTGCAGCAGACATGCAACCAACGTGTACATATTATGGAGTCATTCGCTTGTTAACGTCACCGTACGCGTCCACACATTATGAGCAGCATGCATCATGTGGATGCAAATGTGTTATCTCATCAGTGGCAAGTGCTATCTGAACCTGTCCTGGGCCTCCTTTAGATTGACTCAGTTTTAAATGCATGGATGCATGCATGGTGTGGTGTGTATGCATACCACAGCGCACTGGTCTGTTTTACCTGCTTTCTGGATCAAATGTGTGTGTCCGTATCAGATGAGACCAAAGTTCTGTATCGCATTAGACCAGGGTTCTGTATCGCATTAGACCAGGGTTTTGTATCGGATGATGCCAGATTTCTGTATTGCATGAGCCCCAGGGTTCTCTATCGCCTGATGCCAGGGTTTTGTATCAGATGATACCATGGTTTTCTATCGGGTGAGACCAGGGTTCTGTATTGGGTGAGACCAGGGTTCTGTATCAGATGAGACCAGGATTCTGTTTTGGATGACACCAGGGTTCTGTATCGGCTGATGCCAGGGTTTTGTATCGGATGATACCAGGGTTTTGTATCGGGTGAGACCAGGGTTCTGTATCGGGTGAGACCAGGGTTCTGTATCGGCTTATGCTAGGGTTTTGTATCGGATGATACCAGGGTTTTGTATCGGGTGAGACCAGGGTTCTGTATCGGATGACACCAGGGGTCTATCTCGGATGAGACCAGGTTTTTGTATCGGATGAGACCAGGGTTCTGTATCGGATGACACCAGGGGTCTATCTCGGATGAGACCAGGTTTTTGTATCGGATGAGACCAGGGTTCTGTATTGGATGAGACCAGGGTTCTGTATCGGATGTGACGAGGGTTAATTTCATGTCTCTATATGTGTTTTCTTATACATGCGTGCGGGTATATGTGTGCATGTGTGTGTGCGTGTTTACAGGGCATTGGCAAGGGTTCCCTGTGGTGCATTGACCCCGAGTACCGGCCCAGCCTGCTGCAGGCCCTGCGCAAGACGCCCTACCAGTCCTACTCACACGTCTTCCATACGCCGCCAGACTCCCCACCACCACTCGCCAGGTGAGGCATAGCCTGTGTCCCCGTGTCCCTGTGTCTCCGTCTTCCCGGGTCTCCATGTCACCATGTTACCATGTTAACACATGACTGTCTTCCCCTTCACCATCTTCCCCTGTCTCCGTGTCCCCCGTGTCACAGTGGTGACCGGGTTCGTTGTGTTAGAGCACTCACCACTGAGCCACCACTCTACCCTTTATCTGCATACCACTATAAAACACCGCACGCAGCTGTCTATGAACAAGGTGGTCAATGACTCACATTTAATATTTAGTCAATCCTGCTATGAATTACTGGACGTTTACATAATTCTGGAACAGAGAGGCCATGGACCAGATGAGACAGAACGTCTTCTGCATCACATGAGACAAGTGTTGTGCATCTGATAATACATGAAATGATAAAATAGTTGTGTATCTGATCGAGCAAGCGTTCTATCACAAACGAGACCGAGTATTCACTATCGGACAAGACGAGGATCCTGTATTAGATGAGGAATGGGGGTGTATTGATATGACAGGTTTTGTATTGGATGAGACGTGGGTTCTGTATTTGATGAGACGTGGGTTCTGTATTGGATGAGACGTGGGTTCTGTATTGGATGAGACGAGGGTTCTGTTTTGGATTAGAGAGGGTTCTGTATTGGATGAGACGAGGGTTCTGTACATTTACACGGCCATGATGAGACTCCACTTGGCTCATGTGCAGTAACGCGCTCAGGGGAGCGGCCGCACTGCAGAGGACGCCACACGCAGTGCGGAGTGGGGCTCTCCGCACAGGACGTCAATGAGCTCAGAATGTTCCAGTGACTTGGGAGCGCTCATGGCCAGAGTTGGAAATTGAGAGGTGAAGCGTCCATTGCCTGCTCACGGACGCTGTGGCTCTGGTCTCTCTCGTTTTTTGCGGACGTTCTGATTTTCAATGCTCCGTTTGGTGCGAAGCCCCCCGTTTACCCAGCGCTTCTCACCATCCCACTCCCCTCGTCCTCCCCTTCTCTCCCTCACTGCACTCTCTTCTTTCCCTCCTCTCTCATTAATCTCACTCCATCAACTTGATTTTACTTCTTTCTCTTAAGTCTCCCTCTCTCTCTTCTCCTGTCTTGGCCTCTTCTCCCACCTCTCCTCCTTTCCTCCCTCTCCTTTTTCTCCTCTGTCCTCTGCTCTAGTTCTATTCTCTTGCCATCTCTCCCTCCCTCTCTCCCTTCTGTCTCTTTATCCCCCTAGCCCATCTCTCCGTGTCTCCCTCTCTCCCTTCCTGGAATTCCGCGTCTTGCAGTCCAAGGGTTAACGTGGGTTTAGTCGCCGCGGAGAGAATGTGGTAACCACGGCGACGATTGGCGCTTGCATCAGCGCAGTTGCTAAGCAACCAACGGGCTCCATAGGCGCCCATGAAGCGCCCGGGTAAGGCAAGGCTGCTGCCTGCGGCCTCCAGGAGGTGGGGGCAGCGGGGGAGGGGAGTGTGTGTGTATGTGTGTGTGGACGTGTGTATGTGTATACAGACGTGTGTGTGTGGTCGTGTGTGTATGCAGACCGGCTCCAGTTTAACAGCGGAGGTCTCACTCCGAATCAGTCGAGCGTCAATATATTTTCATCGGTTGCGTAACGCTGTGTGGAAGCTACCTGGTCTGTCGCTCCGCACGAAGCTTCAAGTCTTCTCGGCCACGGTCATTCCCTCCCTTCTCTACGCTTGCGAAACGTGGACCCCCCTAATGGAGCATCTTCGCCGGTTGGAAACATTTAGGCTGGCCTGCCTACGATCCATCCTGGATTTAACCAGGCTGGATTGTGTGAGGAGCTCACAAATCCTTGAAAGATCTGGGCAAAGTCCCATCGGTGAGCTCCTCCGGCAGGCAAGGCTGCATTGGCTGGGTCATGTAGCCCGCATGCCCAGCCACCGCATGCCGAAACAGCTTTTGTTCGGCCGGATCGAGGGGGCTAAACGGGCGTGGCACGGGCTAGAGAAGAGATGGAGTGATGTGGTACAGGAGGACGTGGAGCTGAGTGGACTTGCCGATGACTGGTACCAGCGGTGTCAAGATCGGCCTCTGTGGAGGAGGCTCGTGAAGGACGCTACTGTGCAGTTGGAGGCAGTCGCCATCTAGCAACAACGGAGGGTGGAGGAGCGACGCTCACAACAACGAGCGGAGCGCCGGGTGGCTAAAGCACAGCAAGTTGGCACAGTAGGGGGCACAGATGGTGCATCAGCCAGTCATCTCGGTCAACTCAGTCTGCCCCGTGACCTCCTGCCAGCGGGCGTTCGACACTTCACGTGGCCTCAAGGTGCACATGGCCTGGCACAAGCATCGTGGTGACGTCACCGCCACTTAGTGGCGAATGGCGGTTGTTGTATGCAGACGTGTGTGTGAATACAGAGGGGTGTGTAGGCGTGTGTGTGGACGTGGATGCAGACGTGTGTACCTTTGTAGTTATATGTCTCATAAAATTTAACACGTGCTATAAGCACCTTTTGATCTGGGCTCAATTTCTGGCCATGTAGATCACAGTGGCACATGGTATCAGAACCTGGCTTGGGCTTCCTCTCGGTAGATTTAGCTTTAAGTGAGTACTTTGATGTGGTTGTTAAATGAGTACTTGATGTGTTGGTTTGTGCAAAGTCGAAAGTGAAAGTGCAGCATCGCGTGGCTTCGGTGAAATACCTCGCTAACAAGAGACCACCCTCTTGTCTGGGGTAGCAGGCAGGGTGGTGGTATCGTGGGTAACACTCGCGCCTCTGCAACAAGGGGGCTGGGTTCATCTTCTTGGTTCTTTCGGTAAAGTCACTTAGAAGGGAAGTAATAAAATAATAAAAATAAAACATAATAAAATAATTCTCACGATGTTTTGGCCACAACGCAAGTAGCCGTCCTCAGGTGAAAACCAGGTCTGTCGA
>CM025636.2:12028460-12051651 GCA_014621495.2 Entosphenus tridentatus
ATTTTGTCCCACTCCTCTTTGCAGATCTTCTCCAAATCATTAAGGTTTCGAGGCTGACGTTTGGCAACTCGAACCTTCGACTCCCTCCACAGATTTTCTATGGGATTAAGGTCTGGAGACTGGCTAGGCCACTCCAGGACCTTAA
Source organism: Entosphenus tridentatus (assembly GCA_014621495.2). Lineage (NCBI taxonomy): Eukaryota > Metazoa > Chordata > Hyperoartia > Petromyzontiformes > Petromyzontidae > Entosphenus > Entosphenus tridentatus. The sequence goes on from CM025636.2 coordinate 12,028,606, forward strand.
TGTGCTTCTTCTTGAGCCACTCCTTTGTTGCCTTGGCCGTGTGTTTTGGGTCATTGTCATACTGGAATACCCATCCACGACCTATTTTCAATGCCCTGGCTGAGGGAAGGAGGTTCTCACCCAAGATTTGACGGTACATGGCCCCGTCCATCGTCCCTTTGATGCGGTGAAGTTGTCCTGTCCCATTAGCAGAAAAACACCCCCAAAGCATAATCTTTCCACCTCCATGTTTGACGGTGGGGATGGTGTTCTTGGGGTCATAGACAGCATTCCTCCTTCTCCAAACACGGCTAGTTGAGTTGATGCCAAAGAGCTCCATTTTGGTCTCATCTGACCACAACACTTTCACCCAGTTGTCCTCTGAATCATTCAGATGTTCATTGGCAAACTTCAGACGGGCATGTATATGTGCTTTATTGAGCAAGGGGACCTTGCGGGCGCTGCAGGATTTCAGTCCTTCACGGCGTAGTGTGTTACCAACTATTTTCTTGGTGATTATGGTCCCAGCTGCCTTGAGATCATTGACAAGATCCTCCCGTGTAGTTCTGGGCTGATTCCTCACCGTTCTCATGATCATTGCAACTCCACGAGGTGAGATCTTGCATGGAATCCCATGCCGAGGGAGATTGACAGTTCTTTTGTGTTTATTCCATTTGCGAATAATCACACCAACTGTTGTCACCTTCTCACCAAGCTGCTTGGCGATGGTTTTGTAGCCCATTCCAGCCTTGTGTAGGTCTACAATCTTGTCTCTGACATCCTTTGAGAGCTCTTTGGTCTTGGCCATGGTGGAGAGTTTGGAATCTGATTGATTGATTGCTTCTGTGAACAGGTGTCTTTTATAGGTAACAAGCTGAGATTAGGAGCACTCCATTTAAGAGTGTGCTCCTAATCTCGGCTTGTTACCTGTATAAAAAACACCTGGGAGCCAGAAATCTTTCTGATTGAGAGGGGGTCAAATACTTATTTCCCTCATTAAAATGCCAATCAATTTATAACATTTTTGACATGCGTTTTTCTGGATTTTGTTGTTGTTATTCTGTCTCTCACTGTTCAAATAAACCTACCATTAAAATTATAGACTGATCATTTCTTTGTCAGTGAGCAAACGTACAAAATCAGCAGGGGATCAAATACTTTTTTCCCTCACTGTAATCGGAGGCTGATCGATGCCCGGGTGCGATCAAGGGATGGCTCTGTATTGGTCAACCATTTTACGAATGCTGATGAATTGGTGATTGCTGCTCACTCTGATAAGGAGTTGGAGGTTCTGCTACTGAACCTAAAGCCTCACCAAATTTAAGCAGCTGCCTGGATATTTTGTGTCCTCTAATATTCCACCCCTAAACTCACCATGAGTGGCCAAGCAGTTGTGGAGGGAGCGGATAAGTTTCCATAACTGGGCATTTTGCTTATGATCAGCTCTGGTCTGAATCAGTTGAGCGGCATCTTTTCACCAGCTGCGTAATGCTGTGTGGAAGCTACCTGGTGTTTTGCTCCACACGAAGCTTCGGGTCTTCTCGACCACAGTTATGTCCTTTATATGCTTTCGAAATGTCGACCCCCTGAAGGAACATCTGAAACATTCAGGCTGGCCTGCCTACGATCCACCCACTGTGAGTTTAACCAGGCTGGATTGTGTGAGGAGCTCACAAATTCTTGAAAGATCTGGATTCATTCCCATCAGTGCCAGTGCACTCCTCCGTCAGGTGAGATTCCGTTAGCTGGGTCACATAGCCTACATTCCCAGCCACCGCATGGTGAAGCAGTTTATGTTTGCCGGTCATTGGTGGCTAAACGGACACGGGCTAGAGAAGAGATGTACTGATATGGTACAGGAGGATTGGATTTGCCGATGACTGGTACCAGTGGTGTCAAGATCAGTCTCTGTGGACGAGGCTCGTGAAGGACGCTCCTGGGCAGTTTGGCGGCAGTCGCCCTCCAACAACAGCGGTGGGCAGAGGAGCGACGCTCACAACAACGAGCGGAACGCTGGACAGCTAAAATGAAGCACGTTGGACAGCTAAAATGAAGCACGTTGGCAAAGTAGGGAGTCCAGGTGGTGTATCTTTCAGTTATCTCAGTCGGTCAACCTATAGAACCTGCTGGGTCTGTCCCGTGACCTGCCAGCGAGCCTTCCTCACTACACGTGCCCCTAGCCTGGAATGAGGGCCATGGTGATGTCAATGCCGCTTGGTTGCGAATGACGGTTGTTGTGTGTGGGGAGCGGTAACGACGCGGTCAGCACAATGCGCTTCAAACCCCGGTTAGACCAAGATTGATTTCCACTCACAACCAACATCAGTGACGTATCTGAACCTTTTTTTGGTCTCCCGTAGGTCAGATCGAATCGGCCTTTAAATGATTACCCGGTACGGTGTGCAACCATCAGTACTGGAGAGACAAAGGTGGTGGGGCATGGTGCTGGCCGTGGCACTCCCCTCCATCGCCCTGCCTGCTGAGCGAGGACTCTGTGTGTTCGCATGCCAGCGCCTCGCGCTCTGAGCTGGAACGCAACTTGTGTGCGCGATGACGGACTTGGTGACCGGGCTCAGCAAGTCGAAACCGCTCCGGGGTTTGCTTGTCTTGAATCAACGAAGTTTAAATTATGCTCAATCAGAAGGGCCCCTCATTGGCGACCACGCGCAGTCCCGTCAGCTCTCTCCAGTTGAGAAGCTGATTGAACCACGGGCGGCTGAATCACAGATTTAAAATCTGGGATCTCAGCAGTGGCGTCTCGATGCTCTCATACAGCCATTGTGATGTAGCCCGCCTACCCACTCTCCTCCCCCCTCCCCACCCACCCATCACCCACCCCCTGCTGTGTGAACAGATTTGACATGTCCGTTCAGACTCCTGTAGTCACATCAAATGGCCGTGAAAAAAAACGAAATATGTTTGCTTGCAGCTGGGATTATGTTGTTTGTGTTTGGCCACGGAGAGGACGCCGCCGAGTGTAGATGGCAGCGGTGGCTGCTGGGTCACACTGGGGGACGACTGTGTGTGTGTGCAAACTGGCGAATGTGTGCACATGCATACTTGCACGTGTAATGTGGGGAGCAGACGGGTGTGGGGAGAGGTGACGTAGCAGTTAGCGTGCTGCGCTACGAACCCGGCGACCCGAGTTTGATTCCCACTCACGACCAACACCAGTGACGATTATCTGAACCGGTTCTGGGCCTCCCATAGGTTGACACAGCCTCACATTAGTTTACACACTTCTTGTGGTATGTAAACATCAGAACTGGAGAGGCGGCCGGGAGTGGTATGCCATGCCAGCCTTCATAGGTGCTCGCGAATGGAACTTGACCCAACATTTTTTGCTATTATTGGGACAATGGCCTTTACACTGATTACAGTGAGCTGGGTTCAGTTTTTCATTGGCAAGTGATGCCAAACCAATCGTGGATTTCTCTCCTCAGTCACACACAGATTAGCTTATGATAATTTCAGCATTTAGTCAGCGTCTGCTCTAGAGGCGGCGGGCATCAGGGGGAGACAGCCGTAGAATGGCACTGGCCACACCGACCTTGGCGGGGTACGATGGCTCTCGTCACTCACTCACGGCCCTTTCCTCTACGAGCTACGAGGCTAAACGTGGATCTTTGTCTTGTTCTCAGCGTGCATGGGAGCGGTTAGTGGAGGGAGTGTTGAACACTACACTGGGCCATGTTCCCAGCGACCTGAGTTCGACTTGACACCTCGACCAGGCCTGGGCCGGTTTCACCCTCATTCGGATTAGTCAATGGCAGTGTACACTCCACCATGTGACATGAGTATGTATCCGTGTTTGGTGTATTCAGTCACTCTGCTGGTCTCTCTCCATCTGAAGAAGACCGCTTGTGTTGCGATCGAAACGTCGTGGGTTTCTTGCTTTTAATTTAGATGTTTTGTTTTCTATCTACGTGACTTTACCGAAAGAACCAAGAATATGAATTCCTGCAGTCACGAAAGTTTTAAGTCAAAATTTAAGTATTTCTTGCACAACCATTGAGCCCGGGCGGGGCCGTTCTGGTCGTGCATAAATTAAACATCGTTGATTCAAGCACAAGCGAACCTGGGAACGTTTTCGACACACAGGGTCTCATTATCTATCAGTCAAACCTGAGTCAATGCAGGTGACCTGCCGACCTTACGGGCAAGGGCCTCTTTTCTCTTAAAAATACGGGTCCTGGATCGACGCGAAATTAAATGATTTAAGGAAATATGAGCTCCGTGAATGAAGCGGAACACATCTGGGATAAACTGTAATTGGCAGCAGTGCCAAGGAGTAAATAATAAATAAATTAGGATACGAGCTTGAATAAGAATAATGTGAAAGCGCGCGTCCGTCCTTAACCTTTCCCCCTGCTCAACCCGCAATTCCCCTCGCGCTGCGTCAGCAGCAGTGGAAGTCAGAAGCAGTACAACAGCTGCAGCGAGTGGTGCGCGTGTGTGGGTGACGCCACGGAAATACTGACACAATGTCTGCCAGGCTCACGCACACACACGCACTCGTACACACGCGCGTTTAGCTCAAACACACTTGTACAAAGACAAAGATCCCCAGTATAGCCTAAACAGACTGTTGGGGCAAGAGCTGTTATTCAGTAGCACCTATGAAGGCTGACACGGTACATGAGGGGATGGGTGGCCAGCACCACGCCCATCCGCCTTTGTCTCCACAGTGGTGATGTTTACACACTGAACCAGGTACTCATTTTGAGGCTGAGTTGAGCTAGGGGAGGTCCAGGACCGGTTTAGATAAATAGTCACTGGTGTTGGCCATAAGCGGGAATCGAACTCAGGTCGCCTGGTTCGTAGCACAGCGTGCGAACCACTACACGACCGTTCCCCATACTCGTACGCGCACACCAGTGGCGTCACTCGGTTTTGTGTCACCCAGTGCGGTAACTCATGGACCTCCGCCCGTACCAGACCATACAGAATCGTTAGTAATGTTTTTTGTACTAATGTTGCTTGTAAATCGTAATTCCCGTATATCACTGAATGTAATGGCAATAGTAGTGACATGAACAACTAGCAAAATTAAAATTACACTTTTAAATTACAATATTTCCTTTAATTACTACTTCATTCTCAAAAAAAGTTATTGATATAGATTCACTACTATTGCCATTAGCTAAAACACCAGAAAATTTGACAAAACCAAAACACGAGCAGCGACGAAAACAACAGAGCGTGCTTGTAGCGCGTGCAGACGAAACCACGTGACTCGAAGCGTCACTGTAATCGGGAAATTATGACTGCTGACCGCAGCGCATTAGAAGGTTCAAAAGGTAAATTAGCACAGAGTTCTAACCTTGTAGGTATATTGTACATGTAAGCTGGGCTTACGAAAATGTTTTTGTTATAACTAACTACAGGGATATTTTTTATTTTATAAAAATTCTGCTGAAACACTGCACGAAAAATGTATAGACAGTAATTTTGGTGTCACCCCCTCTGATGGTGTCACCGGTGCGGTCCGCGCCCCCCGCACTCCCCTAGTGACACCACTGCTGCACACAAACACACAAAAAGACATAGATCTCCCGTATAGCCTCCACAAACTGTTGGTGCAAGTACTGTTGGTGCAAGTGCTGTTGGCGAGCACCTATGAAGGCCGGCATGGCACACGGGGGGACAACACACCAACCAACACAACACACTCATACACTCGCACACAGCCTCTTACAGACTGGGACAGGACGTGCTATTTGCGAGCACCTATTAAGACTGGCTCAGCTCCCATAGAGGTGGAGGACCATGAGGGATGGTGATGACATTTGGTGACTTTCATCGAGCAGTAGACAAAACCTGGCTGATGATGAAATGTATACTGTGTGTTAGGGCATATTTACTTAAATGTGTGGATTGTGCATGTGCATCAGAGGAGCGGTGGTACAGTGGTTAGTGTCGCTCTGCTGCAAACCCGGCGACTCGAGTTCGATTCCTGCTTACGGATAACATCAGTGATGATTATTTGAAGCGATCCTGGGCCTCCCCTAGGTCGACTCAGCCTCAAACGAGTACCTGGTGCGATGTGTAAACATCACCACTCCAGAGACACAGGCGGCCAGGTGTGGTGCTTGCCACCCACCCTCTTGAATAGCCGTGGCAGCCTTCATCGGTGCTCTCTCATAGCACGTGCCACAACCGTCTCGTCAGGCCATACAGGGAATGTTTGTCTTCGTGTCACGTGAGTGTGAGTTTACTAAGTGTGTGGCTGTGAGGGAGGTGGGGGCGGGGTCTGTAATTTGTTTTTCATGCAGACAACAGGGAAGTGAGGAACACCCAAACAGACACAATTACGCAGCCTCGAAAGCTTGTGCCGGAAAAGCACGCCCACCCACCCACGCACGCACGCACGCGCACACGCACGCATGCACACGCACACACAAGAAGATCCCCTTTTAGACTCGTAGACTCTTGGAGCAAGCGTTGTAAGAGAGCACCTATTAAGGCCAGAAAGGGTTATAAGGGGAAGCGCTGGTGGGGCCAGCGTCGTACACGCCCGGCCACCTCTGCCCAGTCCTATCTTTACGACACGACCACTGTGCATTTGGGTTGGTTTCACCCTTGGCAACACTTGGCTGGTTTTATAGCAACTGACTGCTACTCGTGTAATGCCGAGGATGGGTGGGTGGCTCAACAGTCAAGCGAGCAGCTCGCAAACGGAGGGTTTGCAAGTTCAAATCCAGTTTGGAGGTACACTCAGTCCATCATCCTTATAATTTGCAGGAAAGTCAATGGTGGTGGTCCTACGAATAGACTTCCCCCCGCGATAGGAATGTGGAATTTCCACCACTGGCTCAGGGCTGTACATTTGAGTTAGGCACCGCCTCAGTGCTCATTTGAGTGGGGAATCTCTTCTTTTGGCCTCGAGGAGATGCAAGCCACGTCAGTCATCAGCTGGCAATGTTCTACAACATGGTCCGAATGTAAAACATTCACACAACAGCTGCCATTCAGCACTAAATGGTGGATGACGTCACCACAGCACTTGTGCCAGGCTAGGTGCACTTTGAGTGCCACATGGAGTTGTCGAAGGCTTTCTGTAAGGATTTCACGGGACAGACCCAGGTGCCATGTGCTAGACAAAGACAAGATCCCCGTATAGCCTCAACACACTGTTGGGGCAAGTACTGTTAGTGAGTAGCACCGATGAAGGCTGACACAGTACATGAGGGGGTGGGTGGCCGGCACCACACCCGGCCGCCTTTGTCTCCGCAGTGGAGATGTTTACACACTGCACCAGGTACTCATTTGAGGCTGAGTCGACCTAGGGGAGGCCCAGGACCGATTCAAATAATCGTCACTGGTGTTGGCCATGAGTGGGAATCGAACTCGTGGCGCCGGGTTCGTAGCGCAGCCCGTTAACCGTTGCACTACCGCTCCCCAGGTGTCAAACACTCGCAAACAAACACTTTGATGCACAGATGTGTATGCATGTCCCATGAACATGCACAGTTTGCCCTCAAACTACCATGGATGGATCGAGAGGAAAACCTCTCTGAACACGGGGGGTTACATTGCTGGAAAATGCTCTGATGGGAAAAACTGCGTTCAGCAAATAAGAGGCCTCGTGGGAAATTATCGCCCAGCCCTCTCCCTCTTTGTTTAACTAATTCTTTTCTACGTCCCCCCACTTTGGTGTCACGTAAAAGAACAGACACAGTACATGTAAAATGTATTATAAAGACAAGGAATGAAATTAAAAACAGTAAAACATGTTTTTTTTTACTTAAGATGAATGATGGTGGTGATGATGAGGGGTGTTGGGAGAGGCCTTTCAACGCACGGAGTGACACCGGATGAGTGGTGGGGAGGGATGGATGCGATGACGTATTCATCCACAGCACCTACGGTACCGTACAAGTAGACAGCGCAGAATGTACTGCACAGTACAAGCAGGCCGTGCAGCAAATACAGCACAAGCGGACTGCGGAGCATATACAGTACAGTGCAAGCAGGCCGCTCATTCCTTTTCGGCGTGGAAATTAGAGTTTTAGCAGCGTCAAACCGTGTACAGCCGAAACATCACCCCCGCGTTCCGGAAAACACCTCATGAGGTAAACCCTGTTTAGCCGAAACACGCGTTTGACAACACCGCGATTGGGCGAAGTTTTCCTCTGCTGTTTCCCACGTCACCAGGTTTTTTGGGGCTCATTTAAATCGAGACCAAAACACTGAGCGTGCGAAGCAACGTTACCACGTCTCCACATTCGGAAAGAGACGCCACGCACCACACAGTCCCCACGTCAGTCGTGTACTCCACCGCAATTGTTCTGTAGCATTGGTTGTCGTCGTTGTGGTGGTGGCTACGCACGCGCCTGTGAATCCAGGACCGGAGGCGTCGATGGTTGGTGGATCTCACAAATGTGTGGGATCGAGTGTTGCCCCGTTGCACGCGCGGGGGTTTACTCCGGGTGCTCCGGTTGTTTCTTTCCCACTTGAATGAATGCTCGTTAATTGGCTGAAAAGATCTTTAATATCCAGAGGACCACAGAAATTGTGGATTTGTCGGTGCCAGGATCCTCGCCGCATGGCCGCTACCTTCCCGCTCCTCTGTGGTTCCTCAGCGGTTGTGAGGTGCAAATTGTACAAACGGACGCTGTATAAAAAATAAAATGAACATTAAACATGGCACGGTCATGTTAGTTGGTTTTAAGTGATTTTTAATATTGATATTTTTGTAATCTAAAATATCATTTGATATACAGTGAGGGAAAAAAGTATTTGATCCCCTGCTGATTTTGTACGTTTGCTCACTGACAAAGAAATGATCAGTCTATAATTTTAATGGTAGGTTTATTTGAACAGTGATAGACAGAATAACAACAACAAAATTCAGAAAAACGCATGACAAAATTTGTATAACTTGATTTGCATTTTAATGAGGGAAATAAGTATTTGACCCCTCTGCAAAACATGACTTAGTACTTGGTGGCAAACTCTTTTTGGCAATCACAGAGGTCAGGCGTTTCTTGTAGTTGGCCACCAGGTTTGCACACATCTCCCACTCCTCTTTGCAGATCTTCTCCAAGTCATTAAGCTTTCGAGGCTGACGTTTGGCAACTCGAACCTTCAGCTCCCTCCACAGATTTTCTATGGGATTAAGGTCTAGAGACTGGCTAGGCCACTCCAGGACCTTAATGTGCTTCTTCTTGAGCCACTCCTTTGTTGCCTTGGCCGTGTGTTTTGGGTCATTGTCATGCTGGAATATCCATTCACGACCCATTTTCAATGCCCTGGCTGAGGGAAGGAGGTTCTCACCCAAGATTTGATGCTACATAGCCCCGTCCATCGTCCCTTTGATGCGGTGAAGTTGTCCTGTCCCCTTAGCAGAAAAACACCCCCAAAGCATAATGTTTCCACCTCGATGTTTGACGGTGGAGATGGTGTTCTTGGGGTCATAGGCAGCATTCCTCCTCCTCCAAACACGGCGAGTTGAGTTGATGCCAAAGAGCTCCATTTTGGACTCATCTGACCACAACACTTTCACCCAGTTGTCCTCTGATTCATTCAGATGTTCATTGGCAAACTTCAGATGGGCATGTATATGTGCTTTCTTGAGCAGGGGGACCTTGCGGGCGCTGCAGGATTTCAGTCCTTCACGGCGTAGTGTGTTACCAACTGTTTTCTTGGTGACTATGGTCCCAGCTGCCTTGAGATCATTGACAAGATCTTCCCGTGTACTTCTGGACTGATTCCTCACCGTTTTCATGATCATTGCAACTCCACGAGGTGAGATCTTGTATGGAGCCCCAGGCCGAGGGGGATTGACAGTTCTTTTGTGTTTCTTCCATTTGCAAATAATCGCACCAACTGTTGTCACCTTCTCACCAAGCTGGTCTTGTAGCCCATTCCAGCCTTGTGTAGGTCTACAATCTTTTCCCTGACATCCTTGGAGAGCTCTTTGGTCTTGGCCATGGTGGAGAGTTTGGAATCTGATTGATTGCTTCTGTGAACAGGTGTATTTTATACAGGTAAAAAGCTGAGATTAGGACCACTCCCTTTAAGAGTGTGCTCCTAATCTCAGCTCGTTACCTGTATAAAAGACACCTGGGAGCCAGAAATCTTTCTGATTGAGAGGGGGTCAAATACTTATTTCCCTCATTAAAATGCTAATCAATTTATAACGTTTTTGACATGCGTTTTTCTGGATTTTGTTGTTGTTATTCTGTCTCTCACTGTGCAAATAAACCTACCATTAAAATTATAGACTGATCATTTCTTTGTCAGTGGGCAAACGTACAAAATCAGCAGGGGATCAAATACTTTTTTCCCTCACTGTATAAGGCATCTGACTCATCAGCCTTGCCTGCATCCCTCCACTGATGGTCATCTTCAGGGGTGGGCATAAGCCACCATCATTCCTCACCTCCCATTGATGGGGATGGATGCCCACAGTAGCCTGGGACTCACAGCTTCCCACACGTCACCGCCATGCTCCCGCGCCCCCTTCTTTCTTTAGCACAGAAGAAGAGCTGTTCCATGTTGTTTGACAGTTTCCTTTCCCTAAGTGAAGTGTCCACCCCGCATAGTGACTGGAGCCAGAACCAGTCCACCAGACAGAATTAGAAACAGACCACCTGGGACCTCTGTACTCAACACGAGTCCATCTCAACAGAAGAGTGGCAACCTCTCCTCCGCCGTGAGCGTTCAAGTATTCCACGTGGCCAACCATAGTCGTGTCCAGATGTATCTGGAGGAACCCCAGGGGTTGGGAGGGAGGGTTCTGTCTCCTGTCTCCACCAGCGGGGTTTAGCCAGGAGATGTCATATGTGCCTCTCCCCCCGGGGCCTCCGGCGCAAGCTGTTTTGGTATTTTATTTGTGGTTTGGTGGTAATTGAACAAAGATCCCCTAGTATAGCTGTAACAGACTTGGGGCAAGTTCTGTTAGTGAGCACCTTTGAAGGCCGGAACGGCACACGTGGGGGTGGGTAGCCAGCAGCACGCCCAGTTGCCTTTGTCTCCCAAAGTGGCAATGTTTTTACACATCGCACAAGGTACTTAATTGAGACTCAGTTGACCTAGGGGAGGCCCAGGACCGATTCAGATAATTGTCACCGGTGTTGGCCGTGAGTGAGAAACAAACTCAGGTCGCCGAGTTCGTAGCGCAGCAGAGATAACCGCTACATCACCGCACCCCACACAACCGTACACACAGACACACGTGTACACACACGTGCAGATGCACGCAAAGGACGATGAAGACGAGATCCCCCCATGTAACCCCCACGAAGTGTTGGGGCAAGTTCTGCTGGCGAGCAGCGCCTGATGGAGGCCGGCGTGTCCGTCGTCTTGTGTGCACGTGTCACTCGATGCCGTTCGGAAACGTCCCTGGACACCGTCGTATTTTTAGTCAGAAATCCAGCTTGGCTGCATACGCACACACACTGCTAATGTAATGGAGATAGAGTGTACTTACGCACACGCACAGAATCACGTAACTACACATGCATACGGAAACACTTGTGCGTGCCCATGCACATCTAAACACATGCGCACACACACAACACACGCACCACACACACCACGTGCACACAGCCACAGTGATGACCTTAATAGCCTGGGCTGGCTGATAGGGCAAGTGGTCTTGGTGAGAGCCTATTAAGGCGAGCAGAGGTGTGAGGTGGCGTGTATTGGGGCACGTGGTGGTATGTGGTGGCATCTGGCGATGTGCAGTGGGGTGTGTGGTGGTGGGGGCATGCGTGGTGGTCGTGGCGGCGGTGACACATGGCGGTGGCGACGCGCGTGGCAATGTGTGGTGGCGCATGGTGGCACAATGCTCGGGTGCCCCGGTACTGATAGTCACGACCATACTGCCAGGGGCACTGCATCATAAGTTTAGACGCAGTGAACCTAGAGGAAGCCCAGGCCAGGTTTACACACAAATTGCTTGCCACTGTGCGATTCCCCTGTCAGCACTTGCCCCACAGGTCCGTCTGTTAAAAGGGGGAGGGGGTCGTTGTCCTCGAGGCCACACGTCTCGCGTGTGTGCCGCATGAAGCACACAGGAAGAGTGGTTGGAGGAGCTACTCGTGACATTTTTACAATTGGTTCTTGTTGTTAATGGCCAACGTATTAATAGCCACAGTGCAGTGTTTCCTGCGCTTGTAATTCAAAGAGTTTGCAAGCCACGCTCATCAATCAACGCCAGCCGGATCACCAACTCCGACACAAACGCAGTACACACCCACATGGCGCATGCACCCATACACATTTACAGTATACACATTACATACTAACACAAAGATCCCCCGTATAGCCTTAACAGACTGTTGGGATAAGTGCCGTTTGCGAGCGCCTATGAATGCCGGCACGGCAAACGAGGGGGTGGGTTGCCAACACGACGCCCAGCCGGCTTTGTCTTCCTAATGGCGATGTTTACACACCGTGCCAGGTACTCATTTGAGGCTGAGTCAACCTAGTGGAGGCCCAGCACAGGTTCAGATAATCGTCACTGGTGTTGGCCGTGAGCAGGAATCGAACTCGGGTCACTGGGTGCGTAGTGCGCTAACCGCTACACTAGCACTCCCCCATTACGTACGCACACAGATACAGAGACAAATCATATACACACATAAGTAAACTGCACAACAGTAAATACACGCACACACGTGTATATGCAGCACGTAGAAGTCAACAGCCTTTTTTGGGGCGAGTGCTATCAGTGAGCGCCTGTGAAGGCTGGCACAGTACATGCACATAAACACACGAATGCTTATAAACACAGTTATGCACACATTCACACAAACGTACACGCAACAGCAACAAACGGTACATGCAAACACATGTGCGTACACACACAGAAACACACAGACATGCTTGTGGTTAGTGAGCACCTATCAAAGCCACTGAGAACAAGGTGGAGGTGATGCACCCCCCGCCACCTCTGTCTCCGTGTAGCGCTGATGACATTGACCGTATCGCCACCTTGCTTTTTAGCCACTTGAACCTAGGGGGAGGCCACCAGTGATGAGTGCGAGGGACACGAGTCACACCCAGAGGCGCTTGCACTGCTGCCCGCCGTGTGAACGCTGCCACGTAACAGATATCTTGCTCGACATGGACGGCATCGATCTCATGAGCACCCCGTTTTCTTTACACGGGACGCTATTAAATGCGGCGCTGATGACGAGGAGGCGCGCGATGTGAGTTGGGTATGATAAGTTCACGCGTCGCATCGCACACACGAATACTTGCGCGTTTACTAAGGTGCCTTTACAATCTCACACACATGCACCCTCGCAAAAGACAATGATCCCCCGTGTCGCCTACGCGGACTGTTGGGGAAGTGCGGTTAGCGAGTAACAGCGCCTATGAAGGTCAGCACGGGGCATGATGGGGTAGTGTGGCCAGGACCGTGCCTGGCCACCTTTGTCTCCCAGGTGGTGAGTTTTGTTTTACACTCATTTAATGCTTAGTAGACCCAGGATAGGCACAGGACTGATTCAGGTATCACTCCAAGCCACTGGTGTTGGCCGTCAGCGGGAATCAAAATCGGGTCGCCGGGTGAGGGTTTGACTTGTGATGGTTTAGGTTGGAAATTGTTGAGTGAAGGCCACGGGCCCTGCAACATATTTGCGGGAGGAGGCCAACGTGAATTTGCATCATTAACCAAAGTTCGTTATTGAGTCATCAACAACATCAGCCATGTCTCATGATTTCGGGATTGACAGTCCACCGTGCACCTGAGCTAATTTCATTGCTCGACCTCTACCTTTGACTAAAGGAAGTGTGTGACGGTGTGCGTGTGACCCGTGCTTACAAGTTCCGAGTGGCAGGAGTCAACTCGGCCCACAACAAAGTCTCTGGGGTCAATAAAATGAGCACTGTTTTCTCAGAGATTCACAGCGGTCGTCTTATGAATGCACTGATGCCTTTTATAGGAATGTGGATCTGCCACCACTGCCACAGGATTTCCAACAGTGATGAGTATTGTCCATTGCTCATGTGATTATGGGTACTTGGACTTTTATTTTTTTATCTTTTAAAAACAGACCATCGATTCCAATGGCGGCTTGCCTCGTTAAAGTCACGCGATTTATTTAAGAATTACCCTTAGAGTGCCCGATCTCTGAGGATCTCAGATGCTAAGCAGGTCTCAGCCTGCGCAGATCAGCTTAGGTGGGTGACCACCTGTGAATAGAGACTGTGAGCTAGTCAGGAGGTGGTGGAACAGCAATGGTCTTAGTCCACCTGTAGAGTGAATCCAGCTGTGGGTGTTATCCCCTCGTGCGTGTGTGGACTCTCTCCGTGGCGCTGTGGTTTCCGCCCACACGCCAAACACGCGCGATTTAAATTGACCAAGTATTCAAATGCGGAACCCCTCCGGAATAGAGCGACTTCGTGAGGCTTTGCTGGGTAAATGAGAGGGGCATTCATAACGGGTTCAAGTTGGCAGCATCGTATGGGAAGACTTTGTGTAGCAGCTCGCTTGCTGCGCTGGCTTTTCCGCGCTGCGGTGAGTGCGTGACTTTGTGGCAGCAGCTCGCTAAAATGAGCACTCAGTGTTTTATTGTGGGGAAATGACCTCACTTGCAGGGCATGAGTCTGAATCCAGTAGCCAGCCTTGTGAACGCTAATAGAAGCTGTAGCCCTGCGTGTCGTAAGCCCAGTATTATTATTTTTTCATAATAAAATTCGCTGGATAGGACCCAATGCGAGATATTTCCACCCCACATATTTACTACAATGCGGCTAAATAGGAACACGAAAGTGGCCCTGACGCGGGAAAATTATTCGCAATTGTAATATTTTAGTTTGTGAATGTAATTTAAAAAATTCAATCTAAAGAAACAAGGACAGTGGTGCAGGCGTGCTTATGATGCTTGTTCACCCAGGGGAGCCTCGCTGGGTCTCAGGCCACTATTTCAGGAGGGTCCTGTCAAGTTTTTTTCCCAGCGTTGCCACGTTTAATCCCAAATGAGTAATTTACGGGTAATTTTTCAGCATTGGGATGAAATCGAAGAACCCAGAGGAAACCTGAAGTGGAACAGGGATCAATGTACAAACCCTATGTATGAAAAGTTCCTGAGTCAGGAATCGAACCCAAATGTTTCCTGGTGTGAGACACCAGTGTTTTACCACCGTGCTCACCTTGCCACCCGAAATGATGAGAAATCACAACGTGGCTTTCCTGTGGGTGGACCACGTGGCTCGGCAATGGGCACGTTCGACGCTTGTTGCAAAGGTTGGCGCTTCGAACCCGGCAGGCCCCCCCCCCTCTGGTTAATGCTGCGGCGGCACTTTCATCGCTACGGAGACACTGACCTCAGTACTGGCTCCCGGGTAAGTTGCCAGCGGCAGCGGCCACCATTGGGCGCTCGCGTCGCACACGCTGGCGAGCTGCGACTACGTTATTTCAAACGCCAGCCCCGGGTCTTGTCATCGGCACTGGGGGGAGACAAAGGTGGTCGGGCACGGTGCTCGTTGTGCTGACCCTGTCCGTGTTACACTGGCCTTAGCACAAGAGTCTACGGTGGGGCACACATCTATGTGTGCATGCATCTATGTGTGAATGCATGCATCTATGTGTGAATGCATGCATGTTGAACTTCTTTCGTAAAGTACGTAGCCAACTGTGCTCATCGGAGGTGTGTGTCTGTGTGTCTTTGTGCGTGAGTGCAGCATTTCTCCGCAGAAGCGATGCTCATCGGCGGATGCGGGGCAGAATGGCTCCCTCACGCAAGGTACCGCTCAGCCACGCCACGCTCTTCTCTCTACCTCCGCTCGTGCCTCACCATCTCCCTTTTGTACCACCCATATATCAATCTCTCGTTGTTAGTCGTCTCTCTCTTCACCTTGTTGTCTCTTTTTCTGCGTCTTTCTCCATCTCTAATTCTTTCCCAATCTCTCACTGGATCTTTCTCCTATCTCTCTCGCTGTGCACTTCTTCACCGGTGCATCTCTGTGAGCCTCGCACCATAGCGTCGTCCGCGTGTGCGCGTGTTTGCATGAGTAAACGAGTGTGCACGCGTGCGTGCGTGCATGCATGCATGTGTGTGCGTGTGTATGTGGTGGGGAGCAGTAGTGTATCAGTTAGCGCAATGCGCTACGAACCTGGTGACCCGAGTTCGATTGCCACTCACGGCTAAGACCAGGGATGATTATCTGGTCCCGGGCCTCCCCTAGGTCGAATCAGCTTCAAATGAGTACCTGGTGCGGTGTGTATACATCACCACTAGGGAGACAAAGGCGGCCGGGCGTGGTGCTGGTCACCCACCCTCTGGTGTGCTGTGCCGACCCTTCATAGGTGCTACTCGCAAAGAGCACTTGCCGGGGCTATATGGGGTATCTTTGTATGTGGTGGTGCATTTGTAATCCAGCACTGTGTGGAGGCAGCAGCGAGGGTTGGTTGAGCACCACACAAATTACAAAATGTTGCGAGACTCCCTTCTCATACCCTAGCTCGCCAGCAGAATGCGGTACAGCAACTTGTGGACTCATATCATCTATCCCTCCTGTAGGCAATAGAGTGTTGCCCCCTCTCATGCGTGGGTTTTCTTCGGATTCTTGGGTTTCCTCTCACATGTGTACTCACTAATTGGCTGAAAACATCTTAATATATAGAGAACTGCAGAGCAAAATTGTTGGCTCACTGCCTGGCAGCCTTCCAGCTTGTCTGTGGTTCCACGGTGTTGTGAAATGCAATTTACATGAACTATGCTATATACAGTACAACTAATCATTAGATTAGTTTCAATGTGTGTATGTGGAGAGTGGTAGTGTAGCGGTTAGCGTACTGCGCCACGAACCCCGGCAATCCGAGTTTGATTCCTGCTCACGACCAACCCCAGTGACAATTATCTGAACCAAATCTGGGCCTTCCCCTAGGTCGACCTAGCCTCTAATGAGTACCTGGGGTGACGTGTAAACATCGTCACTATGGAGACAGGTGTTCGGGCGTGGTGCTGGCCACCCACTCCGGCCTTTATAAGTGCTGCTCACTAACAGCGCTCGCCCCACTTGTTAAAGGCCACACGAGGCTCTGCGTGTGCAGTGAACTCGCATCCATGCGTGGTGCACCTGTAGCTGTTACACATCCGTGTGTGTACTTGCTCGTGTGTGCACTTCCACACGCGTGTGTGTGTGTGCATGAGGGTGGGTTTGTTTATGCATATTTGTGCGTATGCATATGTAATAAAGCACTTCGACGCCGATCTGTAGTTCGGGTCTTTATTATTTATTTCTCGTCGACCAGACAGCTCCGCGTTCTTCTCGCTCCAACCCCGCTCCACTCTTGTTCCGCGTGCTCGATGTTGCCACTCCGCGCACAGCTCGCTCGTGCTCCGCTCCCGCGCGCCACTGGCAGACGGCGCGCAAGGAGACGTCCTCCTGCTCGCCACGTGGCCGCTGGTGTGTCGGAGGCGCGAGACATGGTCTCGCCTCTAGACTCCACACACTGACCCCGAGCTGCTTCCTGCTTCCCCTTATAACCCTTCACACCACATCACCAAGCCCCGCCTATAGCCATACCCCCTCACGAACCTTCTCGATGTTTACCCACAAGAACCCCTGAGCTCCGCCCTTGAACTTGGCGCATCCATTCGATTGGCTGATGGCTGAGCCGGTGCAGACTATCCCACCGATCGGCGACTGCCGGTGAACTCTCGTATTATACATACATGTACGCATAAATTACATATTATTGGCTAATTACATTTTCATGCAACTTGATAATAACAGCGTGGGGTGACGATTTTCTAGCTTCGCCACCAATTAAAAAAACCACGAAGCACATTACCACATTACCATATTAATGTATCATCTGCGCTGTATTTCCATCTCAGAACCCTGCCTAAAACAGCCATCAATTATTTAATCCAGTGAAGCCACCTTTGTAATCAATGGAGGATAATTGGAATGTCACGAACAAAAGTATACAGAATTTGTGTTTATCCTTGGGGAAGTACGAACTCGGTATGAGTATACACGTACGGTTCACCAACATTCGGCAGTTCGCTGTCAACCACAGCGAGGTACCACATTGGTGTAATAGTTGGCACACAGTGGACATGCAATCCAGAGGTCTCCGTTTCGAGTCTCTCTCCTAGCGCGGCAGATGAACCACTGGGCAGGTTTCTCTTAACACCCCCCCACTCCCCATTGCCTCAGTCCACCGAGTAAACGGGTTCACCAGTCAGCCGATCGGTAGTTGGGGAAATGCCCTCCAGAGCTCCCTCTAGTGGAGGCCCTGATGCCAGCTGTGGTGTGAGTGAGCGTTTGCAAGGTTGTACCGCTACGACCCTTGACCTGTGTTATTCTTCAAGGGTTCTGTTTGAGCGTGACGAGAATTCTGTGGGGAATGGATCAAGAGCTGTGTATCGGGTGAGACCAGGGTCCTATAACAGATGTGTAGCTGTGGCTGGTAGCATAACATGTTATTATCACTCATATCTATTGACCATTTGGGGGAAAGGTATTTTTGTTACTTATTTTGTTCATGGAGGCAAATTAGTTTTATGTACATCACACACTTTATCATTTAATTGTCAGACTAATATCAATTTAGTTCTGCCACAAGGGGGATACTCACACCTCCGATTAGCGTGGTTGGCTATGTACGGTGTGAAAGATGCTGTGGCCAGAAGAGCGTGAGACACGGCGGTTAGGGAACAGCACTGGAAGATGATGCCCTGGGCCCTCTTCTCATCACATGCTCCAAATACGCAGCTCCTCCAGAGACTTTTTTATCACATGTCATCTGAATTGCCAAAACATTGTAGATCTCGGATAAAAGGGCCATCTGTCTGGGGTGGAGCGCCCAGCTCCTACCTCACTGCACCTGAGAGATTTCAGAGTGGAGCAGCAGTTAAAGTGATTGCTCATCGAGCACTCTCTGATTCGCTCCGGTCACTCGCTCGCCCGCGGCCAGTGGCCTCCCGATCACTCTTCTATCGCTACTACTATCACCGTGGTTGCCGTCCCTGTGAACTTCGCTTGTTGTTTCCTCCTACGTTGAGGACCTGGTCCTCGTAACCGTGACAACTCTGAGGGGGATCTTTGCTGCTGGGCGCTTGATGCTTTGGGCCCTAGGGCCTGTGCTCAGCAACTGTGTTTTTTTATATAAAAAAAGTTTCTCTACTGTGGTCGAATGCTCATTTGGCAGTGCTTATTTCTGTTGTCGCCGCCGAGCCAATGGCATACATTCCACATTCCTATGGTGGGGACCAGTGTCATCATCGGGTCAAACATTTTTTTTTACTTCCCACACGGTGGTACTTGATTTTGCTGACCTCGGGGCAGTGATGGACCCAGCCGATTCCCCCCCTCCCCCCACAATCGCAACCTTTCCGTTGGGAGTGGAGCTGCATGTCACAGCGACGGCCAATCATGGTGGGGCAAGTGAAACACCCACCCACGTGCGCCCTATGATGCTGCTACCATCACCTCTGGGCAGCCACTTGTGCCCAAACTGAGATCTTTTGAAGCCACGACTGTGAGAGCCTTGCTTTTTAATGATGTCGTTCGCGTGCAAGCCCAGGATTCTAATCTAGGATGTCAAGCATGCAGGGTCAGTGGCTCTGACATGGCCATCACTGGCAGCATCACTGCCACCCACCACCACCACCCTCCCACCCCCACACGCACAGCAGCCCCGCGCTCCGAAATGCGCCGCCACACATCTGCTTAACTGCGTTGCCATGGCGCTTGTGGCTCGTGCAATACAATTTTAATTGTGATGCATGATGAAAGTCACCTAACGTAATCATCAGCCTGCTGAGCATCACGAGGACTTAGTCAATTTGCGCATTGGACACCGAAGGTCACGGCTCGTTTGTGTTGCTCTATTTCTGTGGTGTCATGGGTTTTGTTTTGTCTACTGGTTTAAGTCTGCGCCTGTGTGAGTGTCTTCCTGCATATCTGTCCCTTTCTCTGTCAGTCAAATTGATTTATATCAATCTATTTGTCTGTCTGCATGCCCGTGTATCTGTCTCTATCTAGACATCTTGCCCGTCGGCTAAAAGTGATTTGCCCGGTAACGGTTAATTTGGCTCAGAAACATCGGGGATGGGGAGAGACAGAGGCGAGTGGGCGTGCGTGCTTGCATGCGAGCTGGCACTCCACTACAACCCCCTCATGCTCTCTGGCTGCCTGCACAGCAATTGGCCCAGCGGTTTATAAACACCGAGCAAAGGGCACCTTTGTGTCGGATGCCATGTATCGATGATTATGTTGCGTGCGCGTGTTTCCATATGCAATAATTGTGTTTAAAATGTGATACACGCACAAATGCGTACGCACGTGTGAACAGATCCATTGCTGTTTGAATGCACGTGCGTATTCGTGCGTATTCGTGCGTATTCGTAAGTGTACACAGTGTGTGTCTGTGAGGGTGTCTCTGTTTGCGTGCACGTATGGCGGCGTGCGCATACGTAGCTCTGTCCGATTCCAAGATCTCTGCATGCAAAACATCCTGTAGTGTAATTTATTTTTATTTGCCAGAGTCCGTCAGGGGAGCGCTGTCTCTCCGCTGCCGTAATAACGCGCGCCTCGTCTTCACACTCCGTTTCCCATCGCGTCGTCACGGAAAATAATTTCCTCTCCCGTTCCCAACGCAGCAACTGGCAGCGTTAAAATGATGGACAACGTGAGCCCCCCCCCGCTCTCCTTGCCGCCTCCGCCATACCCCTCCCCTCCCTGCGACCGATCCCTCCGTCCGCCGTTCCCCGCTCGTTAGCTCGTTAACCAAAAGCCGTTCTCCCGGTTTCCTGGGCAACCGCTTAACGAAGCGCAGCGGATGCACGCTGCAGTATTTGGGACAAATGCCGCGTCCGTTCATGCAGTTAGGATGCGCGCCACAGACGTCTCGTCCAGCCGCTGCTAAATTGGAGACGAATGAATTGCGGCACTATGGAAGGGGCCAGTGGCTACGATGCAGCACAGGGAATTTATTCCTTTAAATTCGGTTTCCTTTGCAACCTTTGCAATGTTTGCGTACCGGAGCGTGGCGCGTCGAATCATCGCAGCGACGTGCTTTCAGCGACACGGCCGTGCGTCTGGCTTCAGCCATGCACAAAGAGAGAGAGAGAGAAAGATAAGCACGTGTCGACAGGCACACGCGCACACACAGAGTATTTTAAGATGGGTAGATATTCAGCCTGAGACTGGCCAGGCGGACGGGTGAAAAGAGTGATATATGGACAAATAGGCTAGGCACATGAGTCCATAGATATGCAGACTGCTGTGTACTTTATTTTCGCGTTGTAAGCTAGAGGTTCACATTTAAGTAGGTGGACGAGCGGACAGCGAAGCTGCTCGTGAACATCAATGCGTCCCTCCACTCGCAAGTGTGCTGTATCAGCACTCGCATCCATTGATGGCACTGAGCACATCTGGGCAATTCCACATTATCCTAGATGGGGCCCAGTCTCTCCACCAGATTCCCACCATTGCTCTCATCTGACGCGTATGCTCGCGACCGCACCTCTCACTGTGCACCTCTCACTGTGCACCTCTACTGCCTTCCATTCCCAATATTTCTGATAATTGCATGAACAATGTATATTTAGTCACAAGGTAGTGATCATAATGGAGGTGATACAGACATGTTGTTTCTCACATTTCCCCTTGTCCTCTATGTTATGGTGGTGGAGGCGAGGCCTTTTGGTGGATTTTGTTATCTGCAACTGCCCACGAAAATAAATCCATTGAGGCACAAAGCGTTTGCGCATAGGTGCAGATAATAGTATCACCTTGCTACGCAACTCCTCTTTTCCACGAACAATCATGAAAGCTTTTTTCACCTGTGGATAATCTCGGCGCGATTCATTTAGTCCACAACATGTTTTGCGAATAAGAGGAAGTCGTAAAAAGTATGTGCGGCGTAGAGGCACTGTGTGCGTGCTGTTCACCCACGGCTGAGGCCGGCATTGGCAGCGTTAAGACTGCGACAGTGGTAGAAACGTGATCAGCGTTTTCATCAGAATATATTGCCCTCATTGTATCTTTCATCCTTTGTCCTCAACATCTTCTTTAGAAGCAACAGCACCATCATCACATCATCATTCTCATCATTAGCAGCAGGCACAGCAGTGGCATGTGCAGGGGAAAGGAGACTCCGATACTCCGCTCTACACAGTAAGCCAGAACGCGTGGATAACAGTGTTAAAACTCACACACGCAGTGGCAGTTCAGCGAGTGCGCATGTGAGTCCATCTGTGTGGAGTTATGAGCATTTGTTTAGGAGATTTTTTGATCGACGCCTAGCCCATGAATTGTACAAAAGTTCAGCACGATGTGAGGGAGGATGGAGGAGTGTCTATATCCTGACAATCGTCATCTTCCACATCAACACGTGGCTTTCCTTATAACCCAATTGGACTAAAGTAGGCCACGGCCGCCTGCCTAGATCATCTCCATCTTGGGCTGAGTGAGCGCTTCGGACTGGGGTTATAATAGACGAGTTGGGAGGGCAGGCAGGATGGGCTTTTGGGCCTAGCATAGCTGGGCCTTCGCATTCGTTGCATGGAAGACAAGAGAGCTGCGGGGTCACGCTGCTCAGGGCCAGTATTGGATCATGGCATTTTGTGAGCAGCGTCAAATATGTAAATCCATACTCTTTTGTTCTTTCGGTAAAGTCACGTAGGTATAAAATAAAATAAATCATGACGTTTCGATCGCAACACAAGCGGTCGTCCTCAGGCGGAAAAAATATAATCCAGCAGTGGAACTGCTGAACCAGCGAGAGAGCAGTTGCAACAAGGTTATATATGTGGTGATGGGCAAGAAAGCGGGGTCTGAGCTGGAAAGGAATTCCATCCACGGACGCAAGCACGTCAGTTGTGTTAATGGGGGAGATTAGGGAGAGAGGGATTAGGGAGGGAGATTAGCATGAATGAGCTTCCGTCGCCGCATAAGAGTATCATGCCCGCATATGAGCACAACAGCAGTGTTAATGAGAAATTAGCACCATGAGAGTGCAATCCAAAGGACGCGAACATGAGGGTACAATCAAAAGGGCATGTGTGCCTGAGAGGTGCAATCCAAAGGACATGTGAGCATGAGAGTGCAATCCAAAGGACATGTGAGCATGAGAGTGCAATCCAAAGG
>CM025636.2:12066459-12103881 GCA_014621495.2 Entosphenus tridentatus
CACCCAGTGTCTCCCTCACCCAGTGTCTCCCTCACCCAGTGTCTCCCCCTCACTGCCCTCACCTGTGGCTCTCTTCCAACTCCTACCCGCATCGCGTAACCTGTTATTGAGTGAGTTAATGTGGGTGAACCTGTGCAAATGTGGGGAGCGGTGGCCTAGCGGTTAGCGCGCTACGTCACCTGAGTTCGATTCCCGCCCACGGCCAACACCGGTGGTAGCAATCATCTGAACCAGTTATGGGCCTCCCCGAGGTCGAGTCAGCCTCAAATGGGTACCTGGTGCGGTGTGTAAACATCAGCACTGGGGAGACACAGGTGGCTGGATGTGGTGCTGGCCACCCACCCAACCCCCCCCCCCCTTCTGCAACTTTTCGACATCTCGGAATGGGAAGACGGGAAAGGGTTAAGGCTATCCGGGAAGTCTTTGTCTTTGCACTTGTGCTATGCCTGAATGCTGGTGCATGGTGGGTGTTGTGTGCTATCAGCGTGCAGCAAGGGTGCTAAGTGTTCACCCGGTGACCCTGGCCGAAGCTTCCAGGGCCAGCGCGGCGTCACCGTCAAGAGCTCACTCGGCAAGACAGTACCGAAGATCAGGTACTAGCACCAGCAGCGCCTCTGAGTTGCGGCCACTACGTCTGCAAATTTGCGCGCGTTACAAATTGAACTATTATTATTATTAACCACCAAAACCACCATCACCACAATCACCAACAGCAGAAACAACAACGCCAACATATAACGCCACAAATGTCATCCATAGCAGCACCACCACCAAAACAACCACAATTACCAATACCACCATTGCTATAACTACCAAAGCAACAAAGACCACAACGACCACCAGACCACAATGACCATAACAACAACAACCACCACCAAAACAAAAATAACCATCACAACCACAGTTACAACCATTACCAAAACCAACAAGACCATAAAAACCACAATGACCACTAAGACCACAGCCATCACCAAAACCACCAACAAGGAGTTGAACTCACAACTCGCCTTGTCGGTGAGCCGCCTGACTAGCCACCACACCGTAGTCTCCCACAACGCTCGCGTGGATGCACACTCACATTTACACGGGCCGAGTGGCGGTCTTCGACGACCGCATTTCCTCGATCTCACCGCAGGGACCCCCCTCTGCCACTGCCGGCCGAGCAAGCGCGTGAGGACGAGGCGGCGGCGGCACCCGCTCGGGGGGGGCGGCCCCCCGCCCACGACGCCGGCAAAGCGGCTCGAGAGGACTCGGCGGGCGGTGACCGTGAAGACGGCCGCGGAAACGGCGGCGGCCCCCGTACTCCCATCGCACAGAAACTCTCTGGCCCGAGCGACGACGGTGTCGGAGCATCCGTCGTCGTGGGCCCGAGCCGAGACGAGCGGCCGTGGAACGGGGTCAACGGCGCCATCAAAAGCGAACGGCCATGCCCGAGCCGCGACAGCGTGATTGCGCGCCGCTCTGACGGCGCCGACGTGGTCCGCTGCTGCGGCAGCGGCGTTGGCGGAGCCGCGGGAGGCGAGGACGCCCCGCTGGACCTGCGGACGGCACGCGCACCCAGCAACGGCGCATCGGGGGCGGCAGTGCCGCCCCCGCGCTGCCTCAAGCGGAGGCTGGCCCCTGACACGCTGCCCATCAAGAAGCGGCGCCCAGCCGTGTTGGAGGAGCGCGCAGATGACGGCGATGATGCCACGGCGGCGGCGGCGCCTGAGGCCGCGGCCGCGCCGGCAGTCGCCGCCGAGCAGACCGGCCCCTGCTCCGTCATCACGCACTGTGAGCGCGCTCGGCCCAAAACCTAGCGCGACTTGGAAAAATTTAAATAATACCGAAAGTTTTTTGTATTATTTACCAGCATCGACAAAACAAAAATACGTCAATAATTGAGGTGTTAAAAAGCAAAGCGCCCTGAAGCTGAATGCAAAAAATTATCGTGAGTATTAACGCAGCAGCGGCGGTGGCGGTGGCGACGTCCAGGCTTGAGGTGTTGTTGCTACTTCTTGTGCTCCTTCGATGGGTTCAGACGCGCCAGCTGCCGTGACACAGGGCCGTTGGTTTGTTTTTGTTTATTATTTACGTCGCTTTGTGTTGTCGGAGGTGGAGTACGTGCGAGTGCTCACCGTCCCTGTCAGTCCACCGTGCATATGTGTACGTGCATCCGATTCCTGGAATTGAAATGGCACATTCGAGGCTGAGCCGAATTAAGGGCTCCAATGCACGTACATACGTCGCATGTTGCGACATTGAAACTCAATGTCAAGTAGTAATGCAGTGCGCTGGACGATTTTAATGCCCAAATTTATTTGAGGTGGATAATGGCATAATAAGGGTTCCACTTTGTAAATGAAAGAGACATTTTTTTTTCCATGAACCCATAAAATGCCTCCTGGCTAACTTTCCATCATCAGCATGCCACGGAAAACACCGTGGGTGGATGCACAATTTCGTCAACAATTTGGCTCGCATAGCGAGGATGAATGCTTGTACTGACATCGGTGAGATTTACACGTTTATTTCACTGGCAGGGCAATCCGGTCAGACTTGCAGCAATACCTCTTTTTTGTGTGTGTTTTGTGGCAATAAGCTGTGCGGTACAGACACATAACCGTGGCCCTCCCCTCTAGATTTAGTGAAATTTTGGGCCCTTGACAGTCGGGCAAGGGGGCGAGGGATCGTAACGGCGGGTGGGTGTGGACACGCAGACCAAGCAGACGGTGCCGTACGTGACCCCGTCGTGGCGCCAGGTGGAGTCTCGCCCCGTCATGCTCACCGCTACCGGCGGTGGTGTGGGGCGAAGCGCGCCAATAGAACGGCAAAAAGGCGAGGCGTTGCACTCAGGTCCCTCTGCCTCTGACGTGCGTCCCTGCCGCCCACCGTGTCCCTGCCACCCACCGTGTCCTCGCTGCTTTGCTGCGGTAAAAATATGAGTCTCGGTTTTTTGCGGAAACCCACGTGTGTGTTTTTAGGTAAATGGCATTGACTGCTGTGGTTTCATTGGTGAAGATTTGAGCATTTCGTTACGTTACATTGCGTTACTCGTGTTTCAATCAGATTATTTCGTACCGTATTCTCCCATCAGAACCAAACTTGTGTAGTGTTTAATAATAATATGCCCGGGATTGTTTAGTCATCCCACACCATTGCTTGTTACAGAATGTTTTGCATTTAAGAAAAGTAGCAGTGTGAAAGTTCACGTATTGGAGCTGCAACATGTTGTCAATTAGCTGTGATATTGAAGTCTAATCAATTGTGTTAGATGTTGTACTTGCGACTCTTGGATTGTGACAATGTCAACGGAAGTTGTGGATCACAGGACTCCCAACAAACACAGAACCCTCGTCTCATCCAGTACAAAAGCCGCCTCGTTTTAGCCGATATAAAATCCTCATCTCACCTGCGATAAACTCCTTGTCTCGACGCTTACTACACTTATTGATATCTTAATTAATAACCATATGAATCCTGAGACAGCACTGATGAACAGTATCAACAAATTCACAGAGCTGTTGTCAAATAATCAATAACTCATTGTTTATGGAAATAATATACAGTTGGATTCACGATTGAGCAGAACAGAGCGAAAAATAATTTGCTTAAGGCCCCATCGCTCACCGTCCAAGAAACCGACTCTGTAGGTCGTTCTTGGATAGGCACTTTGTTTTTGAGCACTTTTTAATATTGACCTGACCTTTGTTTACACAGTTGTACATATCTGCGTTGAACTTCGTTTTCACCTTATGTAGCCAACCGTGCTTATCGGAGGTGTGGCGGAAGGACAACAAACTAAACACAAAAAGCAGTTCTAAGGAAATGAGTTTTTAATCTAGATTTAAAAGTGCATAGCTCCCAGTGGCGTCCTTATTATCGAACACAGTTGGCCAATTGGTTGCAGCTCCAATATATCACGTTCCGGCGCATCGTCACTGAGCATTCTCGATGACTTCGGCACCGTGGGGAGAAGCCAACCAGCGGCGCTGATCGGCGCTGATCGACGCTGGCGATCCTGACGCGCGCGCTCGCAACATGGTGACGTACCGACCATCGGTCTCGCAGGGTACTGCCTGATACTAGGCACCATTTTATGGGAAGGCGCAGGCCAAAGAGTGGTTGGTTGCTTTCAACGTTGCCGTTACGGCGGTGCGGCGGTTGATGTGTTCGTAAGTCGAGTGAAACCTCAGCTACGGTACAGGGTGTGCCACTGTTATGAGTTTCAAATCCCTCTCGACGCCGATCTTCATGGAGCCATGTGGGGCCACGTGGGGCCGTGTGGAGCTGCTCCCGGCATGCGTTGCGACATGGTCGGGGTTTGCTGGGCCGAGGGACGTCACTACAGGCGGCGCTACGGTGGTGTGTCTGGAAGTGGCTTTAAGTTACTTTAAATAATGAACACTTGTTTAACAACGCTAGTTCAGACTTGTGCCGGATGCTCCGTTAAAAAAACAGCCATGGTATACATCTACAGCACAGCTGCTTGTGTTGTGGGCTTGCGTCTTCCTTGAGGAAGCAGTGTCCTGGTATTGCCCAAGACAGGATCTATGGGTGTTGGGCATTGCTTCATGCAGTATTTGGTGGTAGACTGGTATTCAACAATTACTGTTGAGTGACACTGAACAATGCCTTCCAAATCTTCTATATATATCGGACCAGTACCTTGTAAGATACGTACAATACCACACTCTCGCCATCTCAGAAGCTTCACGCAAATCCCAGTTCACAAAGAATGGCACTTATTACTGGATTGCATTTCTGGTGCGGGCGTCGTCAGTCCTGGCAGCGTGGGTGCAGCACGTGCGCCCAGATATCTCCCGGCAGGAGACCACCATGCGCGTGGGCACCCCCTCGCGGGCCAAGCATTAAGATTCACCTCCTTCACTTCCCTGCCACGCTACTACCCCCCGCTTCTAAAAGCCATACCAAGCCGATGTGCAATGCTTTGTTTTGAAATTCTTATTTAAGATTTTAGTTTTCACGTCAGTCTTCTCAGTGGGTGGACGGGTTGTGGCCCCTCCTCCTCCAGACCACTGATTGCAGTGGCCATTGGTGAAAGGACAATAATCTTCTGCCAAGATAACAACAAAAATCAACGTGTTGTGGACATTGCAGGAAAAAAAGCCAACGAGGCTTTTTTTTTCTCGAAGAAAATATCAAAAGTTAAACAAATTCATCAATATCGATTTAAATTTGGCATATTCATGTGTGCGCATATGATGAAAGGTAACCAAAATGTTTTGAAAGCTCCCACTCTGCAGCCCCTCTGTTAGCAGCAGCGGAGCAATGCCCTTCACTTCTCATACGACAACACAGATTGGCTTCTACTCAGGGTATCCCAACACAGCACCAGCACCCATGCTCGTTTCCGTGGGAGGGTTTTTTGTATTGTCATCGGACGAAGGCCCCTGGCACCTGGGCCAGGCCAAGTGAAGCAAACATTTGAATATGCACGATTAAGTTTTTGTTGTTGTGGTGTGGTCATGAGTGACCGGGCTGAGGTCATCGACGTTTCTAAGCATCAGAAACCCAACTTGTTGGCCTGTGGTGCCACATTTGTGGCCTCGTTGCCTGCCGCGCATGTTTGATGCGCTGGATCTATTACCTTAACTCAACAGGGAAGGTCAACTTCTGTAAACTCTGGGACCTATCTCTTTAGGCCCCCGCCTCGTTCTGTTCAGGCCCCGCTCCTTCCCCCCGGACATGTGCTTGGGCTGGTTTGGGTGGTGGTGTTGGTGGCGGCTGTGGAAGGCAGGGGGAGTCCGCGTAGCCAGGAGTCGTGGTGAGTGGGTACAGGGGGGGTAGCGGCAGGGATAGCTTCTCGGTGACTATGACAACCACAATCCCTCTTTGAGCCACCATATAATCATGGATTCTTGTGTAGCGGCAATCTGATGTGGGATGGAACGCAGGACCTCGGTAGTATTGTGTCTCTACTCTGGCCATGAGCATGTTGAGCTACCCAGCCACATCCCATGCTGCTGTCAGTGTAGGCTTTGTCTACTCACCTAGTGTGGGTGGTAGCTCTGGATCAAAACTCAGCATATCGGTGGTGCTGGCTCAGTATTCTTTACTTGGCCATGATTGAGCCCCTCCAAGCCACCCGGCCACTTGTTGAAATGCCTCGCGTTTACTCCGTATGAATCATTCAGTACAGCCGTCACGCACCGGATCCTGTGCGTGGATCGCTGCACAAGTTCATTTGACTTCCCGTTCTCAAAACGTTTTGAGTGTGACTTGACATTATATCTCAATATGTATTAGAGTAGGCCCATCTCAAATATACATTTAACAGTTTTATTCCATTCGTCGAATGACTAATAAAAGCATCAGCTATGGGTTGCAATCATTACTAAATATAGCAAAATTACAATTTATACTGCCCAAAGCCAGTGACCGAGGGAATTATCACACGTTTATGTTGCTTGTAACACAAAGTCAACAATGACTTATATATCGCAAAGAGACGCTACTTGTGTTGGGAATGACACCCATATGGAAATAACGGGGTGCTTTTTGTGTTTATTTTATGTCACAGAGACGGCTTTAAAAAATTACCGCCCACTGCCATTTCATGTCACTGTTGCTACTCCGGGGTATTGTGGCACCTGCATATGGAACTTTTGGCTTACACACAGATCAGCCAATAGCGTGAACGTATGGGTGTCACCTGACTTTCTTTGACCCGATCATCTGTCAGGAGCAGAACAAAAATCATGGTATTCTAAATCTAGACACGTGGGTTTAATGATACTGTACAATAGTACAGTATTTTATTCGTGTTTTTTTCCAATAACTGACACTTTATGTAACGCGCACTGCCAGACGTGTAAAGTGAAATGCACTATGTTTTGCCATGACACACGTGCATTCATGAGTGACAGTAGGAGTGTTCGTGCAGCCAAATGCCGGGCAAATGTCCGAGTGGTATTGGCAGCAGTGGACGAGGAAGGCTCCTATCCACGTATTCGGTGGTGGCTGTCCACAAAACGGCTCCCCTTTTCAGAGGGGTTACCAGTAGGTGCCATCAACGCCGCATCACTCATTTTACAAAGTGGTGGGCCTACCTTTGGGGGTTGATGCACAATCCCGACCCGTGCGCGCATCTTGTACTTTTATTTAACATTCCCACGTGACCCATTGGAAGTTGCATCTCGCTTATCCACAATCCACTTCTCATCGTTTGTAACACCAACCACGTCCCAGCTGTGTTTTTGTGGTCGTGTTACGAGGCAAAGTGGAAACATGAATATGACCTTGACATGTCGGTGTGCGATGCTAATTGCTGTAGTCTAAGCCCCACTGACATGTTTATGATTCTTAAGGTTCACTGGAAATCCACAAGGCTCAGGGAGCCAAACTGCCATGAATAGGATTGGCAGGATCCAGTGTAAACACTCTAGACTCCAACAACCAAAAACAAAGCAAAATCTAGGATTCTCAGGATTCCGTTGGAAACGCCCAAATACTCAAGCAGCCAGTTTCATGGCACAGGTAGAATTGTTCGGAATCTTCAATATCTTCAATGTCCGTGAACCAGTGAGCGATCCAATGTGGTGACACTTGGGGTTATAAGGAATCATTGGAAATGTCTGGAGACATCCACAGCACAAACCGGCACTTGGGGGTTTTGGTTGTTTTCCTTAAATGGCTTTCTTTTTGCTGTCATGTACTGGAAACCCCTACCGCCAATCACAGTCACAAGAGCGCACGTTAGATATTGTTTGTCGTGCCATTGAAATGTTAAGTTGACTTCCCTGCTCTGCTAACCTCGCATGCCACTTATACCAGCAAAACTCGAAAACTGCATTGGCAGATCACAGATTCCGAAAACAGTTCTAGGATCAAGAGGCAGTTATGATGATGATATAGTCATATGCTTGATTTAAAAAAAATATGGTGCCCGTAGTATGGCACAGTACAGCAAGTAGGTTGCAGATGGACGGTACAGCCAATATGTTTTCATGACAGCGTCTCTGTGCGGCACCATTTGTGTTCATCTGTGGCTTTTCAACAGACGCAACATTTTTTGTCGCGCACTCTTCAATGACTGGCTTAACACCCATATGGCACCTGGACTAAAAAAAAACGATCCGTATGCACCCAGGTATACTCAGTAAAGTAAGAAAATATGAAAAAGTCCATTAATGTACCCCAAGAGGATGTACATACATCGTTGGCACCAGTTACAAATGTAACAATAACAATTTGGATTCATAAACCATCAATATGGCCACATATAAACACTCCACAAGCTGGGAGGGACATGTTAATCATTGATGGGCTCAAAGCCGCCAGACTTGTCCGCATTGAGCAGTTGCCGTCACTTCCATTTGCGTGCTTGCCAACAAACATCGAACGGTGACCGCGGCCAGCCGTGACCACAGCCAGCTGTGATCAGTGCTGGACAGTGATGTGTCTGTCGGGTTGAGCTTCGTGCTGCCACTGCCCACCGAATACATCGGCCACCCTCGATCAGGAGGACGTGGCGGGTAGGGGGGACTTCTGTGGCGATGAGCGGCTCCCGTTTGTGGTTCTCGATTGGGGAGCTCGCCGGAGTCTTAACCGCCGCACGTTGCGCGTAGACAGAGCACACGCACGCGCGCAAATCCGTGCGCGTTCCACAGCAAAGTGAATGCCACCACTTTTTTGGCTAAATTGCAGACAAATATTTTTATTGATAGTGGGGAGAGCGCGGTTCGTGTGTTGGAGGAGAGGCATTTTCTGCTGTTGTGGCGGGTTTTTTTCCCTTTTTGTTCTGCCAAAATGCGCAGGATCTGCCCCCCCCCCCCATGCCACCCACGTGTATTGGCCCAGTGTTTTTTTTATATACATTTCTGCTGTAACCATGACACTAAAAGTAATCAAACAACACTTATATTATAAAATAATCACGATAATATTCAGAGGGAGAAAAAAAAATCTCTTATAGACGTGTAATGGCTTGCTGGCCCAAGCCTCGTATGAATACATGTGAATACATGATTATTTTTAACGAACTAGTGATATACGGGACGTACTTGTATAGCAGTGCATGTTTATAAATATATATAGTGTATCTCATTATAACCGAGGTGTTGCGCGTGAAGCTGATGTCTGTTCAAATGCCGTATATCACATTTAGGGTTGACTGGGGCACAGCCATCCCATCGACCGGAGACATCACATGGCACCATTTTTTCAGACATGCTTGGGGCATGGCTCGACACAAAAACAATATCCAGGAATCCTGTCCCAAGAGGAGGAGGGTCAGCTTTAATAGCAAACTGAGAAACAAAATGCAGAAAACATTTTCGTCATCTGCTATAGATTTACAATTGACCCAAAGGCGTGGGAATTTGCTTGCCGTTTGGGGAAAAAATTATGTCAGCTTGGTTTATTTAATAATAATAATAATAAAATTCTTCAGTATTTGAACGCAAATATTTACTTGAAAGTGCTAAATCTCGGGGTAAGTGAAACCCCATTCTCATTTGTAAAAGAGAAGTTAATTTAGGCAATGCATTAGTTAATTTTTTAAAATGCCTTTTTATTTTATTAAGTGGCCAGATAGTCTCCATATTCATGCTGATAATGGGTTTTTCCCCTTTTTCTGGCAACAAAACAGGTGTTAAGATGTTAAAACACCAAACTGAAACCTTTTACAAGGAATCATGTCTGCATTAACCACAATACTTGTGGTCAGAATGCAAACAAAAAAACATACTCTGATAATATAAGCATTGTCCTTGAAACTGATTGGTCCATACCAGAGACAGCTTTCTTTTGAGCCTCGTCGCAAACGGTGTTAGACCAGTGGTGTTAGACGAGGCGTCCTCTGGTCTAACACCGTTTGAGACGAGGCTCAAAAGAAAACTGTCTCTGGTGTGGCGCAATCAGTTTCAAGGACAATGCATATAATATTATCAGAGTATGTTTTTTGTTTGAATTCTGATTACAAGCATTGTGGTTAATACAGACATAATTCCTTGTAAAAGGTTTCAGTTTGGTGTTTTAACATCTTAACACCTGCTTTGTTGCCAGAAAAAGGGGGAAACCCCTATTATCAGTCTTCGTATTCTTGAGTCTTTCGGTAAAGTCACGTAAATAGAAAACAAACAAAAAATCACACATTTTTAAAAATAAAAATAAAATAATGTAATTATAATAAAATCATAATATTAAATAAAATAATACAAATAAAATAATAAATAGCTTTTATTATTCTCAATGTATTATTTTTTGTTTATTATTTTTATTTATAAAATGTTTTTAATTATTTGCTTTTTTTAATCTAGATTTTTTTTTTCTATTTACGTGTCTTACCGAAAGAATGAACAATATAAATTCCTGCAGTCACGAAAGTTTTAAGTCAAAAGATAGTCTCCGAGTACCATTCTCACTCCAGCAGTGCTGTAATTGCCACTGATATTTACTGATAAGGGTATGGCCATTGTGTGCCGCCAGTAATCAGCATAAATCTCCAATTATGACAGATTACCCATACATAAACTTATATTGTATGAATGTTGATCTTCTTTCGCACCGTACGTAGCCAACCGTGATAACCGGAGGTGCGGGAGGCAAGCACAACAAACTAAACACAAACGCAACTGATGCCAAAACGCGTTTACAGTAGTTCTCTCGGTTAATGTTTTTTTAATCCGTTCCACGAAAACTACTGTTAACCAAAATAGCAGTTAATCAAATATAGGAATGACACGTTATCAGCATTAATCTGCAAGAGAAGTTCCACGACCAAAACAGAACATGTGATGTAAACAAAGCCAGTCGAGGTCTCGACGCTCACAAATGGGCGTCGCTTATTGGCGGAGCGCGTGGCCACTTGCATACGCTCGGGTTGGCCGAAACTGGCGCCCGCGTGCTTTAAAAGTAAACACGTTTTCGTTAACACAAATGTTAATATCAGTAGAAACCTTGGGGGTCCTATGGGAGGCGAAACGTTAACCGAAAACCCGTTAACCGATGTCACTGTTAACCGAAGGGAATATACTGTACTTAATAACATAATGGGCTACAGTGTTCCATGAGGCTTTTTTTATCGGCCATGCCCTAACCATGTCTACTGGTCACAGAGGTATGTGATGCGCATGTCTACGCAATCTATGTGCCTGGTCCGAGACTCGTGAAGAGGGTTTCTTTATTTTTTTGCACAAACGTCCATGGGCCCCACCTGGCGCCGCCACCTGGCGCCCAGCGCGCCAACGAGCGACGGTTCACCTCGTCGAGAGCGTTCACCGAGAGTTCAACGCTTCAACTCTCTCCTCATCGTCGTCCTCATCGTCGTCGTGCGATTAGCTCGGAGGTGGCGACTCAGTCACGTGACTTGTACAATGTAAACACCGAGCGAGACGTTGAGAGCGTGAAACGCGCTAAGTGCACGTAAAGACAAAGTGACGATCAAAAAACACAAAAGTGTGCTTTTTTTACATTCAATATTTCTATTTTTCTTTTCCTTTTAAGACCTCGAATTCGTACTTGTTTGGACAAACACGCCGAAAAAACAAGGTCTCTTTTGACTTTGCACACTTGGGCTATAAATCTGTAGCAATATGTTGAAAGAAAAATGATTTTATATGAAAATAAGAAAAACGAAAAAAGTTAAATCCAACTTTCTTCCATTGGGATTGAAGCCATATGGTTCGGGTATTCGCTGCGTTTTCAAACTAATTTCTCATTTTGCTGCAATAATTGTAGCCTTGCGTCTTCTTCTGTTATCGCTCTTGATCATTCGCTCAACAATAGTGTTATCCTGAAACACACAGACGTCTTCGCTCGTTCGCACACTTACCCCGAGCATCATTTTATGTGCAACGTATTCCGCTTCCGTCAGCTGCCGTTTGTTGTCAAGCATCGCACGTCTGAGCCGACGTACGTATGGCTGTGTCGTGCTGAGCAAATCGCCAAATGGAGGTTTGCGAAGCACCGTGGCATGTTCGCCATGATGCCGTGAGGCCTAAACATGCGTCACACTCGCGGGTATCTCATTTTCTTCAGCCGATGGTCGCTTTTATTTCGTGGATAGAGCTGGAGAAGGGTACAAGCATGTGACCAATTAATGGTGATGCTATATTGGTTTTAAATGGAAATGTAACTGGGAACACGGCTCATGTTTGATTATCTCGTCACACCTATATTTTCTTCCAACTCGTATGCAGATACTGTACTGTGGACTGCCATCAAAGTGAAAAGTGCTGGTTGGCTTGTAAAGGTGTTCTTTGTTTTGAAGAATTACATCGATCAGCAGAAACCATCCACGTAGTTTGGCTATTTGTCTCCTTAAGCTGGCGTTACACGGTGCTCGTTTGTTGCATGCGGTTTTTGAGTCTCAAGACTAGTTGTGTAACTGTTAAAAATTGACAACTTTGAGTCCATTTGGTTTATTTCCAGTTTTGAAGTGGCGACGCACACACATGATTACTTGTAGCCAATTGCAGTGCATCGTTTTGACCGTATGATGCGCGAAAGGCCCACCAACTCGTCACGCTAAGATGCCACAGCCCAAGTGCTGCGCTCAGACTGAGCAGGGGGCTGTTGGCAAATGATTGAGGTGTCATTGAGTCTGGGCAAACATACAATTGATGTACTGCAGAGATATAAAAACAAATATGCGTGTCAAACATAAGCTGTGTGTGTAAAGTTTGAAAACATAAATATAAACAGTTTCGTGACTTAAATCTCGACAAACTTTGATCGCGTCAACTCGACACCAACGCTTTTGTTAATTTCAGAAGCACTCACTGCCCCTTAGCAACGCTGCTGCCAAAACTCACGCGACCTCAATCCAGTCAAAGCCATCGTGGTCGTTGTGTGCGCGCGCAAAGCGTCTTATCTCAAGATTTGATACGTATTGTTGCACAGATGTCACGAAATCAATTAAAAAAAAATTCACCCCCGCACGCTAAACAGGGCAATGTGAATGTTGCAGGCATTGGTTACTGCGGGGAATGTACAAAAATAGGTTGTATGTCTCTTTACACGCACATTGACATTGGCGTTCACACTTGTAAAGCCACAGGAACCTAACGCCACTTTGTTGCTTGAAATTCTATTTCAGGAGGCCGGGTTGAGTTACAGGCGCATTAAGGATTGGCTCATTGCTGGACTATGCATTCTCATGAACATTACTTCTCACATGTTTGAGCCGGAACAAACAATGTTTCGTCTTCAGATCTACTTTCATTGAGACCATATTTAAAAAATGTGCCATTCCTTTCGGTACAAAAGTGTAAGCTTGCACACGCACATGTATATAAATTATGTATCGTAGCTACATCGTACAAGATGTGTGATTTCCCAAGTTTTGGAGGAGAAAAAATTTAGACAGATTAAATTCTGGAACGTTACTGTCTTGAAGATCGTGCATTGCAACAACGTTGCCAAAACAATGTAAGACTCCTTTGAAAGTTTGCTCTCCTGTTACAGAGCTTGAGGGCACTGCTGCTGAAAAAGTTGGCCCAGCAATGCCATGGACCCACGGTTTAATTTTTCTTCCTTGGACCGAAAGACTCTTTACAGTCACTTGTCATACGTCGCAGTGATTGTCGTCATGATTGTCGTCATGATTGTGACAGGAGCAGGGGGCCGTTCGTGCCGACGCCACCGGTACAAGCCCCGCCCACCAGCGAGCTTGGGGGTTGCTTTGTGGATCTGCTGTAAATGCTCGTTTCCCTTCGATCCTTTGGTCATTTGTGGAACCCCCAAGCAAACCCCAAATCCATAATCGATGTTTGGGTCATGCCACGTAATGATACGGTCGAATTTGGGTCGTTTTAAGACCATCCACCACTAGCCAACATAGCCAAACAAATTAACTTGTTACAAATAGTGTTTATTCAAGCACCGATTGTTATTTCAGCTCACACGGGCAAGTTGAAGAGCAATTCTTGCAACCAAATGTAACAATTATGCACAACATTTCACTTAAAACCGCGTCACGCATCTTGAGGACAAAATCCAGGAGGAAGTCTGATCCCGAATGATGCCCGTGGTCCCTTCGGCATTGCCAGTGCTCCATTTTTGAGAATCACTGCCTTGGTGCACGCGGGCGCGCTCCTTACATCTGCACAGAAATACCCCTACCGGTGGCGTGGTTCCACTGACGCAAGAAGCGTGCCCCAACGTGCCCCAGCGTGCCCCAGCGTTTGAGGCAGACGGATCGCTCGTGGTGATTGAGCTGGGCTGCTGGAGGTTTATTTTAGCAGATGGGGCACTGAGCGAAGCACCCCCCTCCCCCTACTCGTCCTCACTGCTGCAGAAAGAGTACGGCTCTCGTGGGAACGCGTAGTCGGGGTGTTGGGTGACGTCGGGTTGAATAACCTGGAGAAGTGATGTCACCTCTGGGTCATTACACAGCGATACTTGGCACTGCTGTTTGTAGCGGATTCCAGAATAAATTCACACCACTTCGCTCTGTGCCTTAATCCCGATGACACGAATGTGCACATTCATTTGCTACGAATTGAGTACTTGCTATGAAATGTACTACTTAACATGAGCTTCCAGTTTCAGTATGTTTTAGAGTAACAACTCCAGTAATGAATGCAGACAATTTGTGACTTTTGAAAAAATTGTCGAATAAAAGGCACTAGAATTGAAACCATTCCCAATGAATGGTTTCACACCCACGTTGTGCAAACGAGTGAGGCCTTTTTTGAGACCCTTTAGTTGCGAGTTATTGAACCGTAAGACTCCTGTGACATGCTTTTTGTGTTACAGTATTTTTCTTTTGTGCTGTATCGTCAGAGGTTCCGTTCCCCCGCTCACGGTTGGTTTATTGAGTGATTGTGAGGTTTCTGTGCCCTGCCTGCGAGTGGTTTTGGATCACCGGAGAGCCACTCACCAGGTTTCAGGGCCCATACCACAGAAAGGTCCATTCAGCGAGACGGTTTTCCCAATGCCTTTAACATATTTCCAAGACCGCATAGTCCCATAACCACTCTTATTATTCCGCCTCGGACGTATAATAATATATACACCTGTGTTCATGGCGTATGTGAATTGTGAAGGACAGATTATGGTCCTATTTGACCATCTATTAAATACGTCTTTGATTGCAAATCTATTTTTTATTCACTTACTCCCTGTACACTTTAAGAAAAGCACAGTCCAGCTACCACGCCATGAGCTGATTGTCCCATGGTTTTGGAGCGTAATTTGGACTGCATCGAGATGTGAGTTGAATACTCTGCTGTGCAATGATGTCCATGTGCAGAGCTTATCAAAAATATATGGAATCAATCTTGGTGTTTTTTGAGCCAAAATATCCAACATGACATAATTGCTATTCTACGGCCATTATTAAACTGGAAACCCACAAATGTTTTGCTACTTTCATATGAATGCAGCATTTTTGGAAGTGGATTGCTTATATGCTTATTCATTCATTATTACCTTTTATAGGTATGGTGTCTAAAATGCTACCCGATGACAAATATAGTTCGGCCATTTTTCTGACATGTGTTTGTATGCAGTGTGTAAACAACACCACCCGACAGCAGCGCTGGCAAATACAAATGTACTCTATAGGTGAGCAATAGGTTTGGAACCAGAAAACACTTCCCAACTGTAACCTATATCATGACAAGCGCTATACGCCCACCTGTTTTACCCTCCATCGATGAGGACCATCCTCTGTTGGCCAT
Organism: Entosphenus tridentatus; assembly: GCA_014621495.2. Lineage (NCBI taxonomy): Eukaryota > Metazoa > Chordata > Hyperoartia > Petromyzontiformes > Petromyzontidae > Entosphenus > Entosphenus tridentatus. The sequence continues at coordinate 12,082,089 of CM025636.2, forward strand.
CAGCAACGTGTATAGGCAATGTTGGATTAATTCGAATAATAAAAATCAGATCTTGATTACAAATTTCGGATGATCAAAAAAATCGACGTTGAGAATTGATTCGAGAACTGGAAGTAACTTCATGTGAGTGACGTCACTTCCGCACTCTTCTGTGACGTGGCTCTTGTTAGCACGACGACACTTTTACTAGAGTACCCTGAACGGTCCAGAAATCCAAAACGGATCCGAAATTGTCCTTAAGAGTCCAAAATCTGAAGCATTCATCCGAACCTCTCCATATGACCATGTGTTCGTCTTGTACAATATCTGAACAAGTCTACACTACTCTCATGCATCATCGTGGACTTTTTGTGCTTAAATCCGCAGCTGCATTGGCCTCATTTGTTACAACCCTCGGTAGTGCTTACCTCTTGGTCTCTGAACAACGATGCCCGATCCAACTTGACCTGGCCCGCAATCGTCACTGCCACACTGCATATATTTTGCTATTTCTTGAGCTATTTCTTTTGCTGCGAAATCGCGTTACGCGCCTCATAGACTCGCCCGAACCAAAGAAAGGGTGAAGGCTAATAGCATGGTTCCAAACTCATAACTCACCTCACAATGGAGCACTATCACCCGAGAAAAAAACGTATGAAGAGAAAAAATAAGCAAGGTATGAGTTGGATTGCAAATTCGCGCAAACGCTCGCTGCGTTTTGCTGAAAGAACGCTGAGGATGTGCATTGCACTCGGGAAAAATACACCACAAACGCCATACTGGAGCATTCACTTCCACATAATTCTATAAGCCCCTTGCATGTTTCGGAGGAAGCTCTATTCGCATTCACGCACGTAAAATCAAAAAAGATCACGCGGTTCTTTATAAGAGTTATAATTTTTTGCTTTTGGGTGAAAACGTGATGAAACTTTTGCCAAACTTGGTTCCGGTTGATGGAAGCTTCGTTGCAAAGTTGTCGCATGCGACGTGATCGCTGGAGCCCATTGTGAGACACAAGAGTATGGAGAGGGGCCTCCGTGGTGGCTTGGTAATTATTGGTAATTAAATTTCGGGCTGAGGTAACGAAATAATCAGACAAAAAATGTGTGTCGTTAAGAACCTCCATCGCCCGACGCAGCCAGACAAATTAAATTGTCACGTAAAAGCATTGCCAATGATACCGATTATTATTTAGCTCACCGGTAAGCAATTCTCATAACCAACTTATTCTGACTTTCTGGATCTTGTCCTGATGCGTGATGCAGTTCAAGTGAAATGTCACACCTCTAATTGCTAAGTCCGATAGTGAGAATTGTTCTTCAACTTGCCAGTGAGCTGAAACAATGTCATGTCGGGTGTCTTGTCGATACAACTTGCCCAGATGTTTGTGGCTTAACCCAAAAAATATATTACGAATCATGTTGGCTGCAAAAATCAACTTGTTGTGGTTTGGGAATGTTTGGTGCCTGGAGACGGTGATTTGAGCGCTTTTGCATTTGCGTCCAATGATGGACGTTTCATGGGTGATTGCGGTCGCGACGTAATGCCTATCCGCTCATGTCGGCATTCCTTCCGGTAGATGGCATCATGGTTCATGTCCGGTGGTGTTTTTATAATGTGTACGGGCCCTATTTAAAAAGCTCGAAATTTCGGGTTTATAAATCTGCCACTGGTATCACCTGCATCAGCCATTGAATTTGACAGTGATATATAGAGTCCCTTACTAATATTAATTTTAAACGTAACAACCAAGATACTGATCTCGTTTAATAGACAATGCTCCATTTTTAGTCAATGTCTAGCAATCACTCACGTACTGAGCCATATCTGATGGCACAGGCAATCCCAAGAGAACGCTTACGTTGAGCAGTACTTTGTGTTATAGGCAGTATCTTGTAACATAACAATTCAATGTCCTGAAATGACTAGACAATGCCAATATATTGATGTTGTGCTAATGCGGCTCCTGGGGATCCCAATGCTGGCATCATCACAATACGTACAGTTATCGCCCAATCAATCTGGCACTGTTGCCATTGATGCAACAGCTGTGGGTATCGGCAGCACGAGGAGGCACACGAGGGGGAGGCAGGAATCGCCAGGCTCATCCTCGGCAGCCCTCTGGTGACCTCGTGCACACACGCGCGGGCTTCTATCTACACGCGTCACCAGCAACAAACGGCCTCTTTGACACCGATTTAAATCGAATAATCCTGAGAAAGTGACCTCGATTCCAGGAGTTGGGTTGGTGCGACTTGGGCTTCAGAGATGCCACCGCCGCTTTCTGGCGGGCAGTGACCATCTTATCACGTGCTTCATATACGCCTCGATAAAGATCACGGTTTTAGTGGACGCGATGCATACACCTTGGAGGGTCATTGACAAGATGTGGCAAGCAAATCGTTCAGAATATGTGATCCGTACAGCACACTTAATTCCATCAACCCCAAATCAGTGGCAAATCACACACATATCCCCTTGAAGTTTGTTGAGCCTCCTCTGACCCAAACACAGGGAAATGCAGATGCCACTTGTTCAGGTTTAAGGTCACAAATTTTGGCTCAAAACAAGCTTGACTTTGAGAGAATGAGAGTGACCCAATGGGTGATGTGACCAAACAACTCGACTCAGACAAATGCGGCACGCATTAAGCAGGGCTCTATGGCTTATCAAACAATTGGCAAACAACATCGGCCAGATCAGCGATGCAGCACTGCATTTAGTGCAAATGGAAGCAACGTGAGTTGAAAAACGCCTCAGTTTTACACTAAACTGAGTTATCTTCTATGCGTAGAATACAAAACATTTATTCAAATATGCGGTCAGCTTAAAGCCCTGCATTATCGAGAAAAAAAATTGCAATAAAAATATACCTAATTCGTTACAAAAGTTTGTAACATAGCTTTTATCAGTAGAAACGTATTGTTTTGTATTTCTTTTTTTAATATATATACACATAGTAATATAAATAAATTTGCTGTTAAAATGATGCCAAGTTATTATATATATGCGAATACTTTGAGTCCGTAAAATGATGGCAAACTCGGCCAATTTTGTCCCAAACGATTGCCAGACAGCTTTTGATTGCCATTTGGCTTCATAACGCTCACACAGATGTCTTGCGACGCCTGTGCAGGAGTGCCCCTGGCACACGTCCATCGTGCCTCTGGATAAGAATTAGCAGACGATCAATCCCACCTCTCGACACGCTCCTCTAAATGCTCGCTCCCTCACTCACACGACCCAGCACACCTTACGCACACACACACAGCAACAACAGACTTGAGACACTCAGTTGAGGAAATCGTGTATACGAGACACTTGTGTAACTTGAAGACGCTTAACGTGTGCATTCAGATTCAATTCAACGAACCTACTTTGTACGTTCGTTCGACAAAGCACTCACAAAGCACGAGGCCGCTCGTGGCGCTAAACCACCGTGGGCCGTGCCGCTAAACCCCCGTGGGACATGGTGTTGAACCCCTGTGGACCGTGGCGCCCCCGTGTGCTTGTGCCGTCTGTTTGTGTCGTGGCGTCGTTCCGTCTTCCTCGGCTGGTGGGCGGGTTCTAGCCCCCATCAAGTCTCACGGCTTTTGCCATTTGGGAATGCATGGGTGGGTGGGCGGACGGTGTGAACGAGAGAGCCAGATGTCACCAAGAGAATATTTCGCAGCGAAGGTGGTGACCGGTAGCTTCGTGTTGCATTGAAATATAAACATTTCTACATGAGAGGCTCTTTTGGCTGTCGCACGTGAACACCGTGCTGTAATGTAAATGACAACTGGACCTCAGTAATGCAGGGCCCCAGGAGCTGATTTACCATGTGCTTTGTTAATGTCCCTATGCCACACTACTCCAGTATGCATTTGCACTACCCTCAGTGAGTGTGCCTTTTTGGGCCGATAAAATGCTCTCTTTTCTCTAAGCATAACCTTAGCCATGCATAGTCTTCGCCCTAAGCCCAGTACCATTTTAATCCAATGCTAGTCCAAGCTCTAAACTCCAGTCATTAACTTGACCCTACTTTTGTACTAACCCTGAACGCTGTTGAACTTAGTCCTTACCCGAGTCACAAAAGCCAGACGCTAATGTTGGCCTTAACCGAAGTATAAAATGCATTCCAAGTTCTATAGCCTTCAACCAAACCCCATTGCTCACCCAATTCATGAAACTAACAGCCTAGCCCAATCACTAAAATATACTTCATTTTCTAAACCTCATCTTAGCCATAATCCTGGATCTACCATCAACCTTAGACAAAGTTTAAACACAAACCCTGGTCCTAAAATAACCCATGACCATAGTAACAACATCGTTGTGCCATCGGTGTATAACCAGATGATAATAACAGTCTCCCTTCCAGGGAGACCTGGATCAAAGAGGAAAATACAGCAATAAAACATATATCCTATTTAAAAAAAAACTTGGAATAAAGAGATAGTTAATAGTAAGAGCAATAAAAGGATAATAAGCAAAGACCAATTTTCCAAATCCAAAAGTAATATATTATGCAAAACATTAAATAATGAGTTACGTTAAACATTGTAATATTTTTTAAAAAACTTAACCAATAATATATGACGATATAATATATAACCATCGCAAGCTCTTACATCACGAGTCCAGTCACTCGTTAAAACCAATTTGAAGGAACGATTGTTAAACGTTCAATGGACGTGATACTGTTCTACGTGATTTCAGCACCACGGTTCAAAGAACATTTATAAAATCACGTTTACTCTGAGAACATAAGATTTGTGTAGTTTGTGTTAAATCACAATGGTGCAAATTGGAGTTAACAGACCATATATACCTGGAGGTCATTAATTTGGAGATCCTTTAAATGCGCACTTTCTCAGGTGACAGCAGCAGGTAGCCTCAGTCTCAGTATAGCGATCACGATGATGAGTAGATTCGATTTTGGGCCGAGCGGAAAGTTGGGTCTCGACTCTTTAATGCTGCGATTAATAAGCAGATTCGAATTCGTGTCACTGCAAATCAATAACAGGTCAGAACATAAGAGGCAGCGAATCGGTGGTGAGTGGTTGGTGAGAGGCACATTTATTTTTGTAAATTAATCCCAATACCGGCGAACGTGCAGGATTTTACATGTACGATGACAAGGCCACAGTGCTTTGTGGTATTGCACGAATAATTTTTTTTTATTCTGAGGCGTGCAAGGGCCGACTTCAGAATAACATTTTGCGTTGCATTTTTTAAGACTTAGGCCCTGTTTAGTTTGATCGAAATCCAGTTGTAATGTTGTTTGACCGTCATTTGCAGATGATATACAGTATAATGTCGACAGTATACAAAGTTACTCTGCGAGTGGGTCATTGTTGAGATGACATACACGAGAAAAGAAGTGGACTAAGTACTGAGCCTTGAGGAACCCCCTAAGGACTTAAAACTAAATTCAGCTCACACTAAACCAAGCCCTAACTCAACCTTCCTCCAACAACTATTCCTAACCCTTGCATAAAATCGTAGTCCTTGTGATAACCTGAGGCCTAGTGGTAGATATGTAAAATGTAGATGTCCTGATTTGAAACCTATCAGTTCTGTCAACTACGTTTCCCCTCGAAAATACTTTTGTTGCTTTAGGTTAAAACGTGCAGAGAAAGTGCCGGTTTATGCGCGTCGTGATTCTTAAAAAGTGCCAGCATGGCATTCCGTCGTATACCGGCACATTTGCACCACTACCTAAGCCTTAACAACGCTTTGCGCAAACCCACGTCATTGTCTACACTCTAAACCTTTAACCCAAAACAGTAGCTCTTATCCCAGCCCATTAGCCTAATTAGTTATCAAAAATACACGTGCCCGAACATTTGGCTTTTGCAAAAAAAAATCAAGTTGGATGGTTAACAAGTGTCGCGTGGAAATCATCCGTTGAGAGGCCCGTTAAATATCGAACAAAGCAATACACGGCCCGGCAACTCCACTGAGGCGGCCTGCATGGCACCCTGCCACGCCTTCTGGGGCAGCCCTGATCCACACACCACTATGGCCCTTCTCCGGTGGATGGTGATCCCATTTATGCTGGCAGGGTGCGTGCGTGCCGTGTGTGTCGGAGGCTGCTGTGGCACACACGTGCACGCTCTCAGTTGGACTTGCACATTCTTGTGACCTTTTTTTGTGTTTACCAATAATTGTGTGCGACCTAAATATGTTCACTCCGTTGTAAAATTTTGAGTAGCACTTTCTCTTTGTCATCTTCTTGTCTGCAAACTTGAGTTTTGCGGGGGCCACGAGATGGACAATATTCTCCTTTATTCGCAAATCCTAAAGGCTCTGTGAATAATCTATCAGGGGGGTTGACATTAAACACCATTATATCCGTGAGGTGTTAAACTCCGGTCAGTGTGACCAGAGCTCGTCGCCCATGCATGGCGTGCAATGCGATGAAGCATCAGGACATGGTTGTAGAAATAGGCGTGGCCCTTTTGAATCGTCCAGATTATTCAAGGCCAGCTCCTCTCATCCACAAATAATCGTATGCCACACATCGTATTGTCCTTAAATACTCACATTTACAAATTTCCTTATCTGCAAATCATTTTATGGGAACGTCTCTTTGGAGTACTTTATTTTCTGTGCATCGCGCAGACTCGATCCCGTACAACGCCGTGAGTAAGATAAGTGACACTCTACGATATCTCAGTTTGGCGTTTTGTTGTAAACTTTATTTTTCAAGTTTAAAGTTTTTGTTGTTTGCTTTTCCTAAAATAGGTTAAATGAATACTTAAACAAGACGAAAAGAAAACAGATTTTTTTTTCAATCCACCAACTTCAGGGAAAAAAATCAAGTCTTCGTTGTGTGTAAATCTATCGTGTTGCCTCCCGTGTGACCGTGTATGCGCATGCCTGTATATTAACACACACCCAGTGTCGCGTGTTTCTTCATGTACATAGCCGATTACAGTCCAGGACATTTGTAAGGCTATATTTTTCTCGTTGTTTTTTTTTTGTAAAGACTACACAGTATGCAGTGGTTTTATTGGACTGTCATTGTTTTCTTCTTTCCTTACATTTACTAATAAAGAAATAAATGCATAAATAAAAAAATATAATGCTTCTAACATATTTACAACTTTGTATTCTGCCTATCTCCTAAAGAAGTGTTGATAATGTGCGTGTGTGTTTGCGTTATTTAGCCGAGCACCCTTCACGTTTGTCAGCCATCGATGCAATGTGTACATTGTCTCTGTCGTATAATGCAAATTGTTTGCCAAAGAGAAATGCATGCAATGTAAATATAAACTTTTCATTAAAACCTAAAAAAAACCCACAAGGACACATTTCGTTCCGTTTGTTTTGGCCGTATAACGTGTACGTGTTGTCAACGTGTCCCAATTGTATCGTTGCAAGTCGTGTAAAGTAAGGCAGTCGGTATTTCCCTTTTGGAACTCGGATATCAGAGCACTCAAAGTCAACACCGCAAGTACGCAAAAATGACCACCACAAAGTCCCACTTCCATAGTACAATGAAGCCATTTCTCTCACCGACATTACATGATCCTACAACGCGTGGTGTTAAGCCATGGGCCAAAAACATTTTAAAATCAAATTTTCACTTGTTCCACCCACCATCTCCGCCACTACTCACATTTTCCACTTTCATCCATTCACCATCAATAAATTTTGCCTCATTGCAATATCTGCCACCAAACTCCTGCTTCATTTTCTGATCTGTAACGTCTGTACGACTGCAATTCTCTTATGCTTTGTCTCCCTGTCTCTGTCCCTCACTCCCCTACAACACATTCAAAATGCCTCTGCACGAGTTATTGTCAATCTCCCCTTCAATTATACTTCGCCTCTCTCTGTCTCTCTCTGTCTCTATCTCCGTGTGTCTTTCTCTGTGTGTCCTGGCCTCACCTGACAGAGTTTTTCGTACTTTCCGGCGACCTCTTTCACGTCCGAGCTCCATCGAGTGCGCATCTTCTCTCCTCCACCTCTGTGAGTGCCTCCAAGAACACAGGGTCGTGCTGTCTCCCACCTCTGTACCCCTTTCTCCTCTTAACAAACTCGTTACTCGGCAGGCCTATGGGCTGCTCACAGCCCTAGCTCCCACCACCCTTCCCCCCTCTGTTACATCCTTCCTATTTTTCTGCTTTATTGCAAACAGTTAAATCACTCCTATTTCTCACTCCTCTTCTCTCTGCTCCTTCTCACCCTTTCCTTTCATTACTGCTGTTTCTCGCTCGTGAAAACACCTTTCACTGCCCCCCCCTCTCTCCTGACGCCACCCTGTGCTCCCTCTACCCCACTTTCTTTTCCATCCACCTCTTCTGGTATTTTTCTCTCCTTTCATTCGTGCAGCTAACGTATATATTTAGGTAGTTTATATTATGTAAGTGTGTGGGGAAACCGAACGTCATCACCGTGGCTCACATGAACCGCGGCTATATGGTCCTCCTTACCAACACAGAGATGGTGGCGTGTGTCATCGCCATGGGGCTCACTTTTAAGGGGGAGATTTTTGTGCAATGCACACCTCTCTCCTCCCCCGTGCAAATAGTGTTCATCTCCAACGCCACACCTTTCCTCAAAACTGCCGACCTACAACGAGATCTTGAGCGGTTCGGCAAAGTTGTGTCCCGCATCATTATGCTGCCCTGGCGCACACGAGACCCAGAACTGGCGCACATCTTGTAATTTCAGCGACAAACTTTTATGGTTTTAAACACCAACAACACGGAACTTCACGTGAATTTTAAATACGCGACAGAAGGCTACGCCTACACCGTGTACGCGTCCACCGCATTGCCGCGCTGCTACGTGTGCGGTGACTTCAGCCATGCCCGTGCAAACTGCATGGGCAAACCTGAAGGAAAAAACGTGCAGCCTGCAACAAACGTCACGCAGCAGCAGTAGCGCTAGCAGCAGCAGCAGCACCAGCAGCAGCAGCGCCAGCAGCAGCACCAGCAGCCGTAGCGCCAGCAGCAGCCGCCACAGCCTCAACAGCGCCGGCAGAAGCAGCAGCTGCAGCAGCAGGAGTATCAGCAGCAGCAGCAGCCGCCGCAGCCTGTGCAGAGGCAGCAGCAGCTGCAGCAGCAGGAGCAGCAGCAGATGCAGCAGCAGAAGCCGCAGCCACCACAGCAGCAGCAGCCACCACAGCCTCAGCAGCAGCAGCCACCACAGCACGAGTGCCAACTGTTGCAGCAGCAGGCCACTGACTCGACGGCCAGTCGCGCAAAACCGCTGACCGACGACGAGGATGACGACGGCTTCACCCTCGTCACCTCGTGCAAGCGCAGAATGAAGCCCGGCCGCAGCGGAGGAGGCCATGCGGACCCTAACCCAAAGCACGCGGCCACCGCCGATCATGAGCCCTACCCAAAAGTCGCAGAGCAGGACAAGCAATGCCTCCCAGCGAGCAACGTCCTCGATGGCGCTGTGGGAGATGAATATGAAGATATGCTACCACCGCATGCCGCCTCAGCATCCTCAGGGCAAGAGGAACCACCACCAGCCAGTGCGGTGCCTAATGGCACCACACTGCAGGAAGGCGATAAAGGGAAAGCAACAGAAGCTCCACTACCAGAGGGCAACCACCCTGCTCCCCATGGGGCCCTGCCATCACCAACGGCAAAAGAGGTTTCTGCCGAGTCTCAGTTTGACGACCTAGAGGACTCTGAAGACAAGGTGTCGGAGACCGAAGGAGAGGACAACGTGAGTGAGGTCATTGACTCACAAGTCAACGTCGAGTGAGATTACTCACCTGGGGACATCCACAGCTTCCTAGGGCAAACTTTCAGGAGGCGTAAAGTCAGGGTTGGGGCTCTTTTCCCTGACCTCACCACTTTCCTAAAAGCATTCCAACCAATTTGCTGCAACTGCGACAGGTTTGGTTTCACGACAGGAATGCTACCGCCTAAAAGCGTTCATGCGCAAGGCGAAGAGGGAGCTTACTTCTGCTCAGAAGTAACCCGCCTCCCCGCAGCTACTTGTTACCACTACCACCACCACTACCACCACATAAAACATGATGGCTTCAGCTATTAAGGTTGCTAGTCTGAACTGTAACAGCGCTCGCAGCGACAAGAGGTGGGACCAGATCTGCTGCTTTGTCGGGGAACACAAAGCAGATGTGACTCTCCTCCAGGAAACTCACCTCGACGCCACTCTGGAGGCTCAACGCCAGCCTTTTCTAAGTGGCCGGGCCTTCTTCAGCCACGCCGAGGACAACCTCGCTGGCGTGGCGATTGTGCTCAGTTCGTGGTTTGCACCAAAGAACGTCTCCTTCAAAGAAATCATAAAAGGTCACTTGATTTCTGTCGACTTCGTCCTGAATAACTCCAGCCTCAGGTGCTTTAACGTGAGCAGGGCCCCCGAGAGGAAGCTCTTCTTCGGCACGCTGCGGGACGTGCTTGCAACAGACGACGTGGACGACGTGCTCACCATCGTGGGGGGAGACTTCAACTGCACCCTCAACCCGGCTCTCGACCGCAACGCCGCCGAACCTCACCCTGAATCCGCACAGCTGCTAGCCGACCTTGTGCGGAGACTGGATCTGTGTGGCGACTACAGCATCCAGCCCAGCGGCAGTACTCCTGGTGCCGCTGCAGTTCTCAAGGCAGGATAAGCCTTGCCAAGCTCGACCGACTGTATGTCAACGCTAGCAGCGTTAACCTTCTCGGGGACAGTAAAATCGTTCTCTCTGGGTTTTCCGATCACCACCTGGTCTCCATGCTGCTGCGAATTCCCAGAGCGGAGCAGCACAGCGCCTACTGGAGACTCAATGTACAGCTGCTTGACATCGACATAAGGAAAACCTTCAAAGCCTTTTGGGCTCAGTGGCTGCCTGCCAAGGGCAGCTTCAGCTCCCACCAGCTATGGTGGGACAACACAAAGGCGCAGGTCAGGGCTCTCTGTCAGCAGTTCATGAGCCAGCACGCCACCGCCAAGGACGAGGTGGCGCGCCAACTGCAGAACGAGCTGTTGGCGCTAGAGGCGGAGCTGAGCTAATCCCACGGCACACAGCAGGGCTTGTCAGGTCCATCACGGACGGGCAGGCACATCGTGCTTTTGTGTGCAAAAAGATGCAACACCTGTCACAGATGGCTCTCCCTCTAAGTTTTTCTTCCACTAAAACAAAGCACTGACAAACACCAACTAAATTTCCAGTTTGCGAACCCCAGATGGACAAACAGCCATATCTGAGAGCAAGACCGCCAAGGCTGCCAGGGATTTCTACTCGCAACTTTTCGCCACCTAAACCATACACAACGAGGCTGTCTAGGAGCTACTGGACGGGGGCCCTACCTTAGGAGTTCCCGAGCGGGATTGTCTGGACAGCCCCGTCACCCTGCAGGAGCTCCATACTGCTGTGAACGGGCTCGCAGCTGGTAAAGCCCCGGGGATTGACGGCTTGCCGGTTGAGTTTTATGCGGCCTTCTGGGATGAGCTTGGCCCTCCATTCCTGCAAATGTTGACGGAGAGCCTGCAGAAGGATGAACTCGCACAGAGCTGCAGGAGAGTACCCCAAGAAGGGGGACCTGCGCCTCATCGACCCGTGTCCCTCTTGTGCGCCGAATACAAATCTTCTCCAAGGTGCTGGCAAACCGTCTCAAGACAGTGCTGGGTCAGCTGATCCTGCCAGAACAGTCGTATTGCATCCCCGGACGGTGCATATACAACAACATCGGTACGGTCAGAGACATAATCTCCCTTGCAGAAGCGCACAACATGGACTTGGTCCTCCTCTTCTTGGATCAGGAGAAGGCCTTTGACAGGATGAGCCTTCATTTCGCACGTTAGGCTCCTGTACACGGGCACATCCAGCCTCTTGAAGATAAACCAGTGGCTCGGCGCCCCTTTCCCTGTGACAAGGGGGGTCACACATGGATGCCCCCTCTCGGGGCTGCTGTACACCATGTCCATTGAGCCACTGCTACGCCACTTGAGACAAAATCTACCTGGCCTCAAGGTCCCGGGACTTGAGAGCACGGTCGTAAAGCTCTCAGCTTACGCAGACGACATATGCGTCATGCTCAACGACGTGCATGACGTCTCCGTGCTCTGCCAGGTAGTTGCAGTGTACGAGAGGGCCTCCTCTGCCAGGGTCAACTGGGCCAAGTGCGAGGCCCTGTGTTTGGGGTCGATAGGCGGCGTTCGCTCTGTGCTCCTCCCAGGAGGAGTCAGTTGGCAGGACGACGGAGTCAAGTATCTGGGGGTTTACATGGGGAAACCACACGTTGCTCTGAACAACTGAACCGAGCTGGCCAACACAATCGAGGCTAATTATTGACATGGGCATGCCTCGCTCTGCAGATGTCCCTCAGGGGCCAAGTGCTTGTCGCTAACACCCTGGCAGCATCCGTGCTGTGGCACCGGCTCAGGCCGGGCATTCTCTGCCTGCTGGTGGACGAGGGTGGCCAGGGTCTGGTGGACGTCGCCGCCAGGATCATGAGTTTCAGGCTCATGGCCGTCAGGCAGATGCTCTACGACCGGGAGGAGCTACCCTGAAAGTCGTCGGCCCTTGCCCTGCTGAGGAATGCAGAGGGGTGCCTGGGATACGGAAATGAACCCTTCTTGATGGACCTGAGCCTGGTCGACTACTGCCAGGTTATCACCAGAGCCTCTTGGACGCTTGGCAGAGCTTCGAGTGGAGCAGAACGCGCGCCCTACGACCTTGCGCAGTTCCTGAACGAGCCCTTGTTCTGCAATGGCCTTTTCCAGGGGATCAGAGGAGAGAGGACCCTGGCTCTATGCCTCACATCAGCAGGGCTGCGTACAGTCTTCACCTCGTGCAGGCCCACCAGTGCAAGTGGAATACCGCAGCTGAGATCGCCAGCACCGCGGGACTCTGCTCCATGCTCGCTGCAGAGAAGCTGCTGCGGGACATGCTCTCCACCATGAAGGAGCTGCGCCTGAAGCTGGAGGTGCCGGGGAATGGTGGCGCCCCCCCTCCTCCTCCTTCCCGGAGTTGTGCTTCTCCTGCGTGCAGTCCCCTGGCCACAGCGACTCCGGCAAGCTACTGAAGCTCCGAGGCTGCAGGAACACTGCCCCTGAAGAGTGCCCCAAACAAAGCACTCTACACGTGCTGTGTCAAGGCGCTGCATTCCCGGAACCTGGCCGACCTACCGGACACAAAATGGAGAGACCATTTCGCACCCCTCATTGCGGCCGCCCCCCAGTGGAAACAAATGTACAAGTCTCCCCGAGCCAAACGCTGCGGTGACCTCCAGTGGAGATTGGCACACTGCACGCTGACATCAGCCGTGTGGCTCAGCCGAATCTTGCTAGGGATAACAGACTTTTGCATTTCCTGCGGTGTCAGGGAGGATCTGCCCCACCAGTACTTACGCTGCCAGTGCCTCAAACCAATGTTCCGCCTTTTAGGGGACATCTTCAGGAAACTGGGGATGCCCTTCTACAACAGCAGCTTTGTATATGGGGTGCCTTACCTGGCTAACAAGCGCCATGACCTCGCCATCTTCGCCTGTGCTCAGGTGAAGATGGATGGCGGTGTACAGAACGAGGAAAAATATGCTGGAAGGTGACACTGATGGCTGCTCTGTGCTTCCAGTGTTCAGGGGCCTAATCAAGGCACGGCTTTGGCTGGGGGGCCGGACAACCGCTCTGTACCAGCGTGGACGGCACCCTCATGTTCAACTTCTGAAATGCTCGCTTGTCGCCGTGGCGCGCGCGATGGCCACCACCACCACCAAGTGACTTCTTTTGTGTTGTGCGCAGCGCATTTAGTGCCACAGCACGTGGATTGATAGTGTTTGTTATTTATTTGCTGGTGACTGTATATTTCGTATCGGAATCGCCTCCAATGCTGTTGCTGCTGGTGGTGGCAATAAAAGCTGTTTAAAAGTCAAAAGTCTCTTTGTGTGTGTCTCTCTCTCGGTCTCTCTCTCTCGGTCTCTCTCTCTCTCGGTCTCTATCTCTCGGTCTCTTTCTCTCTGTGTGTGGCTTTCTCTACCCCCTCCTCTTTGTGCCCAGTTTCGTTTTCCGTCTTTCTCGTTCTGTGACCCCCTGTCACTGAAATCAACTTATCCTTGTACATTAGGCAGCCCCCTCCTTAACCTCCTTTCGTTCCTCTATGAAAGCCTCTGTGATGCCACAGCGGCGAAGCCGCTCTGCCGGTGCCGACGCTGCTCTTTCCTTACCACCCCCCACATGAACACACACAAACACCCCCACATAGGGCCTCGTGGGGAAGTCACCTGACCTTTGGGTTTTTACCCGGGGGGTCCCCTCGTAGGAAAGGCTCCAACGGTTTCCTAGGGTCAGGAAATTGGCCGATTTCCCCCATGTTAAATTGCGCTGCGGCGCCGTGAAGTGACTTAAAAATCACAGGTCACGGCCAGGCCACCCCGCCACCGCAATGAAAACACACACAACAGACGGGTTAGCAGGTAGGTAGAGGGTGGAGCCCTGAAATCGGCGGGAAACCAGGACGGGCATCGAATTGGCAGGACAGATGTGCTTGTGCACCAAAGCAGCAGCCCCGCGGCAGTCCCTTTGATATGAAAATCTGGATGCGAACTACGCCGAGAGCACCGATGCAAGAGATGAGGCTGGGCGGGAGGAGCCAGAGCGATCTGATTGGCCAGGAGGGCCGCGGGATTAGAAACACGGACCATTTGATGTAGAGGACAATAAAAGGGCGATAAAGAGGGCAAGAGGCTCTCTTCTTATAAAGTCAGCTATCGGGAACGGTCGACTCTCCAGTCCAGCCACTCGAACGTCCGTGTGATGAGTCGAAGTGGTGAGGACGGGCCCGCCGGAGCGCCGTACGAGTCGAACCGTGAGTACGAGACAGAGAGATAGTGAATAGCATAGGAACCCCTCGAGAGAGTAATTCGAAGATAGTCGGGCAAATTGGGTTCAGACTGTCGAGACAGAGTGGTTTCCTCGCCGATTTCAGCTCCGAGTCACGTAGAAGGTAATCCCAGTCACACGGAGAATAAACCATTAGTAATCAATTAACCGTTTCGTGTGATTTCTGCGAGAGAGTGGTAACGTGGTGTGTGCACGGGCGTACATAGAGAGCGCGTGCGTATTCAGTGATAAAAAAAATTAACCCGTAAAAACAAAGTTTTTCACTATAAATCCTTTATATGCGTGGCGGCTAGAGTCCTCTCGTCCTCTGGCTTGAGATGGCTGCCACCTATGGGTCAGATGATTGCCTGCCACCATTAAGCAATTGGTAATTCAATATAATTATTTTTTGCCTAAACAGTGTCAAATTTTTGAAAAAAATTTTCACGAAAATAAATTGTCACGCACAACGAGTCTGTGTGCAAAATGTCAGCTCGATTGGATCACGGGAAGTGGGTTAAAAAACGACCGAAAGATTTGCATGGTCGTAAGCGCGCAAGCAAGCAAGCAAGTGAACTTAATATAAAGGATTTAAAAACGACCACACGTCGGTGGTTTGCGCGCGAGGGCGTATTTACCCACGTGTTTGCGCTCGCCCATGCATGTTCACTCGGGGCTTAACGCGCATTCCTTATCATCCGTAGTGTGCGGTTGCCCTGGCAATTAACAGGCAGGTCCTCCGACCACTGATCCACTATTGCACGGGAGCGGCAGTGTAGCGTTCACCGCCCGCGCCGCGCGGGTGTCGCGTAGAGATAAATCGACAAACGGGTATTCCGCAATCACAGATTGCTTAATTCGTTCCGAGCCGCCCCGAGGAGGTATTCAGTAACCAAGCCGTGTTGACGCAACGGTTTAAAGTCTAGCCGGTAAAGCGCGCCGATTAATTGATTTCGAACGGCGGTGGGTGCCGCGTGTGTAGAGCTGCGCCGCGAGGTATGCGGGTACACGCGGGTGTATTCATACAGAGGGTGTTGCAGTTGTGGCAGTGGTAGGTGTGGTGGCGGGTATTGTGGTGGTGGGGGTTATTGTGGTTAGTCGTACGACCAGTGGGCTCGCGCCGCGGCCGCGCATCCTCATACTGCTATTTTTAGCACGAGTCGTAGCGGACGAGGTGAGCACTGCGCGGGCAGCTGCCGCGCTATTTTTAGCGTGTGCACGGGGTTGAGCAGCAGCGTGCGGGTAGTTCTTATCAATGTTTGAGGGAAGGCACGCAGAGGGTGTGTGAATGACCGAGGTGGCCAAGGGCCAGCCGAGAGTTATGTCTCACAGAGGGGAAGCGGCAGCAGCGAGGAGTGCAGAAGAGGAGGGAGGGGGAGAGGAATCAGGGGGCAGCAGCCTCAACAGAATGGTGTCAGAGGTGGTACGATCCCCCGCACCTACAAGGGAAAGAGGCGCTTCACCCCACGCTAAGGTAAGACATGTATTCACCGGGCGAGGGATTCCTTCATGGAAATCGTTCGCCCGCAGCATGACGTGTGCTAAAGATATTAATGGCTGGACGTGCAGGTGGTACAGCAACTTAATATGCATTTGGATAGGCGGGCAGCAGACTTTGTGGAAGCTCTACCCGCAAGCACACAAACCCAGTGGGGGGAATTAATACGCCGACTCGACCTGCGCTTCGGCGCGCATAATAAGAGAGAGGCAAAGACGGCTTTAGAGGCACGCCGCCGCCAACCCGGCGAGGATTTTCGCGATTATGCCGAGGACGTGCGATAGCTGACACGGATCGCCCGCTCAGGGTTCGCGGCAGAGGTAATTGAGGAGCTAGCCGCCGACGAGATCCACCGGTAATTGGCTCGCACCGCGTGGTGGCAGCCCAAAGTGGGCTGCGCTCGCCTCCACTTTGACGCCCTTGTCGAGCGCTCGCTTGAGTGCGAGGAATTCTCCAGGGAGCGCACGCAACTCCGAGGGTCGGGACCACTGTGGTGAGTGGTGGTGGTGAGTGATGAGCAGTGAGGGTGAGCGGTGAGTGGTGAGGCGTGAATGGTGAGTGTGAGTGGTGAGGGTGAGGGGTGAGTGGTGAGTGATGAGCGGTGAGGGGTGAGTGGTGAGTGATGAGCGGTGAGGGGTGAGGGTGAGTGATGAGCGGTGAGCGGTGAGGGGTGAGCGTGAGTGGTGAGTGGTGAGCAGTGAGTGGTGAGGCGTGAATGGTGAGGGTGAGTGGTGAGTGATGAGCGGTGGAGTGGTGAGTGTGAGTGGTGAGAGAGAGTGGTGAGTGGTGAGGGTGTATATATTTTTTGCCTATGATGAGAGCAGTGAATACTGTGGTGGTGGTACCTATGATGGCAGCAGTACATGCTGACGTTATGTATGTTAAATGTAAAAAGGTAAATTTGTGAATGTGTGTGTTGGAAATGTTAAGCATACTTGGCGACATGCAGTTTTTAAAACGGGAATAGGCTGATTCTAAAGGAATCTACAATCTTAGATTCCTTTGCGCGATTTAAAGAATCAAATCTTGGCGTGCTTGGGTTTAATTTGTAATTACTGAGTTTTATTTTCATTGGTATGTTATGTTTTTAAGTTTTCAGAAGTTTTTAAATATATTTTTGCCCCGGGCAACGCCGGATATTTCCCGTTAGTAGCAATATATATGAACTCTATAACCAACTTATAATAAACGGGAATAGTTCTAGATTTGAAGCTTTCGTAACTGCAAGGATTCATACTCTTAGGTTTTTTTGGTAAAGTCACGTAGATAAAAATAAATAATTATAAATAATAGAAATAAAATAAATCGCGACGTTTCGGAGGCAACACAAGTCTCCGTCATCAGGTGGGACTGTCACAGCTAAATTTACTGTATCAAGTGGGGCAAAATTCCAAGAGACAAGCTCTTAAATACAAGTTAAGGGGGAGGGGGGAGCTTATCTGAATGTGGTAGCCAATGAATGGAACGTGTTGGGGGGGGAGGGGGTGGGCGGGGCTAAAAGAGAACAATCGGTGTACCTCTACTTGGGGTTGTAACTGGTGTTGGCTGACAATCCAAATACAAAAAAGGCAGTACTGTTAAACGCTGGGGATGTCAACACTCGGTAAAGTAGAATAGTACCTGTCAAATAAGATGGTACAAATATGTGTAGTTAAATCTTTTTTAATGGTTAATAACATCTTTCCAATGATTACTCAGTTTGTACCCATCATCACGGTTGAAGTTACTGTATATCTGTGTTTGTATAATTGGATGACTTCGTGTACAAACCTTTGATGGTAGCCAGAAGGTTTGCAGAGCACCTTGGTCTCGGAAAAGACAATATCATGAAAGTCCACAGCGTTGTAGCAATGTTCGGCAACGGCGGAAGACTCAATTTTGCCCTGTTTCAGATCTGACTTGTGCTCGCGGACACAATCGGAGACATGACGTTTCATTTCCCCAATGTAACAATCACCACAGCTGCAACTCAGTTTATAGACTCCAGGGTATTGCAAGTCAGGAATGACATATTTTACAGATGGGATTAGATCACGGATTTTATGTACTGTACTGAATCGGACTTGGATCTTATGTTTGTTGAGAATTTTGGAGTACTTTTTGGTCACGCCTGCTATGTATGGCAACGTGATAGTTTTGATCGAAGTTTCAAGTGGTTGTTTCTGTATGGTGGGAGAAACAGCTTGGCAGATAGTGCGGTCAGAGTATCCGTTCATCTTGAGGGCCCGATGTACATGTTTTAATTCATTGGCCAAGTGGTGTTGGTCAGAAATGCCATGAGCTCTGTGGTATAGTGTTTTGATGAGAGAATTATTTTGAGCCGGGTGGTGGTGGGAATCAGGTTTCAAGTAGGAATCTGTGTGGGTGGCTTTCCTGTAGACAGAATGTCCCAAGGATCCATCAGGTCTCCTCTCAAACAGAACATCTAAGAATGGTAGTTTGCCATCATTCTCCACTTCCATGGTGAATCTGATGAATGGGTGTCTGGAATTGATGTGGTCCAGGAAATGGTTGAATGCTGGGAGGCCATGTGGCCAAATGACGAAAGTGTCATCCACATACCTCTTCCACAGGGAAGGACGCAGGGTGGACGTCTGGATGGCGTCTGATTCAATCTTTTCCATGAACACATTGGCTATCACTGGTGACAAGGGGGAACCCATAGGGGTACCCTCATTCTGTTTGTAGAAGGTGTCATTCCAGGTAAAATAAGTGTTGGTGAGGCAATGCCTAACCAGCGCAGGTACATCCGAATTCAATCCATGTTGGACCAAGTCTTCAATTATTGTTAGGGTGTCAGGCACTGGGACTTTGGTAAACAGAGATACTACATCAAAACTAACGAGGATATCATCATGAGATAGTACCATGTTCTTGACCATAGAGGCCAATTGGGTTGAGTTAAGTACTGCTGAAGACGTCTTGCCATTGAAGGGAAGCAGAGTATCTGATAGAAAACGGGCTAGTTTGTAGGTAGGAGAGTTGATCGTGGACACGATGGGCCGTAGTGGGGTGCCTTCTTTATGGATCTTGGGAAGACCATAGAATCTGGTAGGTCTTGCAGCCGAGGGTTTTAGGGAGGGAAATTTGGTTGGTTCGATTAGGGAAGTCGAGCTCGTGATTATCTTGTTGGTTTTTGTCGTTAGACTGTTAGTAGGATCGCTTTTAATTTTGGAGTAACTCCCATCATTGAGTAGGTCCAGGATTTTTTTGTTGTATGAGCCTTTATCCATGATGACCGTAGCATTGCCCTTGTCAGGTTCGCGAGTTCAGAGCTTTCGTTTTTGCTAAAACGGGAATAGGCCGATTTTAAAGGAATCTACAACCTTCGATTCCTTTTCGCGATTCATAGAATCGATTCTTGGCGCGCTCGGGTTTAATTTTTAATTACTGAGTTTTATTTTCATTGGTATGTTATGTTTTCAAGTTTTCAGAAGTTTTTAAATATAGTTTTGCCCCGAGCAACGCTGGGTATATCGACTCTATAGCACAAAATCCTCGCCTGACAAGAGTGGGGTGTCGAGGTCTAGTACCGTGCAGAGCCTCCGGCCTCGCCTAGATTGCCCAACCGGCCGAGGCTGGGGGCTGGGCCGCCACCCCCCACCCCCCCCCCATGCTACAATAATACTGTCTAATCGCTATAATTGTATTATCTACCAACCCTATAATAGTAAGTGCACACATTAGGGTGGGGGGGGGAGAGAAGAGGACGTGAAACTTTGATGAATTTACCTTAGCGTCGCGTGTAAATGCGTGTGCATTTTTAACGCGAGTGAGAAATGGCGTCCACTCTGCAGTGACGGCGTGCGCGCGTTGCCAGGGGCAACTGCCTGTCAGCGTTTCGCGCATGCGCAACTGCGTGCTTTGTCATGCGTCGGTCGGCAAAGTAAATAAATAAATAAAGATTTTCGCACTAAATTGATAATTAAACCACTTTAAAAGTGAAGGGACAAAAAAACGGAAATTCTTATTTTCACTGCGGGGCTCGGGGCGTGCCTTACGGCAATTTTTTTTCGGCGTCAACCCCACAAGTCAAATCCCCCCCTAGTGAACGTGCACAGACAGACGGAAAGACAAAAAATGCCTTTCCTAGTGTAATAAAGGTCGTGGAAGCGACTTCTGGAATCCGGTCTTTATTTGTCTTACGTTCACAACACTCCTGCTAACAGACAGCGTGAGAGGGAGAGAGAGACTCGCACTGCCACGTGACAGGCCTGGACCCCCGCTCCAGCGTGGCCTCACCCTTCGTTCCAGATCTGACCACGTGTTGTCTGTCTCCACCCCTTTTAATACCCGGGTCACGTGGTACCTTTCCACCAGTCCTGGTTAACATCCATGGAATCTTCCAGACTCCATCATACGATCCCAGGATCACGCCCCTGACTCGTCCCCCCATTGGCTGTGGCTAAAGCCAGCAGATGTGGTTCCAGACATACAGTACCCTGGCGTCCACAAACTAAGCTGCCTCTGTGGTAGCAGTTACATTGGAGAAACCAAACGACATGTCTCGGACCGCATCCGTGAACATAAAGCAGATCTGAAACATGGTAGGACAAACACCTCAGTCGTGGCAGATCACTGTTACAATTCAGTGGGCTCACATGACATTGACTTTTCCAAGACAGAGGTTCTCTGCAAGCCATCTGGCTACTATGAGAGATTCGTTCATGAGGCGATCAGCAATCATTGGAAGGACGTAATAAACCATTTCGGATCTTAACTGATTGTGTTCATGTTTACGGTGACTTTCAGACCGCTGTCCACTCACTGGCATTGACTATATATCTTTTATTCTCCACAGGGAATGGATTCTTTACTCCGCTGCAAGTCTCCTACAACCACTCTCCCATTGACATATTTCGTTGCTTCCTCTTAGTACCTTTCACTTGACGGTCAATGGTATAGTGTATAGCAGATTGTATAATAATAAATAGTATAAAAGTGTAACGTTTCATATAATGTATAAGGTAATATATAGTATCATAATTGTATAGTGAATATACAGCAGTGTGGTATACAGTAGGGTGGGTAAAATAATACATAGTGTAATATTACAATGTATAGTCTAAGGTATAGGGTGGTGTATAGTAATGCAGTATATAATTTAATGTTGGGTTTGTTTCTGGCAGTGTTGAGTAGTTTCGACGGACGTACTCGTAGACGGAGGTAAGTTAAGGGCTTTCGCCAGGGTTTATTAAATCTGTTACAATAATACACACGGTACACAATTCCCAGGGGCTAGGGGTCCTACTCTGAGTCCGGGTCCCTGCCGGCCTGCTCCAGTCTCTCTCTCTCGTGTTGGATCGTGGACTCTACCGACTCCACCGAGCGGAGAGAGAAGCACCTCTACGGCTACCACCGGCTTCTCCCCAGACTCTCTACTCGATCCCTCTCTCTACCCCTGGTTCCCTCTTCACCCTGCTTACTCTACCCGTTCCTGCAGTGACCCCGCTTACATCACGGGGTCTCCCTTAAGTACCCTAGGAGACGTGACGTCATCGCACTGGACAGCGCACACGACGCCACTACTCTCCT
>CM025636.2:12104281-12117840 GCA_014621495.2 Entosphenus tridentatus
TTACCCCCCCCCCCCCCCCCCCATGAAAAAAAAACAGCCGACCTGGCTGCAATCACCCCACAAGCGGGGCCCCATACCGGACCGAAGACCGAACAATCAAGAGTGCGTGTGCCTGAAGGTAAAATCGGCTGCTAGACAACTCAACCTTAGGGCAGCACGGCCCCTCAAGCAGAACAGCAACAACAACAAAACAAAACAAATAGAGCCCGAAGGCCTCATCCACCGGATAGCGCCGAACAGGCGCCAGGAGCTGGGCCCACTGAACGGCCACCAGGGCCGTCACCAGAGCCACATCCTCCTCGAGCGGGTATGCACTGCTGGCCCGCTCCCCCGTGCGGTGTCTGTCACCCATGCAGGTGGCCCGTCAGCGGGCAACAGGCCCACCGCCGTGGCCTCCGGTGACTGGGGGGTCTCTGTCGGCCTCACTTGGGAGGGGCCTGGGGGCACACACACAGGCCGGATGTCATCTCCGTCAACGAAACCCGGCCGGTCAGGCACGCCGGATACATCATCAGCCGGCCGTTCCGGAATTGGGGGTGGATCCCACAGGGTAGATGGAACATAACGTTTGAGCCGGGACGGGTGCACTATCCACTGCCGGCGACCAAACCGAATCCGGACGCATTGCGGCTGGCGGACCTCCACAACCTCCATGGGGCCCTGCCAAGGGCGATGCAATTTGGCCGACGTGCCAATGGGGACCTGGGGACAAAGCAGCCACACTTTTTGACCCGCTACCCACGGGAGGCCAGCTTCCTGGTGTTTGGGCAGCCGCTCATTAGCCGCCTGCCAGCTGGCGGAATTCTCGGCAGCGGCCTGTCGCGCCTCGCGCAGACGGTCAAGCGCGACCTTCAAAGGGGCCGGCACCGCCGACCCCTTCCTGGAGGAGCCAACGTTCCTCTGGATGTGCACCGGGGGCTCCGGTTCCCTACTGTACATAAAATAAAAAGGCGAAAATCCCGTGAAGGCATGAGGGGCCAACCGATACGCCGCCAAGACCCCCGGGACGAACAGGTCCCAGTCTGACTGGGATGTGTTCACCTGGTGGCACAGCATGGACGTAAGGGTGCGGTTCAAGCGCTCTACCATCCCGTCTGATTGGGGGTGGTAGGGCGAGGTGCAGATTTTCTTGGTGCCAAGGAGGTCACACACCTCCTTGAGCAACCTAGATGAGAAATTCCGCCCCTGGTCAGTCAACAATTGTTCCGGCGCGCCCTTGTCAAACACATACCCCTGGACGAAGGCCTCGGTGATTGAAGAGGCCGACTGATCGACCAAAGGCCATGCCATGGGCAAACGTGTGAGGTACTCAACGCCCACCAAGAGGTATTTGTGGCCCCGTTGGGATGCAGGGAATGGCCCCAAAATGTCGAGCGCCACGAGCTCATTAACGCGAGAAACCCGGATGGACTGCAGCGGGGCCCGGTCCCGGACAACTGGGGCCTTTCTCCGCGCGCAGTCGTGGCAACCCTTCAAAATCAGTGCCACGTCACCCTCAACACCCGGCCAGTAATAGTCCCGCTTAAGGGTCAATAAGGTCTTGTGGTAGCCAAGGTGCATAAGCTTCTTGTGAACGGCTCAGGTTAATTTACCACGCAGGCTAGTGGGCACAACCACACAATAGCGTTCCATTGGGCATCCCAACGCATGAGGAGTCCATCATGCACGGCGATCGCCGGGGCAGCCGACGAAGCTGAGCTCCGGGCCTTACGCCTGACGTGGCGCCGTAGCTTCAGCAGAGAGGAATCCTCCATCTGCAAGCTGGACCATACCTCCCGGGGGAGTCCAAGGCCGAAATCCGCGGGCACCGCCGCACCTGGAGGGGTGGCCGCCTCGGCCGACACGACCAACTGGGCCGTGACGTCCCCTGGGGCCTTGCAACGGCTAGTGCCCAGGGTGCAAGCATACCCGCCGCCTGCCGGCAATCGGGATAAACCGTCCGCATTTCCATGCTGTGTCCCCTTCCTGTGGATTACATATGTAATATGAGCCTATATCCGGCTCACTGACGTGTTACAACTCGTCATGGTGATTGGCTCTGCCGGTCCTGGTCTACAGCCAATGGGGGGAAGCCTGGGGGCATGGCCCTGACGTGATGGAGTGGTGACAGCTAGGGAGATTGGTTCTGCTGGCTTTGGCCTCAGCCAATGGGGAGATGAGTCAGGGGCGTGGTCCCGGGAGTTGACGAGGGAGCCTAGAAGATTCGACGCAGGCTACCGAGGATTGGCTGAAGCGTACTACGTGACCCAGGTATTAAATAGGGGTAGAGATGAACGACACGTGGTCAGACGAGGAACGGAGAAAGGAAGGGGCCATGCGCGAGCGGGGCTCCGAGTTGCCACGTGGCCGTGCGTCTCTCTCGGTCCATCTGTCCACTTCACGTTGCCTATCAGCAGCGGGGAGTAATTGTAACCCTAAGTCAATAAAAGGACCGATTCCAGAAGTCGTCTCCAAGACTGTTATTACACATCAAAGGGGTAATCCTGGAGCACTTCAAGCCAGCGAGACAGCTGACCCGAGGGCTGACCTAATCCCCAGCGAATATTGCAGGGCCGCGTGGTCGGTTCGGATCGTAAACAGCCTACCGTACAAATAGGGTCTATACAACTGTAGTGAGTTCCAGGGAGACTGGCGACGGAGTCGAGGCATACTCTTTATTTAACTCACTGGACAGTACAATACTTGAAGGGGTAACGGCCCCTTCACCCGTACTAGATGGGAACACCCCTAGCACTATTCCCCTGTCCTATTCCCAGTCCTCCTCTAAGGGTCTAGGGGAGGCTATCTGATCCGGCCCTGGTAAAGCACGGATCCCGGCGCCCAGCTAACCCGACCTTGCTCTTACAAGAGCAGAGGTCCGGAAGCTCTTGGGGCCGCGCTGCTGGCTTGCCCAGCTCGGCCCTGACAAGGGCAGCGAGACAGCGGAGTCCCAGGGCCTATACTACCGGTCTTCAGTTTTCACTGGTAAGCTTCTTCAGAACTGGCCCCGAGCTCTCTGGCTCCCCTTCTTTTATAGGACTCCCCTCCGAGGGGTGGAGTTATGGGGGATCACAGAGCCCCCATGGCCCCCCAGGCTCAACGGATGCGGACGTGGATGTAGACACCCATGTTTGGGTGCAGACACCCTTGTGTTTTCTGTCCGTCCTTCTCCCCGTAATAACCCCTACACAACTGAACAAAATAAACTATGGCCAAAAGCTCTCTCCGGGTCACACAATATCGCTGTGCCATAGGCTACCACCCTCTCAACCCCGTCGACTACCTGGGCCAGGACAGCCCCAATTCCCGTGTCGCTGGCATCGGTATTGAGCAGGAAGGGTTTCGAAAAATCCGGGTACCCCAAGGGCGGCGCATCCGCCAAGGCCGTGCGAAGTGCCGCAAAAGCCGCCTCCTCCTCCACGCCCCAGTGAAACCTTTGGCCTTTGGCGGAAATGGCGTGCAGTGGCTTCGCAATTGTCGCAAAATCGCGGACAAACCGGCGATAGTATGATGCGAAGCCAACGAAGCTACGCACCTCCGCGACAGATGTGGGAGTCGGCCACGTCCGGACACAAGCCGTTTTATCTGGGTCCGTGGCGACACCTGACATGCTAACAATGCGTCCCAATACTTCACCGATGGTTGTAGCAAGTGGCATTTCTGGGGTTTGAATTTCAAGCCAGCAGCACGCACTTTGACGAACACCGCGTCAAGGCGTTGCAAGTGCTCGCTAAACGTACGGCCAAAACAATAACATCATCCAAGTAGATTAGACAAGACTCCCACTGCAGGCCTGCCAAGACCATCTCCATGAGATGCTGGAAGGTGGCCGGGGCCGAATGGAGACCCATAGGAAGCCGATTGAACTCGAACAACCCCTGGGGCATGCGTAACGCTGTCTTGGGTTTAGAGGCCTCATCCAGTGGCAATTGCCAGAAGCCGGAGAGCAAATCTAAAGTCGAAAAGAACCGCGCGCCCGAGAGGGTGTCCAGGGAATCATCCATGCGAGGAAATAGATATGCATCAACCACCGAGATCTTGTTCAAGCTATGGAAATCGACGCAGAACCGGAGACTCCCGTCCCGTTTCTTGACTAGCACAATGGGGGCACCCCAAGGGCTAGTAGATGGGGAGATGATGTCCGCCGCCAACATTTCGTCGACAGCCGAGCGAACATGATCTTTTCCGCTGGGCTAAAGCGGTGGGAATTAAGTCGAATAGGGGCCGCGTCGCCCATGTCTATGTGGTGGTCTAAAAGAGTAGTGCGACCCAGATCAAACTTACTTTGGCTGAACACATCGGTGAACCGCTCTATGAGGTCGCGGAGTTGCCGACGTTCCCCGGAGGACAACGAGGCATTCTCGTCGCACAATGTGGCGATCCATACTGCGTCGGGGTCCCCCGTGCGCGTCACGCCACCATCCGATGCGCAAGCATATCCCAGTGGCGGGTCTGTCTGGGCCATTGAGAGGGTGATGACGATGGTACACCCGACCCTTCGAGGACAACCCCATGACGATGGGCCCTAGCCCCGCTAGATGCATGAGGTGAAGGGAGCGGCCGCGCAGATGATGCGTCGCGACTCGCCTGGGGCCCTGGACCCCATGCCAACGAGGGTCCGGGAGAAGGTGGAGCCCCTTTTCCAAAGGCCCCCGGGGCATTCCGGCAGCCCGGCTCAATGTGGCCCCGCTGACCACAGCGGAAGCAGGCCACCGTGGCCGCCTCCTGCGGACGGGAAAGTCCCAGCCGCCCCCGCTGCTCCGGACGGCGACCACCCGCCCCCCTTCCTCGACGATCGGGCATCGCCAGGGCCGTGAGGGTGTCCACCCCCTGAGAGGTGCCCCCCCCTTCCGGCGCCGGGACCCCCACACGCGGCCATCTGAGGCTGTTGGCGGAGGGAGAGGTGCACCTGAATGTTTTCGGCGACCGCCAAGGATGTGATCTACCGATCATTGCTGATCGACAGAGCAATTCCTAGCTCCCTTGCCAGGTCAAGCAGCTTCCCCAAGGCCATAGAATCAAGTGCCCTGCTGTACAGGTCAGGGTATGCAGCCTGCGCCAGGGCCAGCAGCGGAAGGCCAGCGGCAGTTCCCCCTCCTCCCGCCACCGCAGCGAGAACTTTAGCTGCGCGCAGGACGGCGGCTCAAAAACGTTGGCCATTTGGATATAGGCCGCCAGGAGCGTAGCCCAATTGGCCGGATGGATGGACTTGATGGCCTGCAGAGCCCTCTCGTCTAAGCAGGTCGGAAGCGCCAGCAAGGCCTCCTCCATGGACCAGCTGACCGACATGTATGCCGCATCGAACCGGTCCTGAAAAGCCGACCAGTCGCCCCCTTTCTCGCCATTGGCCACACGGCGCCGCGAGGTGTGGAAGCCAAGCGGCACCCGCGGGCCACCCGGCGGACGTGACGTGGTGCGGCGGTGGCAGCATTGCGGCACCCGTGGGCCACGCCGGAGACTGAGCGAGTAGCGGCCGCGTTGCGGCACCCGTGGGCCACGCCCCGGGCGCGGAAAGGTGCGGTGGTGCTGTGGCCCCCGTGGGCCACCCCGAAGATGCGGAAAGGTGCGGTGGTGCTGCGGCCCCCGCGAGCCACGCCCTGGGCATGGCGAAGTGCGGCAAAGTTGCGGTCCCCATGGGCCACACCGTAGGCACAGCGAAGTGCGGCAGAGTTGCGTTTCCCATGGGCCACGCCGTAGACGCAGCGAGGTGTGAAGGCGCCTCCGCTTTCGCGACCCACCTGTCAGCGGCGGCGTATGAAGCCACGGCGTCATCCACGGCCCACCCCGCAGGCACGGTGAGGTGCGTGGCCGCGGAAGCCTCCCGCGACGCGGTGAGGGACCATGGTGTTGCAGCCTCCACGGGCCACGCCGAAGATGCGGCGGTATAAATCAGGCCTGCAGCGGCCCCCGCAGCCCACCCCGCCGGCGCAGCGAGGTGCGGGACAGCGGCCGTAGCCGCGGCAACCTCCCACGACGCGGCGAAGGGCGGCGGCATTGCGGCCTCCCCGGGCCACGCCGTAGTCGCAGTGGTGTAACACGGAGCCGCGACATCCACGATAAGGGACGCAGGCATGGCGAGGTGCGGAGCCATGGCATCGCCGGTGGCCAGCACCGTGAGCGTGGCGATGGGCGGAGCCGCGGCAGCACCCACGGCCCATTCCGGCAGCACGGCGATATACGGGGCAGCGGCGGCTGCCGCTGCCCACTCCGGCGGCCCGGCGAGGACGGCACGCGCGTACTTACCCGGGGCCTCCCTGGCGGGCACAGATTAATGTGGAGCTACGTCGTCGCCGGCAGCTGGTCCCGCAGGCGCGGCGTGCCGAGAAACCTCAGCCACGCCGGCGGAGAGACGTGGCGTCGCGGTCGCCATGGCAGCCATGGCACCGACTTGCAGCGTCGCAGCAACAATGGCCGCTGCCCGCCGCGTCGCAGCCGTAGCAGTGGCCGCATACGGCTCCTGAGCCAACATGGCCGCCGCGGACTGCGTCGCAGACAACATGGCGGCCATTTCCGGCAGAGCGGACGCCGGGAAAACGGCGGCGGTTTCAACAATGGCGGTTGACTGTTGCTCACGTCCCGAGTGCGGGCCGGTTGGCTGCGTCCGCGCCTCCACCTCGGCCAACCTGACGGTGAGCTGCCCCACCGCCTGCAGGACCTGCTGCAGCAGGGCTGCGGGCACGCTCTCCGTCTCTGGCGGCGGCGGTGAGCTGGCACTCCCGGCCGTCGACTCCTCCCGCTCTGGCCCACTCCTCTCCATGGGGACCGTCACCGGGGTCCCGGGCTTCGGGGTTGCTGCTGGAGCCTTCTCTCCGCCTTCAGAACCCTTCAAGTGATGTGCCGGTGGGTTCTTATGCCGTGTGCCCACTTTAGACATTGTGGCAACGGTGTAAACTACTGACACCAGTTGTTGAGTAGTTCCGGCGGACGTACTCGTAGATGGAGGTAAGTTAAGGGCTTTCGTCCAGGGTTTATTAAAGCTGTTACAATAATACACAGGGTACACAACTCCCAGGGGCTAGGGGTCCTACTCTGAGTCCGGGTCCCTGCCGGCTAGCTCCGGTCTCTCTCTCTCGTGTTGGATCGTGGACTCTGCCAACTCCACCGACCGGAGAGAGAAGCACCTCTACGGCTACCACCGGCTTCTCCCCAGACTCCCTACTCGATCCCTCTCTCTCTACCCCTGGTTCCCTCTTCACCCTGCTTACTCTACCCGTTCCCGCAGTGACCCCGCTTACATCACGGGGTCTCCCTTAAGAACTCTAGGACACGTGACGTCATGTGCACTGTCCAGCGCGCGTGACCCCACGTCCTGTGACGTCATCGCACTGGACAGCGCACACGACGCCACTACTCTCCTCTACTCCTCTACAACATTATATAGTATGGGGTAGACCCGTGTGATGTAAGAGAAAAAGTTTAGCTGGAGGCATATTATATTTTTTGCGACATAGAATTGTAATGTATGACTTACTATTAGTAGCTCAGCTTATTGGAGAGTATATTTAGTATATTGATAATACTGAAGTAGTTTATATTTTAGTTTTTTACGTGGTGGTTTAGCTGCTGCAGCCCCTTACTATTAAAATTCCTTCCCTCTATTACTGCTAACCCTACTCCCTCGCTTTGATGCTGCTAATCCTGCATACTGAATAATGCATGGGCATAATATGACTTTGAAACCCCCCCCCACCTCCTACGCATTCCACAAGTAGTGACTAATCCCATATCTGCATTTCCCATAAATATGCTAAATTCCTCTTGATATGCAAATTATTTGTCAAAGCACCCCTTCCCCCCTCCAACCCAGCTTAAATATACGCTGCCAAGCCTGGTGGTGCCCATAACAGATGCTGTCTTTCCGACAGACCTGTTCTTCACCTGAGGACGGCTGCTTGCGTTGTGGCCGAAACGTCGTGAGAATTATTTTATAATTTTTTTATTTTTATTATTTCCCTTCTACGTGACTTTACCGAAAGAACCAAGAAGATGAATCCCTGCAGTCACGAAAGCTTTACATCGAAATTGTGTTAAACTTATAGAATGGCTGTGCCACATCCTCATATTTGTGATGAAGTGTGAGGTGTATGCTTGTGATTTTATTGCCCTGCTTAAGACACACGCACGAGTTGCTCACCCGGATATATCCTCACATTACATCACCCCCCCCCACCCCCCGTGGAAAAAGTCAGCCGTCTCGGCTGGGAAAAGAGTGACGGCCCGAATCCTTTGAATAACATTTTAGGGTGTCCATGACGCATTAACAAGGTAAGGGGAGTAGGGCGCCAATGCACAGAAGAATTAAAACATTACAGACATAAAACAACCGACGTATATTAGGGCACCCCTGTAGCGCAGTAACACCAGGGCGACAGACCGCAAGGACAACAGTATTAGCAAAATGGGAGAGACTTCGACCGCGTATGTGACGCCAGACCCTCTCCTCCCTTCGCGCGTGGTTGCCTCGCCGACTGTTCAGCAGGAGGTGGGTGCAGTGGAGAAGAAGAATAATTTTCCGTGTCCCCTGTGGCTGGGACAGGCCCCGCTGGAGGTGGAACGTCCGGGGTCTCGTCGTCCTTCAAAACCTGTGCGTCAACGGGGGGTAGAACACGGCCCCGCTGGGGATCAATCAGCGAGACAAGTGACACATTCGGCACGCCAGACCCCGGCAGATCAACAAGTGGGGATGAAGGGCCAGCACGCGGGTCAACATGGGGCTTGAGCCGTGACGAGTGAACATACCAACGACGTTGGCCGTACTGGATGCGAACACTCTGGGGATTCCGAATGTCCACCAACCTCACAGGCCCCCGCCAAGGCCTGTGCAGTTTAGGGGACGTACCCACCGGCACCTGAGGGCAATGGAGCCATGCCATATCGCCCACCGACCAAGGCATGTCAGTTCGCGATCGACGCGCACACCTCTCGTTGCGTGCCTGCGTACGGGCCGTCGCACATCTGGCAGCCTCTCGCGCCTCCGTAACCCATTTAAGCGAGTCCCGCACGTGGTCAGGCAAGGAAGGGGATAGTTGTTTCCCCACTGCACCAAGTTGCACATCAATCGGGGGTACATTCTCACGGCCATACATAAGGAAAAATGGCGAATATCCTGTGGACGCGTGCGGGATCATGCGGTATGCCAAGGACGAGGGGGGGGGGGCAATCAGAACATAGGCCTTGTGTTGCCTTTTCACTCTCCATCTACGTAACTTCACCAAATGAACCAAATATACAAACCCCTCCCATCACGAAAAACTTAAGTTCAAACTAAAACTATTCTCCAGCATCGAAATATAACTCAAAATAGAACACCAATCCCTGGAGACAAACGCATAACCAAGCTTGGCAAAACCCTCAAAATAATGATGTAACGAGGATCATTACGAATATTCATTAAACATACACCGAATAATAACCACGATATACTAAGACCGAGGGAACTCATAAGAAATACCAAGAATAAATGTAACACACAGGACCACATAAATGTATTGCATAAAACCAAAGCCCCCGGCCACCTTTGTCTTCCAACGGTTTGGCACAAACAGATACCAGCCATGAATACGTATGGGGGGTCTGGCCTCGAGATGACCCCCACTCAGGGTGGCCATAAGGAGAGACCGCAGGGAGGGGCCGAGAGGGCACCTGGGTTTCGTGTTTTCGAAGGGTAGGGGACTTCACATCTTGGTTTTAACACAAACAGATAAACTTGATGGAAACCACCGACTCGGGGTTACCAAAGGATGGAAAACGGGGGAGGGGGGGCAATAATTCATGGCCACGGGGTAAGAGCAGAATAGAATACGCATATATTTTTATTTTTTTATTTTTTTTCCTCGCAAGAAACTAAAGGGAGGAAATTCAGATAAAAGGGGAGACACAGCCACACATAGGGCGTCTCGCTCATCACCACCAACGGAGGAGCGCCACCATCATCTCAGCATCTCAACACCATCACCACCAACACAGAAGACTCAAGAAAATCAGCAAGTATGACGGGGCTCGCTGAATAGCGAGCCGTCGAGGTGCGAGTGAAAACTGAAGGAGATTTCAGTTATCATTCTCGAGCAATAGTGAAGACACCCAACGTCAACTCAACGTCAACCTAACGTCAACCCAGCAACGAACGAGAGCTTCGTTCTTCGTCAAAGCACCCGGAGTCGGCGAGCGCGCACAGCCACGTCATCCATCACCGAGCGCAAAGGTGCTGCCACCAACGTACGAGTGAACGAGCATCGCTGTGCCAACATCTACAGAGACGGGGGCCCATCTGCCAGCACCGAGCCCCACCAGGGCCGCCTGGTGCCAGCTAGCGACCAAGCCACCCCAAGGACAACGTCGGGCCGACGCCGCTCATCTAGCAGCAGAGAGAGAAAGCCGTTCGTATTTCCTCCCCTACACTCATAAACTCACGACGGCGTCTGTTTAAATACAATAATTTACCAAGGAGACGATTCGACGCACTCACACGATGGAATCAACCCTAGCCAATCCTAAGAAGACCCATTATAAACAATGAATCATCGACTGGCCGTGAAGGCATCGCGGCTCGTCGCGGATTAGAATAAGTAATTTAGTGCCTTAGTTTTATTGTTTTTGTTTTCCATTCATATATTTTTAATCGCACATACGACCAATAGATTTGTCGATGCAAACGAAACTCTTGAAATCCTCATCACGAATCTATTGACGTATACTTTCGCCTTTGGGGTATAATAAGTTGCTTTTATTGTCTTCATATGAATATCGCTGCATGCCTGTTTTAAAAACTCTCCCTACTGCCGTATTTTCTCATTACGCGGTGGAATTAATGAGAGGTGCGGTGGGATAGGAGAAATTACGGTTGTTAGAAGTGTTTTAGTCATTCATTTTCGTTAATTGCATAATCTCGCCAATTAATCTATGGACGTATGCTTTCGCCTTTGCATATTAGAGTGTCACATGTTTGTTTAGAATTAAAATAGCTTAAAACAGAAGTATGGTGAGTGTTTATTTCCAAGTCCATGCAAAACTGTCTTATTTATAAGAACTGTATCCTGCGTTGAGATATTAATTTGGAGACCTAACATAACATAAACACACTAAGATAATCAATAAATGTTTAATCAAAGATAATCGTTTTATCCTGATTGATACAACTCCGGATAATGAAGCAATGGCTAATTATCATAACTGCACACATTAACATAATCGCAAGCATCCGCACAAATTAATACGATTATCTCCGTGATTATCATAATTTATGCATATAATGATCAACATTAGCATAATTTATGCGGAATAGACATTTTTTTCTCTCGCTTTTATTAATTATTTTTTATTTTTTATCAAAATTTCATAACCCGACATGTACAACAGGTGCCGTGGATCCGCGTCCGGTGGAGGAGATGGAAGTCGGCCCGACGGGAGCTGAGGAGGTTGGAGTCGGCAGCGACAATCCCGGGCGAAATGGCCGCTGCCGCCCGGCGGTCGGTCGCCCCGGTCCCCACTCGTGGACGTCCGGCCCCGTCGCGCTGCTCGTGCGGCCGGCGTTTCAGGACCCAGCGAGGAACGGCTGCAACCACCTCATCGTCGCTGGAGTCGTTGGAGCTGTGGACGACACGACGTGGAGCCCATCCCAACGGTGGCCCGTCTATCTCAGGATCTCCCGTCCATGCCGCCATCTGGTCCCAGCGTTTGAGGTTGAACTTGGCATCGAAACAGCGCGCCGCCCATCGAGACGTTAGCGGTTCGTGGCCGCACACCGACAATGATATGTTAAGTTCCTGGGACAACTCAATCATTCTAGAAAGGATGAGAGGATCCAGGAGATCGGCTAATGAATCGGTAGGCGGCCATGGCAAGCACCAACAGCACTCCACGGTAGGCCAAGGGCGATTCTTCCGCTCCTCGACGCCGCTGCATGAATTTCCTGGTAGCCGCCGTCGGTGGCTCGTAGAACTCCGCCATTTCCGTGAAAGCGTCACGCAGCGTCTTTTTCTTACTCGCCGGGATGGAGCGGAAGACCGCCAAGGAGACGTCATCCAACAGCGTGGGCAGAGCCTCCAGCGCTTCTGCCTCCGTCCATCGCACCGACCGGAAGGCTGACTCGAACCGCCACGTGAATGCGCTACAGTCACCCCTGGCGACAAATTCTTTAATTTGAAGAAGGCGATGGCCGCAGTGAATATCCGAGGCCTCGGGCATGTCAGATCCCGCTCCCCGCGCAGCACGCGGCTCCGTAAAGATGGCGTCCGGCGGCCGCGTGGCAGCAGCCCCGCCCAAGATGGCATCCAGCGGCCGCGTGGCAGCAGCCCCACCCAAGATGGAGGCCTCCCCCTTCGCGGCAGGAGCAATGGCGGACGGCGTTTCCCGCTGAAGATCTTGGTCGTCGGCCCTTGGGTGAGTTCCACGCGGCCCACCGAGGGCCGCAGATGACTCGACTGCCGTTGCAAGATTTAGCAGGATCGCACGGAGCTCCGCCACCCGACGCCACCCCTCGTCCTCAGCCGGAGACGCCTCCTCACCGGCCTGTCGTCGATGCGCGGCATCGGGGATAGCGGCAGACGGCAGCAGAGGACCCGTGGCTCCCAGCAGCTCGTCCTCGTCCACCTCGTCATCTTCATCCGACGGAGGATCCGGTGGGTTTCTTTTCTTGAGGTGCTTAGACATTTTCTAATAATTGTCCAAACGGTCTCAAGAAGCACTTCTGACACCAATGTAATAAAGGTCGTGGAAGCGACTTCTGAAATCCGGTCATTATTTGTCTTTCGTTCACAACACTCCTGTCTTACTCCTTCACGCTGCTAACAGACAGCGTGAGAGGGAGAGAGAGACTCGCACTGCCACGTGACAGGCCTAGACCCCCGCTCCAGCGTGGCCTCACCCTTCGTTCGTTCCAGATCTGACCACGTGTTGTCCGTCTCCACCCCTTTTAATACCCGGGTCACGTGGTACCTTTCCACCAGTCCTGGTTAACCTCCATGGAATCTTCCAGACTCCATCGTACGATCCCAGGACCATGCCCCTGACTCGTCCCCCCATTGGCTGTGGCCAGCAGATCCAATCATCTACTTACAGATCCAATCATCTACTTACAGATGTCACCTTCCCATTACGTCAGGGCCACGCCCCTAGACTTCTCCCCATTGGCTATGGGCCAGGACCGGTAGAGCCAATCAGCGTAACGAGGTGTGATCAATCAACCACCCGGATATATCCTCACATTACAATAGGTTAGATAGCCCTGTGAGCCATTTGGCTCTTGAATCGGGTGCAACCGCAACAAAAAAAACATGAACAAGAAAGCATCTTAAAGTGACTATGTGACTATGTGCAAACAGAAAATCTAAGAAAAGACAGCAAAATATTGCAGAAAAAGCACCGTACACCAACGCTGTGTGCAAAAATCCCAGTGGGATGCAAGTCAAACAACAACAACCACAAGACAACTTAGTCTTCTTGGTTCTTTCGGTAAAGTCACGTAGAAGGGAAGTAATAAAATAATAAAAATAATAAAACATAATAAAATAATTCTCACGACGTTTCGGCCACAAGGCAAGCAGCCGTCTTCAGGTGAAACCAGGTCTGTCGAGGCGACAGCG
>CM025636.2:12141246-12153311 GCA_014621495.2 Entosphenus tridentatus
TTTTTTGCCATTTCATTTTATTATAGCCATTCATTTGTTTGTTCCTACCAGCCCACCCCACAGGGACCTGGTTATGTTGGCAAATGTTCCAATTTATTTGGTGTTTCAGCAAACTGAAATGTTGAAAAGCAAGCAAAATGTTGACAATTTGACACTGTAAAGTGGTATAATTGTATAGATGGTAACCATTATTTAATAAATTATACGTACATATAATTGTATCAACATTCCGGTTTCATGCATGAATACATTCATTTGCATATTTGACTGTGACAACTTGGCTCATTTTCGTGGTGAAGGGTTATAGTTAAAAACTAACATTATGCCCACGCGATCTTATCCAAAATGAACTAATTATCAATCATAATACAGGCAGACATCACTTCGCGCTCAAGATGCGTTCCTGGAAGTGTATTTGCGCTATAAGAGGTCATCGTACCATTATATACATGGGGGGGGGGGGGGGGGATGCATTCCCAACAGCATTTATTTCTTTCGTATGAACAATATATGAGGGCTTCATTGGGGTATCAGTAATGGCTAATAATAATGCAATTTATAACGCGTGCAAATTTGCGGATGTAACGGCCGCAAATCAGAGGCATGGAGCCAAGCTCAGAGTCGCTCGAAAGCATGGTTATAGAGGGGAGTTTTTAAGTCTCTTTTGAAGGAGGCGATTGAGGCGATGCTGCGAATGTGCAGAGGGATAGCGTTCCAGACTGTTGGGGCTGCCACCGAGAAGCGGCGCATAGACATGACCATCCTGGATCTTGGTATCAAGAGGAGGTCGTGAGTAGTGCTGCGCAGGCATCTGCCGTGTGCTGAGCTGCAAGTTGTCAATAATGAAGAAAGGTATGGCGGGCAGGCAGATGTGAAGGCATTGTGGCAGAGGCAGGCAATCTTGTATATGACCCTACTGGCGATGGGTAGCCAGTTGAGGGCACTAAGACAGGCTAGTGAGTCGAGACGGGAATGAGTGTGGCCAATGACGACGCGTGTTAGGTTGTTTTGTAGTCTTTGAAGTTTTTTTAGGTTAGCAGTGGAGGTCCGGACTAGGACGGAGTTGCAATAGTCAAGGCGAGACCCAACTATGCAACATGCCAATGTGTTGGCAATTTCAGTGGAGATGAGGACGTAGGTGACTGAGAGCCTTCAAGTGAAAGTTACATGAACTGATGATATGGTTGGTTTGACGGTCTAAGGATAAAGTTGAATCTAGGATGAAACCGAGGTAGCTGAAGTGACCAGTGAACCTGATGCTGTGACCGAAGATGTGTATGTGTGTTGGGAGTGCTGATGAGTTGAGACATTGATTGGTACCTAACATGATGGCCACTGACTTTTTCGGATTAAGGGCTAGGTTGTGTGCAGTGAACGACTGTTGCAAGGCGGTGGTACATTTTGAGAGCCTCTCAAATCCAGATACATTGCTAGAGTCGATGGCGGTGAGTAGAATAGTGTCATCCGCGTATGAGTGGTGCTTAATCCCGAAGTTTGCGATGAGCCGGCCGATCGGGGAAGTGTAGGCTGTGAAGAGCAGGGGACCTAGTACAGAGCCTTGGGGAACCCCGCATAATGCTTTTGTTTTAGGCGATGTGGACGTGCCCACCCTGACTGAAGATCGCTCGTCAGAAAGGTACGAAACTATCCACTTGAGTACTGAGCCACATATACCGAAGTCGGATTTCAGGAGGGAAGTAAGGAGCGAGTGGTCGATGGTGTCGAAGGCTGAAGAAATGCCCAGACTTACAAGTGCAACAGTGGAGCCGGAATCAATGATCATTAAAGTGTCATCGAGCACTCTAGTGAGTGCTGTTTCTTTGGAGTAGTTTTGACGGTAAGCTGACTGGAAGCAGCAGTAGTTTGCGGAGGAGGTGATGTGTGGGTTTAGCTGGGCGAGGGCTAGTCGTTCAAGGAGTTTAGAGAGGTTCGAGAAATTAGTGATGGGATGATAACTAGATGGGTCATCTGGGTCGAGACTTGGTTTCTTTAACAAGGGAGAAACCAGGCCAGATTTGAGGTTGGACGGAAAACACCCCATAGAGAATGAGGCATTTGCGATGTTCCTGATCATGATGGCGAGTTCCGGA
Source organism: Entosphenus tridentatus (assembly GCA_014621495.2). Lineage (NCBI taxonomy): Eukaryota > Metazoa > Chordata > Hyperoartia > Petromyzontiformes > Petromyzontidae > Entosphenus > Entosphenus tridentatus. The sequence continues at coordinate 12,143,337 of CM025636.2, forward strand.
GCACATTGCTTGAACAAGGAACCTGGGAGCACGTCGAGTGGAGATGATTTCAATTGAAGTGATTCAATTAAAGAGAAAACGTCTTTTGTAGACACCGGCTTTAGTGTAGTTAGAAAGGTGTCTGGGTGAGTGCTCATAATTTCAGGTAACTTGAGCGGGGTACAATGGTGCGATGTGTGAGTAGATGTGCATGAGTTTGCGACGGTGATTAGCTTGTTGGTGAAGTAAGTATTAAGAGAGGTGGCAAGTTTCAGTGAGGCCAGGGGATCGCTAAGGTGAGGGACCATGGTGCTACCAGGATGTAGAAGATCTTTGAGGGTTTTCCATAGAATGCGCAGTTTTCTGGTTGCTGTTTTGATGCGTTCTTCAATGTAGGAGGAACGTGAGACGAGGATAAGTTTGTTAGTTTTCCTGCAAGCAAATCTGTAGGCAAGTCGATCAGCAGGTAGACCACTACGGGATGCGATACTTTCAAGGCGCCTCCTTGGTTCGCTTAGAAATGATGGCATCTCTTGAGAGCCAGTGAGTGTCGTGGGAAGACTGCCTAGCGGTTCGTGATTGTAATGGAGCCAGTTTGTCCAGCGCCGCCCTCATGTCAGCTTCTAGTTGGAGAGCGCAGACGGTTGGATCCGATGATGGGGATAACATTGAAGTCAAATTTGCAAGGAGGTGGCGTAAAGCAGAAAACGCAATACCCTTGAAATTACGCGAGTTGCGGGTGAATTTGATGGTGATTGGCTTGGGAATTTGGAGGGAAAAAAGTACGAGGCGGTGGTCGGAGTAACCAGTTTGGAAAACTCCTAGTGCAGTGATGCGCCGATGCTGGTCAGGTTCCACAACTAGGTCGAGCATGCTCTCAACATTTGTTGAGGAAGCTCTGGTGGGGCCTGAGTTTGTGATGACCAGGTTATGGCAGGCCAAAGTTGACTCAAGGTGACTATCGATGGAGTTTGGGGTATTGCCGGGGCAATTAAAGTCCCCTGTAAGCACGAGGCTGTGAGATGAGTTAGGAATCAGATAAAGGAATTCCGAAAGCTCGTTTAAGAAGGTATTGATGCTGCCATCTGGAGGGCGATAGGTGGAAATGATGGAAAAGCACTCGTTAGTAGTGAGGGATACGGACTGGACCTCGAAGGTGGCGGGAGCCATCGGTAGATAGAGCTCTTTAATTTTCAAGTGTGCATTGTAAACGACCGCTAAGCCACCAACCCCGCTGGTTAGTTGCGCGAGGTTTATGAAGAACCTTGTATCCCGGGGGCGTAACTTTCAGAGAGATGGCTGGCGGGGAGTCTTGCCTGCACCAGGTCTCAGTGATGAGCCAAAGGTCGATGTGGTGGTCCGAGATGGTATCGTGAATTCGGGTCTGATTTGTTGGTAATTGAGCGTGAGTTGTGTAGGCCGAGGCGGATGTGTGAAGGTGGATGTGAATATCTGTAGAGGTGAGGCATCGAGGGAATAGAGGAGATGGCTGGTTGAAGGTTGACCTGTGAATGGCGGCCCCTACCACCTCTGCAACCACGGTGCCGATGCAGTCTCTGACATTGACCTCGAAGAAGCCCGAGGCTGGAGAACATCCTCAGGAGCGCGGGTTCCAGGTGCAGGTGATGAAGAGATGGTGCATGTCGAAGCCCTATTATATCAGCCCATGCTGTACCGATGGTGCTGATGAAGGGGCCCGGATTCGGGTGGACTCCAATCAGCGGCTCTGCTGTCCAAGCTCCACGCCATTAGCAAGCACTTACCCGTATGTAGCGGATGCATACACGCCTGTGTAAACACTCGTTGAGCACGTACACGGGCGTACAGAACCACGCAGGCGGGGCGTACAATGGAGCAGCCAGAAGAACACGAGGTTCAGTGGATTAGCTGACCACGCACTGTGCTCCAGCTCGCAGGTGATGCAGCAGGGTGGACGAACCTCGCAGAGCTCCCGTTCACTGGTGGTGCTGGGCAGCAGGCAAGCCAACTCTCTCGTGTTGGGGAGATGAGAGTCTGCTTCACGTTCCCACTCACTGATGGTGTTGAACAGTGGATGGAGCACGTCGAGCTCCCACTTGCTGGCGATGCTGGGGCACGCCAAGCTCACACTCACTGATGGTGCCAGAAGAGGTGCCTTGTGAGGACGTTGCTGGCAGGAACCGTACCCAGGGCGGCTGTTAAGCCGCGCTACATGAACAATGCAGCCAGCGTCCTCTAGCCTCGTGAGTCGGAGCAGCAGGCCTCGTTTACCCGCACTGCCCCTCAGCTGTGCGATGCGGCAGTTAAGCCGGGTTGTGTGACACTGCAGCAGCCAGCATTGTTCAGCTGTTGTTGCGCCACGGGGCGTGTGCAGTGAACACGGAGGCAGGCGGGGTTGGGTGCAGGGATCTGCCACCACCCAAAACTCGGGCGACGCCAACGTAATAATGAAAATAATAAAACGAAATAAATGATAAGAAAAATGTAGTGGAAGATGAAAGTAAGAAGAGCGGTGGTGAGTGAAGAAGGACGTGGGTAAGGTACGAGGTGTGGTTACACTTGATAAACTGAGAGCGACCTGGGACTGCAGCCAGCTGCAGCGCTGTCGCCATGATAGGTTAATCACACCAATACAGATGGTAAACATTTAATGAATATTTTTTTTTATTTAAAGTATTATGGCACTGTATTTGTGAGTGTATTCTACTGTATTCCTACAAGGCAGCGGTGGGAGAGGAGGTTGTAAGACCTGCTGCGCTCCCAATCCACGTCATTTTCAGAGAATAGCTCCAGGATGTCCGTGATGTGCTTAGTCATGCCCTCAGTCTACATTCCTGTGATGAGGTTTTTTTTAGGTAGACTCTGATACTCTATCTTGGTCTCGTGAGTTGTCACCTGGTTAGACGCACTGGAATAAAATTTAATAAAATATATAAATCTTGACTTAAAGCTTTCGTGATTACAGGAATTCATACTCTTTGGGTCTTTCGGTAAATAATAAAAAATCACGACGTTTCGATCGCAACACAAACAATTGTCCTCAGGTGAAAAAAATATCACCTAAGGACGATTGCTTGTGTTGCGATCGTGATGTTTTATTATCTTTCTGTCGACGTGACTTTACCGAAAGACCCAAAGAGTATAAAATATATAAATCGATATTATTTTTTCCGTTAATTCAATCACGACTACAAATTAACTTCATGGCGGGACCCCGGGGTCCCGAATAAACGGAAGTCAAAATAGTAATTAATTGATTATTTTTGGGCGACTCCGTCCCACCGCGCACATCAAAGCCGCGACCCACCTGGCGTGGATAATTCTGTTGTCATGTTGTCCAAGCGCAGCGAGGACGAATGCGCAGAAGAAACAAAACTTTGAAACTTTGATTAGTGCATCGTGTGGAGCTCGTCGAGAGGAATAGATTGCCGTATTGTTCGCGTTCAACAGACATAAAATGACGTCGGGGGCTTATGGGACCTGGGGGTCCCTCCATAAGGTTCAAATTGTGATCATCGAATAATAGAATCATGGGGAGCAGGGAGGTGTTCTGGTTGGCGAAGAGTGTACTTCACTCTCATTGGCTGAGCCAATGATGGGGGTCGGTCCACTTCCTTGAGCAGCGCTGCAGCATGTTCTCACTTATAAGCACTTTTTATAAAAATATTCACCAGGACAAAGAGCGATTTATTGAATCAGCATTCTACGGGGTCGTGGCTAAGCGATGTCTGCCTGTATTGGTCGTGAAAACCTACCTATAAAATTTTCATATAATATACATAAATGGCAAATACAGGAGACTCTCCATTATCCTCGTGCGTTTTATCCGATTTTCAGATTCACCGCACACCTAAGATTTTGACATGAATTCATAACTCGTGGATTTTCCCTGAAGCCCAAATGAATCATCTGAAAACAGTTATACATTGTTATTCTTGTAAATGTTTATTATAAGTCACGTGCTTAAACCGAACAAATGTGTGCTTCGGTTAATTAGAAAACCACGTGACTGCCTCTACAGTACAGTATTTGAAATATCTTTACAACAGTGGGTGGAGTTTGATTGATGTTGATTGGCATGGCTCTGCTGTCCACTTCCTGGGCCGAGTCTCTTGCGTGGGAGCAGGAAAGTGTTATCATTGAGCACAGACATCAATCAGTAATTGATACCTATATCAGTGGTTTTTGGCATATAGATCTGCGAAAAATAGATGTTTTTGGATTATCAGCGATTATGATTTATCCACGGCCATCCTCCCTGTCATTAGCACAGATAATTGAGAGTGTATTGTAATATCTTATTCCATACTCGATTTACACTTGAAATGTGAGTATATATTTCAGTGATGGAAAAGCCGCACGCACAGTTATTTATAGCGGACCATCATCCGTAAATATTTTATGATGGCCTAGAACAATTCTCATTTTTCTGCCTCCAGCTTCGGGCACAGAACCATGTGCTGAAGAAGGCCGTGGTGGATGAGCAGGAGGCATCCGGGATCCTCAAGGTGAGGGAGCGAGTGACCTTCCACACTCCGAAGCGCAACCCCGGTGGCAGGAAGTTCCTACAATACCTCTTTTTCCCACTGCACAACTGAGCCGTGCCAGAGCTGTGCCCGGGAGCCTGCACAGCTTCTGAGGCGTCAGGTTGCGTTCCACTGCACAGAAAACAATCTTCACTGAACTGCTTTCACTCCTCCCTTAAGACCAGTCCATTCTAACTTGCCTGTCCTACTGCTACTCCCTGCCCTGGCCCGCCAGCTATGATCAAGCCTACCCCTACACTACCCTTATCTCACTGCCCCTATCACTACCCCAACCCCTATTACTACCTCTTCCCCAACCCCTGCCACTACCCCAATCCCTCCTTAACCACTCCCACCTGTCCTCCTAACCGTGACCATAACTACACCACCACTTTTAATAACCCCACTCTTTATTTTAATCACTATCATCTGATGTACAATTTAATCATTATTGTAAAGACAGAGGTGCTGTATGAATCTATTTAAGACGAGATTTCTCACCCAGTTAAATATGTGTAATAAAAGACTCCGTCAGGCACTGCTGGTCTCCGTTGGTCTTTTATTCAAGTTCTTTCTCCGCACCCCGCACCCCGCTAGTCTGCGGACCAGCGTCGTCTCTCACGCGCCCCGGACGCGCTTCCTCCTCAGCTCCTCCACTCTTCCTCACACCCCGCTGGTCCTGACAAGGGACCAGCGTCTCCTCTCGCGTGCCGCGCACGCTCCTCTCGCGTGCCGCGCACGCTCCTCCGTTAGCTCCTCCTCGCGCGTGCCCCGCACGCGCTCTCCCGTCAGCTCCTTCTCGCGCGCGCCCCGCACGCGCTCTCCCGTCAGTCGCTCTGCTCCTCCCTGCTCCGCACACCGCTAGCCGACGGTGTGCCGAAGCCCCATCAGCCACGTGGCTGATGGCGCGGCGGCCACCCAATGTGGTCCCACTTCTTCACTCCAACAACTGACCCCGATCTCTTCCGGGCTCCCACTTATATCCTCTCCCCCACGTGACCCTGACTCCTCCCCTTCCGGATCGTCAGATCCGGCCTTCCCATACTGCCCTGCTGGCTCCACCCCCATTCACCTCGCTTCCCATTGGAGCCGAGGTGAACGGCGGCCCCTCCCACTTGCCCCCCAATACCCCGGTCTGTGTGATTGGGCCAGAGCCCAGCAGCGACCCCATTTACGCTCGCATTACATATATAATAAAGGACTTCGCCACGCTTTGCTTGGTCTCCGTCACTCTTTATTTAGATTAACACCCACACCCCGCTGGTCCTGACACCGGACCAGCTGTTCCTCGCGACGCGCCCCGCACACGCTCTTCCGTCAGTCTTTCCAGCTCCCCCCGCTCCGCACACTGCTGGCCGACGGTGTGCTGAGCCCGTGCAGCCACGTGGCTGATGGCGCTGAATCCCGCCCGGCCACCGAACGTGGTCCCGCTTCTTCACTCCAACAACTGACCCGGAGCCCTTCCGGGCTCCCACCTATATCCCCTTCACCACGTGACCCTGTCTCCTCCCTCACACCACGTGCTTTCGAACCTTCCAGATCTCGCCCCTCCATCGCGCCCTGCTGGCTCCGCCCCTAGGTTCCGCCCCCACTCACCTCACTTCCGATTGGACCCGAGGTGAGCGGGGACCTTCACATACGCCCCCATACTGGTTCCGCCCCCGAATACCCCGGCCCATGTGATTGGCCCAAAGGCCAGCAGCGAACCCCGCTTGCGCTCGCATTACAAATAGAACAAACTTGACGCGTGTGCGGGTACAGGAGCAGCTGAAGGGTCGGGAGCAGAGCGTGCGGCGTCTGGAGCAGGAGATGGACAGTCTGACATTCAGGAACCAGCAGCTCGCCAAGCGTGTGGAGCTCCTGCAGGGGGAGCTGGAGTCCATGGAGACACGAGGGAAAAAGAGCAAGGTTTCAGCTCCATCACCATCTTCACATTGCCATCACCATACTCACATTGTCGTCATCATCATCACCATCTTCACATTGTCAGTCATCATCTTCACATTGTCAGTCATCATCATCATCACATTGTCAGTCATCATCATCATCACATTGTCAGTCATCATCATCATCACATTGTCAGTCATCATCATCATCACATTGTCAGTCATCATCATCTTCACATTGTCATCATCATCTTCACATTGTCATCATCATCTTCACATTGTCATCATCATCACTTTCACATTGCCATCACCATTGTCATATCATCATCATCATCCCTATCTTAACATTGTCGTGATCTTCAGATCTGGTGGGATGATGGGTAGAGTCACCCCTCAACTGGAATTTTAACCTCGCAGCTTTCTGATTATGAGTTGCGCACTCTGCCATTGTGCTGCCCAGCTTTCAATTAATCAATCAAGTCTTTATTTCTATAGCAGTATTTCGTGCAAAGGATGCCATTCAAAGTGCTGTACAGATTTAAAAAAACATTGTTAATAGACTGATGATGCTCACTGTATCTTCGTGGTTAGCGATTGGTCACTTTGACGAGTGAAATTAGACATTTGTGCATGGTCGTTGGACAACACGATTTAGTTCTGCGAAGGAAGCATAGTTATCAGATTAATTAGAAGCACGTGTATAAGGACGTAAAATTAACGCAAGACGCCAGCCACTTCACAGATATATAAGAAGCGGCGTGCTCAGCCGTTGGGTCCACAAAGGGAGGGCAGCAGACAGCCGAGTCCTCGCCTGCCACCGGTGGCTTGGGAAGTAACCGAGGCGCTTTGCAGAGAATTAAGAATGGTACAATAGCGTGTGTGTGAATGTAATGGTGGAGGTGAGGTGAATGAAATAGATGAGAGGAAGAAATGGGGGCGATTCTGTGATGCGTGAATTCGGTGAAAGCGAAATCGATGACGGTAGGATGATAATACGTGGATTGAATTAATGTTTACGGGTGAATTACCTCGCCTTCTCCATTCTCGTCACGCTTATCTGGGGTAGCTGGGATTGAAGCACAAACAACACGGTTACATTCAGTTACTGTTGTCAGCACTATGCAGTGGTGGGGGGGGGGGGGGTGGTAGGACAAAATGGGGGCAAATTTCCTCCGGGGCCTGACACAGAGGGGAAGGGCCCATTGTGGGCACTGCTAACAAGCGGAGGTGGGGAGGGCTCCATGCAGCATTCGGCTCCGGGCCTACAGGAACCTTTGGGCAACCCCTGATTGCAATGCCACGTGGTGTTGTAATAATAAGAAGGGTGTCTGTGCACTCAAGGGTGTTTGGGCAACATGATTTTTAAGTGATTGGTGTGTTTGTTTACCTGAAGAGAGAAAGGTGTGAGATGGTTAAGTGATGGGGGGGTGAGGGGCTTTTGCTGGGATCGGTGTGTAAGGAGAGCCGGGATGTTTTGTCGCTACTGCTCATTGATGATTTGTTGTCTCAGCCGCGTGCGGGCGAGCCGGTGGCCTCCGTCCCCGTTTTCCCGGGGCGGGAGAGCGTGTTCAACGAGGACCTACAGAAGAAGATTGGGGAGAATGAAGAGCTGCACAAGCAGGTGGCCGTGCCCTCCTCCACGTCGGTCACTATCCACATTCCAGCCATGTGTAAATGGTAGAGAGAACAGCTGTACTCGCAGATACAGTCAAGGAAGGTTTGTTGTTTGGCGCTGTGAAACCTAGGGCATGACAGGCACGATCAGCTGACACTCGTCCTAACTTCCAATCTGGACGCCCACTTGTAACTGAACCAGGTTCTTGTTGCAGAGTTGGTGTTCTCAGCCCAAACCCCAATAAATGCACAAAAAATGATAAATTATTAACCATCAGGAGGAGCTTTGTGGAATGATTTTACGTGGCCTTTAACGGTGCACAGTGTTCAGTTGTACTGCTGGCTGTGGTAGTTCCACAATGAACAGGGTTTTGAGAGAGAGAGGAGAGCAGGGATACAGAGAAAATTAACGCGTGCGTGAAACCAGCTGGGCCAAGTGACCAGAATGCGGGGAAGAAGCCAGTTAAACATAAGAGAAGCTCAAAGCCGTACTCTCACATGTCCTCAATAAAGCGCCATCCCGCGTGTGTCCGCTGCATTGTCATGCGATTAAGCAGCTGTATGAGGTGGCGGACAAGCACGAACGCGAGCAGGCCGCCCTGCGTGAGCGACTCGCCTGGCTGGAGGAGCAGGTGTCGAGCCAGGACAACGTAGCCCAGGCGCTGCGCTCGGCACACGCCCAGACCACGGAGCGGCTGCAGCACGACAGAGCACAGCAAGAGGTCCCAATGACTGCCACCTTGACCGCCACACGGATCCCCTAGAGCAGTGGTTCTTAACCTGGGGTGCACGCACCCCCTGGGGGGGTGCGAGATGCCCTTTTTTGGGGGTGCGAGACATGGCCAGATTTATTTAGAACGTAAATCAGCGAAACACAAATTAAGCATGGGTATGAAGAGTCCATTATCTTCATTAATATAGTTTTTTTTGGGTTAGATCGCATAAATATATGAATGTGTCGTTAAACCCGACAGCCAATTAGCAAGGTTTGTCATGCATGCACATTATGCAAGCCCATTGTTCTTGTACCGCCTATTGATTGTACTAAAATAGCCATACCAGTTATTGTTCAACGGTAATCCCTATAGGCATGCATTTAAACAATGTATTTTTTGATAATTTGCTTCGAAACAGCGCTAAGTCTAGCTATCCGAACAGTTAAAATTATTTTTATTTCTCTCAATTTTTATAGATTCTCTAATTAGTATTGTCCAGTAGTAACTAATTTGGCGCTAAACTTCAACATTATCAAAATCAATTTAGTGTCCTTGTCGGCCTGCGTGTTCTGCCACTGCCGACAATTGTATTTGTGAGTATTTCATATTTATTTGGTGTTCTTTTAGTTTAGTGCTGATTATTTGTCCTGTTTGCCCAACATAGCATTTGCCAACAGTGCACTTAATCCAGAACACACCTTCTGTTGATAGCTTCGGTAATACATCTTTTGTACCAGATATTGATTTCTTTATTTTATGTACCGTGCCAAATCTGACTCGGACGTTTTGTTTTTACAAACATCTGGCTAATTTATCAGTTACTCCCGCAATGTATGGTATTTTAATAGTTTTAATTACTTGGTACGTTTCAACGCTCGTATTATTTGATTTGGTTTCGGAATTCAGTGCCCTGTTGGTTTATGCATCATTGTAACTATTCAGTTGCAGCACTGCTTTAACAGCTCTTCAACACACCGGTGTGCTGTATTAGTAATGAATTGGCATGTTCTGTTTATGTGACAAACCTTACTAATTGGCTGTGACGGGTGGTGGTGGGTTTAACGACACATATTTACGCGGTCTAACCCCAAAAAAACTGTATGGATGATATTGGTCGCAAAAGTCTACTTGTTAAAATCATTATCTTCCTTTAATGCTTTCGTGACTGCAGGGATTCATATTCTTGGTTATTTCGGTAAAGTCACGTAGAAGGGAAATAATAAAATAATCTTCTTATATATAAAAGTCTCCGCGCGCTCGCGCTTGCGGGGGATT
>CM025636.2:12173573-12203535 GCA_014621495.2 Entosphenus tridentatus
AAGTGTGCCTCCAACTACGTCGTCCAAGCCTCCTGCAACTTACTACACTAGTAACTAATTGGCATGTTTTGTTATCATGCCAAACATTACTAATTGGTTGCGTCAAGTGGTGGCGGGTGTAATGACACATTTATATTTACGCGATCTAACCCAAAACACATCTTATGGATAATATTATACTCTTTGGTTTTTTCGGTAAAGTCATGTAGGTAGAAAAAATTAAATCAAGATATTGATAATATTGGTTGGGAAAGCCTATGTGTTAAACTATATGTATCTATGATTAACTTTTTTCGCATCTTAAATCGCCAACCGTGCTAATTGGAGGTGCGGATGTAGAATGTCTTAACATTCTATAAATGCTATGGAGGGCATCTTTGTTTTGTATTTGGTTGAAAGTTGTGTATTTTTGTGTGCATGTGTGTAGCTGCGTGCACGTGAGCTGGTGGGCCAGGCGCTGTTGCTGGTGCAGGACCTGGTGTCGTCACTGCTCAATTTCCACACGTACACGGAGCAGCGCTGCCTCGTGTACCCGCTCGACGCATCCACGCACCCCGTCTCGCCCGTGAACCAGAAGGTGGTAGCGCTCCCCACAACAACCGTCCCGCAGTCTCCTCCCATCCTATGGTTTCTGACTTAGGGCGGCTCTCATGCATGCCCTCAAATTCTCCTGCATAGTTCACGTTCATGCAGTCCTTTTGTCGTGATGTTGTTACAGGCAGGTCCCACTTAGCCCCACCACGTAAAGCGTCGATTCCTTCGAGCTCTCTTTGTCCCGCAGACATTTTTTACAACAACAAAAATTATAAAATCGAAATGCGCATAAAACACTTGCGCGTGAGAGCACACAGCAGCATCGCTGACCAAGGAAAGGTCACCGCCCCCATCATTCGCTCAGCCAATGAGAGCGACGCATGGCTCTGAGCGAACCACAGACCCACATGATTTGTGTTCCCGATTACAGTGACTCCTCCACTTACGAACATTCGACTTAAGAACAAATCAGTCCATATTTCCAGTTGCCTGTAATTGCCACACAATAGATGGCGGTGATGGTATCTACATCTGCAGAACATGAATAACCAGTGGCATCTACATCTGCAGGCGATTGTACAACTTTGGAAGCTATTCCCTGTGTTTAGTGTACATTCCGTACAACATGTATGGAATTGACAGGAGTAAAGTTGGACTTGCGAACAAATCTATTTACAAACAGATCTCTGGAACCTAACTGGTTCGTAAATAGAGGAGTCCCTGAAGATTGAAAATAAATCGACTTGAGTTTTTCTTTCCAATGTTAGCAAGGTGAGAACTCTTGAGACCAGAATAGAGTCTCAGGTTCCACCTAAAAGAAACCTCGCCACATAAATATAGACTGGGGGCATCACTAAGAACACCACGGAGGTCCTGGAGCTCTTCTCTGAAATGTCCCGGACTGGGAGTGCAATAGCAGCTCCAAAACCTCCTCACCACTGCATTGTAGGAGTACAGTAGAATGCACTCGAGTACACAGTGCCATAATATTTACTCATGTTATAATTACTCTTTTTAATTCTGTAATAAGATATTTATCACCTGTGTAGTCTGTGTACAGAGGGATGCACACACTATAACTTGGAGGCAACACGTTTAAAAACAACTACGTAACACTCCGGGTTCTCTAGCTAGGTGTGGCTATCTGTCGCTATGTGCGTGCGCTTAAACTGTACGGGCGGGTCGGTAGCACACATGTTACTTGACCCATGAATCCCAGCTGAACTACACAACGAACGAGGAGCGAAGAACGAAGAGCGAATACTTTTCCAGTTGATACCCAAAAACGAGCCCCGAATCCCCTCGGCGCTTCCCCTTTATTTCCCTAGCCGCGGCCTCGATCCGCCCTTGGCCACGCCCTCGGCCACGCCCCCGGCCACGCCCCCGACCACGCCCCCGGCCACGCCCCTGACCACGCCCCCGGCCACGCCCCCTGCTGTATCAAGCAAGGGCTCCCGGCCTCCGGTCACGTGTCTCTCAAGCCTCCCAGGGAGGTTTCTGGCGCTCAGCAGCACTCTGAATAATGGCTGGCGCTAATGGCACAGTAACCGTATATACGTCACTACACCTGTATTATTGTTAATGGTACAGTAGAACCTCTGGTCACGAACGCTTATGACCATGACCAAATCGGGTTCCGACCAAAAAATTTACAAAATGTTTGAATCTGATCACGAACACATACTCGGGTGGCGATCAAACACAGCCGCGGCCGATTTCCCCTTCCACGCCATTTTTTTGTTAGCGCCAAATTTCCTGTTGTTTTGATTTAAAGCGTTCGTGACTGCAGGGATTCATCTTCTTGGTTCTTTCGGTAAAGTCACGTAGAAGGAAATAATAAAATAATAAAAATAAAACATTATAAAATTCTTCTCACGACATTTCGGCCACAACGCAAGCAGCCGTCTTCAGGTGGAGAACAGGTCTGTCAAGGAGACAGAGTTTGAATGGAACGCCGCAGGCTTGGAGCGACTATTTATGTTGGGATGGAGGGGCGAAGAGCGTCTTGACAAAATAATTTGCATATCAAGAGGAATTTAGCATATTTTATGGGAAATGCAGACATGCGATTAGTACTACTTGTGAAATGCGTAGGGGGTCTGGCGAGGGGTTTAAAGTCACTATGCCCATGCATTATGCAGGATTAGCAGCATCAAAGGGAGGAAGTGAGGTCAGAATTAATAAAAGGAATGTTAATAATATGGCGCCGATGCAACTAATATGCTTAACACAATCAGTTAAGATCCGAAATGGTTTATTACGTCCTTCCAATGATTGCTGAGCCAGAAACCATCTTCTCGGTTGAAATTGTCTCTGTGTTTGTATATGTGGATCGCCTCATGGACGAATCTCTCATGGTAGCCGGATGGCTTGCAGAGAACCTCTGTCTTGGAGAAGTAAATATCATGTGAGCCCACTGAATTGTAACAGTGATCTGCCACGGCTGAGGTGTTTGTCCTACCGTGTTTCAAATCTGCATTATGTTCACGGATGCGGTCCGAGACATGCCGTTTGGTTTCTCCAATGTAACTGCTACCACAGAGTCAACTTAGTTTGTAAACGCCAGGGTACTGTATGTCTGGAACTACGTCTTTTACAGACGGGACCAGATCACGGATTTTGTGTACTGTGTTGAATCGGACCTGGATCTTGTGTTTTACCAGGATTTTGGAGATCTTTTTTGTGACCCCAGCAATGTAGGGTAAGGTGATGGTTTTGAAAGGCTCCTCAACAGGATCCTTTTTGATGGTTGGAGTGATGGCTTTGCGGATTGTGTATTCGGAGTAACCATTAGCCTTAAGAGCTTGGCTTACGTGTTTGAGTTCACTGGCAATGTGTTCTTGGTCGGAGATGCATTGGGCTCTATGGTATAGAGTCTTGATGAGGGAATTCTTCTAGGAAGGATGGTGGTGGGAATCCTGTTGTTTGTTTACAAACAACAGCGACCCACTTGTGGCCGCTTGCTCATTCAGTCTCGCTTAGTAATCAGTCTCGGTCAGACGTGCGCTCATTCGCTGTGAACTCTGTGCAGTATTTTGTGTATTTTTGCAATTAGCCATGGCCTCTAATCAAGTGAAGAGTGGTAATGTTGGTGAGAAGAAGGTTTTAAAGAAAATTTAAATCGAAATTATTGAAAAGTATGGAATGAATGTCAGAATTTCTTTGAAAAGCACCACCCCGACAAAACTCTTACGAATAGAGTGTTGAACATGATGAACGATCATGTCATCTCTCATTTCCATAAAGTTTTGATGCGCAGGAAAAGACAAGTCACATTAGATCATTTTTTGGTGACTGTTGGTCCACCAGCTAAACGGATAAAAAAAAACAAGAAACCCCTGACCCAGAAATTCCTGAAGACGAAACATTAGAAGACGAAGAAATCGCAAGAGAGAAAACACCTGAAGGAGAACGTCCTTCCATCGCGGAGGTTTTCTCAGTGTTATTAAATTATTTGACATTTAGTTTACGATTACACTGTGAATTATATGGCATAATTAACTATTTTTGTGCTTAAAAATCTTTAAAAAACAATATTTATATACAGTTCGTAGGAGTCTGGAATGGATTAATCGTATTTACATACAATCCAATGGGGAAATTAGGTTCGAGTCACGACCAAATTGGGTTGCGACCAAAGTTATGGAACGAATTATGGTCGTGACCAGAGGTTCTTCTGTATTCCTGGTATCCCAATGAAATACCTCGTGTGCATGCTCATACTAAATAAATAATGCAGTCAGGATCGCATCCCCATGTAGTATATAGTGGTATATAATGACCCCTTCTAGCGCTGATTCGATAAGTGCTCACTTCTCCAGGAACACATCCTGAGCGCGAAGCGAGGTCTGCCTGTACATGGGGCGGTAACTTTGCCCAGCATCAGCATGTCCGCTGCTTGTTGCAGAGGTTCACGGGTTCAAATCCAGCAGGTCACCTTGATTAATACTTTCCTAAATTGGTATTACACCACCGCTCCCTACTGTGAAATTACTCCACCACGCTGGTCAGTGCGGATTGAGGGTGGGGAGGGCATAGATGAGGGAGCATATCAATACAGTACAACAATGTATTTGGCCACCCTGTCCCCTACTGCTGGCCGTCACGCAATTCTACAAGCCCGATCACAAACTGTGATCACCCATTCAAGCGTTATTAAGGTTCCCACCTGCTTAGCTTCCGAGGTATTTGGGCACATATTGGGTGAATACACAAAGTATTGTGCGTATACACTCACGTTGGTGCCTTTCTGTCACTCAGTAGGCTCTAGATGGCTGTGTTATCGCTACTTGTCCGTGTGTTTCAGACTTGTGTGTGGGTCGCACTGTGTCATGAGATTCATATTTCCTGGGTCACAGCCATGCAGCCAGCACTGCTGAGATCAGAGCAATATGTTATGGTAACTTTAGGATCATGATAAGGTCGGTTATAGAAGACATGAGAAGTGGGAGAGGTAAGTAATGAGGGCAGTGTATCAATGTTGTGCATGTTTAGAGGTATTCATCGGCACTCCCCGTGGTGTTAGCGGGAAGCTCCCCCTTCTCGTCAATAGGGGGCGGAAGCGGTGTCATGCCAGTGTAAAGGATCATGGCCCAAGGGGCCAACGCCAATCCCTGGGAAATGGATCCTGGGACACAAATCGCCAAACCCCAAGAGGGGGGATTGGGGGATGATGTCACCTTCCAGAAGGTTCTGGAAGGGAGGCGTGGCTAGGAAGGGTCCGGCTCAGTCATCTCCAAGCTGAAGACCGAAGACGTGAGCTGAAGATAGGACCCTGGACCCCAAGCTCTGCTCTCCTTCTAAGGGCTGGAGCTCAGTGAGGCCAGCGGTCAAGACCCGGAGACCTTGGGACGGTCGGGTCAGTGTGGCCTTCCCTAGGACCCCTAGCTGGAGGGCTCAGAGCTAAAGTGGTCCCAGTGTTAGGAGGCAGTGTAGCCCGGAGGCCATACCTCCTTAGGTATGGGGTGAAAGGGGCCGTTACCCCTTTGTGTTAGGGACCTTGTATTCAGTGCAGTTAAATAAATATTGTGTTGCCTCACTTACATTCTCCTCTGGTTCCTGACCCGCTACAACTGGTGTCAGAAGTCATTATTTAGCACTCTTTTGGTGAAATGATAAGACCCAATACAAACTGAGGCACATGTGAGAGGGGATGGACCATGTCAGGTGGCATGATTATTCTGACTTCCTGGATTGTACTGAATAATCTTGGCACAGTTTAAAGTGAAACGTGATCTCTGATTGTGAAATTTGGTTCTGAGACTTGTTCTTCAACTTTCTGGTGAGCTGAAACAATTATACTTTGCGCATTTACCACCCGTACGCATAACAATTAAACTTGTTTCTTTAAGTTTGGTGGTTGAGGGTCTTACAACTCATATTTGGCAAGATGAATGTGACTGAACCCAATAGTTTGTATATTTATTCATTTATTTTATATCAAGTGAATAGAGTAAGCGGGGTGATCCGGACCAAGTCAAGAGCATGGTGACCGGGCATCGAGAGGAAAGGTCCTTAACGCTGATGGTGGCCGTCTGTCCGTTTTGTTTTCTCATCGCAGTTTTGCCAATTTCTGCATGAAAATGCATCGTACGTGCGTCCCCTGGACCAGGGCATGCAGCAGCTGCATGACAGCATTACGGAGGATGCCGTCACGATGCTGGTAACACCAGACCCCAACACCGCTGTGGCATGCACCCGATGAAGCCAAGGTCGCAACGGTGTAATGATAGAAATTTGACAGTGATGTGCAAGCTCAACACATGGCCTGACCTGTTTAACACATAGTAGTAGGCTTTCCCGACCAATATTACCATAATTAGAGGTTTTTGCGTTAGATCGCATAAATATGAATGTGTTATTAAACTCACCACCACTCGACACGGCCAATTAGGAAGGTTTGTCACGTAAACAAAACGTGCCAATTTGTTGCTAGTTCACCACAATGGTTGTGTGTTGGAGAGTAATCTACCAGAAAAACGTCACAGTACTCGAATGGTAAATGTTGTGGGTTTACTCTCCAACACAACCGGCGTGCTGAACTCGTAACTGATTGGCACATTTAGTTTACGTGACAAACCTCACTAATTGGCTGTGTTGGGTGATGGCATGTTTAATGACACGTTTATATTTACGCGATCTAACCCTAAAAAAACTTTTATGGTTTATACCGCAGCGGTAAGTTCGGTAACCGGGAGGCATCTTTTTCTGCGTCTGTCACAGGAGACTGTCGTGTCGCTGTCGCCGTTCTCCGACAGCCTCTCTAACTATGTGTCCTACCTGTCCAAGCTCACGCCCTACCAGCTGGAGAGGTATGACAGCTCCAGTTTTGGATGCAAATCCAAATTTTTCTTGAATTTCCACATTTATTTCATACGTGCATATCTCTCTCCCCGTGGTAGTGTGGATTTTCCCTGCGTCCTCTGATTTTTCCCTCCACATTTAGAATAAAAATGGGTTTAGAGGATTTAGCTGCTATAAATTTTTACGTGGTAAGCCACTTCGTTGAGCTATCATTTGTGGCCAGGTCACTTCTTTTTTACCTGGTAAAATGAAAATTTTTTTTACGAAGGCCACATGCCATCTGAGGTATCCTATGGAGCTGTGGTTCCCAACCTGGAGTCAGCAGAACACTGTTGGCCCATGACGCCTTGTTAAGTTGCCTAAATATTTTACTCTATGGCAGTACGTACACTTTTTTTGTTGACGGTTGACAGTGGCTCGGACAGGTTTGGAACCACCACCGCTGTAGTTGAATTCCGCAGAGAGGAGAGGGAGCAGGGCTCCACGCCGGCCTGCGTGACTGCACGATATCCCTGTGATGTCCCCGCAATGTCCCCACTCATGTCCCCGTGGTGTCACCCGTGATGTCCCGCCATATCCTCATTATGTCCCCCGTGATATCCCGACGGTGTTTCCCGCGATATCCCCACAGTCCCCCACGATGTCTCCCGCGGTGTCCCCGTGGTGTCCCCGCGATGATCCCTGTGATGTCCCCGTGATGTCACCCATGCAGCCTGCAGGAGGAGTCTCGCTCGCCCCTGTGCAGCGAAGAGCTGCGTACCCACAACGCCGCACTGGAACAGGACGTGAGAGCCATGACAGCAGCCTTCTCCCGCACGAGCACCTACGTGGTGGCGCTCACGCTGCCCGGTAGTGCTGCT
This sequence comes from Entosphenus tridentatus, assembly GCA_014621495.2. NCBI lineage: Eukaryota > Metazoa > Chordata > Hyperoartia > Petromyzontiformes > Petromyzontidae > Entosphenus > Entosphenus tridentatus. The sequence goes on from CM025636.2 coordinate 12,181,271, forward strand.
TCATTCTCCTCCTACACGCGCCCCCACAGATGCCTCCCACACTCATGGCCTTCACCCTGACCTGACGCTCGCTGTCTTTCAATGAATCCTCTCCCACTCAAACATGGGCGTGGTTCTCACCTCATTGGTGGCCCCTTAGCCAGTAGTGGAAATTTTGCATTCCTTTGGTGGGTCTCAGCTTTTGCCCCCAGGGGCAACCACTGACTTTACCAACACCGAATCATGTGGACAGCTGCTCCAAATAAATTTTCATTTAATAAAATGCCTTTTTATAATTGAATCTTTTCACTGATTCATTGCTCCTTCCCTGGAAAGTGGGAAGCAGCCTAACCATAAGTAAAGGGCTGTTGGCTTTCTACAAAGTGATACTGCACATTACATTGACTCCAGGGGGATGATGATGATGGACTGAGTTGATATAAAAATGTATTTGAAAGGTGCACGGCCCTGGCACCACTCCATCTAGTTGATACCAGTGTTAATAATCACATTGGTGATTTCCCTTCAGGAATTAATATATTATCTAATTGGTTTATGGAAACCCTACACGTCCTTAAGATTCTACACATTTATTTTATTTAACCAGGTGAAAACTCAAGAGACTATGGGCCCGAGTACAGAAAAAGCATGTGAAATCCACCTTTCAGCAATTGTAAAAGCCCTATGCAACATGGCTGCCGTAAAAGACCTATGCAAAATGGCTGCTGTGAAAGCCCAAATGCAACATGGCCACTGTGACATAATCACTCAACGGGTTAAGTTCTTCTGCGACTGAGGTCGTTTGTACAGTAATAATATTTGTGTTTTTTATAAAGCGATGCGAGTGTGATTCTTTGTGTATTTGTGTGAGGTGTGTTGAGAGTGCATGTATGTAATTGTTAGGTTGTGTTACGTTCAGTTGTGTTACTTTCTGTGTGTAAGAGAAAGAGTGTTTGTGTGTGTATCAATCATAATAGGAAGCGGTAGTGTTGTGGGTAGCACGCTGTGCTATGAACAAGGCAACCGGACTTAGATTCCCGCTCACGGCCAACACCAGTGACGATTATCTGAATTGGTCCTGGGCCTCCCCTAGATCGACTCGGTCTCAAATGAGTACCTGGTGTGATGTGTAAACATCGCCACTGGGGAGACAAAGGCGGCTGGGTGTGGTGGTGGCCACCCACTCCGTCATGTAATGTGCCGGCCTTCATCAGTGCTCACTAACAGCACTTGGCCCACAGTCTGTTAAGGCTATACGGGGGTTCTTTGTATTTGTATATGTCAGAGTGAATTTCAACAGGACCTACATGTCTGTGTTATTGACCTGGTAAAAGCCTATGATATCAATAGGCTAGGGTTCTGAGTTATTCTTCCTCCTTTTGGAGTCCCAGACCGTCCGCTCACAATGATTAAGGACCTTCATGATGGTGGGCAGGCCCAGATAAAGTTGTGTGACCCGGTGTCAGAGTCATTTTGTGTCCGGGTGCGGTCAAGGGATGGCTCCCTTTTAGTCAACCATATTACGTATGCGGATGATCTGGTGATTTCTGCCAACTCCGAGAAGGAGTTGGAGGTGTTACTGCTGAACCTGGAGCATGCTACTAAGGAGATGGTGTCTTACCATCAGCTTCACAAAAACAAAGCACCTACCAGGGTATTTTATGTCCTCAAACGCTCCCCTCACTATGTGTGATGGGGCAGTTGTGCAGAGAGGGGAGAAGTTTCCATATTTGGGCAGTGGTTGGGCAGAGGAGGTCTCGAGCCAAATCGGTCGAGCGGCATTATCACCAGTATGACACAAGCAGTAACATAAAAGCAATGACAACAATGAACCAAATAAAATTAAGAGGAAAAACAACCAAAAAACAAACCACATTACAATGCGCCCTTAATGCCAAGCAAATAATTAATTCGTAAAGTCGAATTGTGGCAGTGTTTTGTTTATAATGCGCCAAGCACTTTCGCATGTAACGAATTGGCCATATAATGTCGCCTCTTGCCTCCCTCCATGCTAAGGAATGAGGCCTCAGGCGATGCACCCTGACAACCACGGTGCAGTGCACACACAGCTCGGAGCCGCCCTGCACAGCCTGCACCGCGCTGCCCAGGGTAAGAGCGCGATGCGTGACCCACCGTGCCGTGTCACGGGGTCTTACGTGGTAGCCCGCGTGAAGCACCGCGCTGTCGTTATTAATTGTTCCAAGAATGCTCGCGGATGAGTCTATGGGACACACGGTCTGGGCGCGTGTAGACACACGATGAGGACCGCGCTCGTTGCCTTTCAGGTCGTGTCGTTTACCGTTGTGTTGCTGTCCGCCCCTGGCGCCCGCTGTGTGTGTCTGCACGGTTTGCCTGCCTGCACGCACGCACATACAGGGCTCTCTAAGCACTATGGCGCCAAGGTGAGCTTGGAGCACGAGCTGCCCACTTCAAGCCACAAGCTGCGCTCCACTAACGAGTGTCTCCTCTCATCCCTCGTCGCCCTCGCCTGCACCACTGGCAAGGTGCGCCCGCCTGTCCAGCACTATAGCGGCCGCCTGGGCTTACAGAGACACCGGGGAAGATAGCAGTGGACAGTGAGGTTGCGCAACGTTGGATGACGAAAGTTGCAGCTCATGTGATTCATCGTTGATCTTTCTGGGTTTGGACCATGTGATCTGGAAAAATCTGTCTAATTGCTACATTCGATTTTTTTTATTTGCTCTTCAACTTACTGGTGAGCTGAGAGAAATAATAATTGTCGAGTTAAACACAAGCACGAGAGTTTAATTAATTTGGCTATGCGGGGTGGTGGAGGGTTCTCAAGATGATGACGTGGCCTAACCTCAAAATTCAGTGAAAGACCATTGGATGACAACTTCAACAAAGTGTCTCCCGGCACAAACGAGCGTGGATTGGTGTTCATCTCCGTTGATGGCCCCAGGGCCTGTCGGAGAAATTCCACAATCCCTTGAGGGAGGGCCAAGTCTACCCAAAGATTAACAATCCTTGGCAGGTCGAAGTCGCTATTATCAATAAAATACAGACTTATACAGGTAGGAACAACAGGTTCCACACTACCCACCAGGGATTATTTGTCTGTCGTGCATATGGGGAGGGGAGGGTGGGAGGGGAGGGGCTGGGTGGGGAGGGTGGGGCTGGGTGGTGTTGTATATGTCGGGTTATGAAAATTTGATAAAAAATAATACAAATTTAATGAAGATTCGGAAAATGTGAAAATCTCAGGAAGCATGCTATGTATTTAATTATGCGCATAAAATATGCTAAAACAATCGTATTGATTTATGCAAATGTTTGCGATTATGTTAATCTGTACAGTTTTGATAATTAGGCTTAGCTTCGCTGCCCAGAGTAGTATCAATGGGGATAAAACAATTATTCTTGCTTAAACATGAATTGATTATCTCTTAGTGTGTTTATGTTAGGTCTCCAAATTCATATCTCCAGGCAGGATACAGTTCTTATAAATAAGATTATTATGCATGGATTTGGGAAAGAATACTCAAACACTTCTGTGTTAAGCAATTTTAATTCTAAACAAAAACATGACACTCTAATATGCGAACTCTCATGCTTGGAATTATCCACGGTACCATCGGGGAAATTTCCCTCAGTGAGCAGCACATTTAACCATCAATGATTGCTTGTTTCACTTTGGCAACCACGAGCATATCTGGCGACAGGAAAAGTCCTTAAACATGCATGCAATGATATTCATATGAAAGGCGATGAGCAAACTATTGTATCCCGAATGCAAAGTATACGGCAATAGATTAATCGGCAAGATTATATATTTAACGAAATGTCTTGGAACAATGGTGTGCGACGGCGTGCGTGTCCTCTTTATGGGAGATTCGTATCTCTGGCTAAGCTTTAATTAATTCGTGGATCAGGTTCTTTGACAAAGAAACAGGTTTGACACGATATTCTCTCTCTGTGAGCGTGTAGATTCATGACGAAGGTTTCAAAAGTTTGGTTTACATCGATGAATCTATTCGTAATTTATGCGATAAAAAAAACCGAAATTAAATAAAATTTAAAAAAACGACTAAGACACTTATAAACGACGTATTCTTATCACTCGATGAGCCGCGATGCCTTCACGGCCAGTTAGTGGTTCTCGTGTATGTGCGTGTGTATTGTCCCCTTGATAAATTATTGTTTTAAGCGAAGGCCGGGCGTTGTGTCATGAGCTTGTGGGGTGGGGGAGTGGCATACAAACGGCGGCTTCACGCCCTGCTCCCTCGCGCGGGCGTGTCTGCAGTGAGCATTTGGCTCTCTCTCTCCACTGCTGGATGAGCGGCGTCGGCACGATGCTGTCTTTGAAGAGGCTCGTGGCGCTCGGTGATTCCGTCGTCAGATAGCGCACGCAGCTCATCAGCTGCTGGATGTCTTGGTTCCCAGCTGGTGCAGGTCGGTGTGTGGTCGAACACATGGCGCATTCGATGGCGCTCTCCTCTTCCTAACGGGCGGCCAGTCAGGCTCTTTCCCCTGTTGGATGACGGGTCGACAGGACGCTCGCCACTTGTCCGCTGATGGCTGACACCCTTCGGTCGGTGGCGCTCGGTGGTGCCCGGTGGCCCCCGGTGGTGCCCGATGCTTTGTGGCGATGAACGAGGCTTTCGTTCGTTGGTGGAAGGTTTGGTCGACGTTTTGCGTTTCTACCCTTCCTTGCGGCTGATTGCTCGTCAACGCAACTCTGTCGGCTCATTCCGAACTCAGCCCCTAACGACCTCTCGTCCCATCTCTCCTCGAGGCATGACACCCATGGTTGGTGTCGGTGCCTGCCGGCAAGCCTCCACCCCAACTCCTTCGCAAGTCTCCCTCGCAAAGCTGCGTCGCAAGCTGAGTCGCAAGACTGAAACAAGACTGAGTTGCGTGATGTGCGTTTGTGCTTAAACCAAGAGAACGTGAAACTCCCTCCCCTCTCTCTGTTAACAAAAGCCCAACTTTTTTTTATGTCGCTGGCTGTGGGGAGGGGGGAGTGGTATGTGTGTGCGTGCGTGTGTTTTATTGCAACATCTGTTACATCTCCTCCCCCAAGCCATCTTTTCATCCATGGAACACAGATGCCCAACCTGCAATAAAAATGTTTGTGAGAGCCACTTCCCTCGCTCTGGGCGTTACTCTGTCTCACACAACCTTCCAAGTTTTTCCGTTTTCTGTTTGGAAGTTAAAATGAGACTCACTTTACTTCTTACAATCAAAATTACAAGTAATATTATAAGTGATTCAAGGTATGTTGTAGCCGGGTTCACAGTATTTCCGTCGGGGTTTGATTTTCTTTATGGAGAGATGTTTTTCCCTTGTGTGTGCAAATCTTGCTATCCGTGCTGCGGGAAGACAAAGGCGGTTGTGAGGCTCTTCCTATGGAGTACATTACATCTTGGTTAGGTATGACTGACTTATTTCGCCTTTAATTCTTCTAGATGACCCTTTGTCTACTATTCGTAATAATTATTTTGTTTGTTTAGAATTATTATTATTATATCCCGAGGTTAGAGAATTCGTTTTGGCTTAGGAAGGACCCTGACTGCCATCATAATTTTTTTTTGATCAGGTCGCGTAGAGAATTATTGATGGTAACAATAACATTAGTATTGAATTAATAAATGAGGAGTCATGATCCACTGGTGTAGATTGTAGCCTGGTTTTTCATTGGAGTGAGTGTGAGGATTGATAATGTTCACTTAATCTTGGTCGCTAAGTTTTGGAACTTTGTTAATTAAAATAGTCCACAAAACCCGTCTGTTCGCTTTTCGCCGTCCTGCTTGTGAGCACAGCTTTGAAGTCCGTGTTACAACACCCCCCTCTCTCTGTCCTTTGTACGAGGAGGGGCTTATTTTCTTTTATGGTTCGTCTCCGGCCTTTTATTGCGAGCGTGTCACTGCAGCTCGTTGTTTGCGCTTCCGAGTGACTATGTGAACAAAAAAAAATATTCGCAGAATTATTCTTAATATACATTTTTGGAAAAAGGGGCACATATACAACAGTGGGGAGGGGCTGGGTGGGGAGGGGCTGGGTGGGGAGGGACTGGGTGGGGAGGGAGGGACTGGGTGGGGAGGGAGGGACTGGGTGGGGAGGGAGGGACTGGGTGGGGAGGGACTGGGTGGGGAGGGACTGGGTGGGGAGGGACTGGGTGGGGAGGGACAGGGTGGGAAGGGTGGGGCTGGGTGGGGCGTGGGAGGGGTGGGGCTGGGTGGGGAGGGGCTGGTCACCCGTGGTGCCCTTATAAAACTCAACGTTTAACCTACACACTACACTATACACGACACGATACACTACACTTATACAGGTAGGAACAACAGGTTACACACTGCCCACCAGGGATTATTTGTCTGTCTGTCGTGCACGAATGATCTGTCCAACCAAGTTCCTACCTGCCCACTCCGAAGGAACGTGTATTGCAAAAAAACTGTATCATGAGTAGATTGCATGTGCTGCATTGTATAGCATAATTTGCCATTGGCGTGATTTGTGGGAAATTAAATATATAAACAAAGCTCTGATTTACAGTATATAAAACATTATTTTTGTGTACCTCAATTGTTGAACCTCCAGGGCTCATGCGTTATAGCAGCAATTGTTTAAGCATGCAAATTCTGAAGTGGTTTTACTCCAGAGTTTGTCTCGTCAGCAACATTACTTACTCCTCTTCGCTCCCTGTGGAGTATAACGCCACAATTTGCCGGGCGGTCTTTAGCAGCCTTCTCTGCTTCACCCCAAGACAGGTCCATGGTCTTTAGTTGGTCTGGAACGGTGTGTCGCCAGGTGGTCTTCGGCCTGCCCTGTGGTTTTTTTCCCTTGGGGTGTCCACTGTAGGGTGGTTTTCGCTATGAACTCGGTTCTATTGTCCCAACTTACACTTTTTTTATTGGTTTTTATATACAGGTCCCGGGTTGAAATCTTGTTTGGCCAGAAGATGCGACAGATTTTCCTCAGGTGGTAGTTGTAGAAGGTTGATAGGGAGTTCATGTCTATCTTGGTGGTTCTCCAACTTGCCCTATTGTTTCGCAGCCCTGATTTTACTTTGCCATTATAGATTCGTACCTTTGTCTTTAAACTGTATTGGCGAGACTTCCAAATATTTATGTTGGAAGACAGTGTGTCTTGCCTTTTTTAGTCTGGACTTGATGTCTTTTGAGGTGGAGTTTTCTTTGCTTATGACAGTGCCAAGGTGTGTAAATGTTTCAACCTGTTCCAGAGAGTTGCCCTTGATTGTTGTGTTTGTTGTTGTTTATTTTATTTTCATCTCTTGGGTCTTTTCTATATTTATTTGCAGGCCTAGTTGATCAGCAAACTGGCTAAACCGAGTTGTTTTCTCCTGCGTATGGGTTTGTTGAGAAGAGAGCAGAGCTATTTTATCTGCGAAATCAAGATCTTCGGGCACTGAGCAGGGGGTCCATTGAATTCCCGTTGGGAAGTCTCTTGTGGTACATCTCATAACCAGTGACGTGCGGTGAGGTCAATGGCTGGGGAGGCACTGGCTAATGTCAAAACCAGATTTACACACTGAGGGGGGCGTGGCTTAACGGAGGGGGCGTGGCCTCACTGAGGGGGCGTGTCAGACACGCCCCCCTCAGTGAGGCAGATGTGATAGCTGCTTCCACTGGTGCTTTTTCATTGCAGTTTCATGACGAGACCAGCGAGCCTAAATATCTTTATACACATACGTGAAATAAGTTACCTGGAGTATGGAAGGCGAGGACATGAAATGAAGGGGTCTACAAACATTACGTCGGTGACATACTGAGATCGTAACAGGCACGCGCTTATTACCCGCGCTCCATCCAGTTACTGAGGGGTTGCGCAATTAGAGGGGAGGCTGAGCTCATCACTGCCTCATCTCTCATCTCTTCCTGTATTTGCAGCGGAGCTCCGCACATTTGGCGATTTTGACTATAAAAATGATTGGAATCGTACAGAAATGACATTTATAACACAGATCAGTGGAAAAATCTTAATATTTTTTTATTTGATTATTCTTTTTTTGCACTGCCTCCCTTGGCTCCCCTGACCGCACGTCCCTGCTCATAACCCAGTCAATGGTAACCAGGAAGAGAATTGGTGAAAGGATGCATCCTTGGCGTACCCCCGACGTGACGGGGATCAAGCCTGAGGTAGTGTTGTTGACCAGGATTGCACATTCAAATTCTTCATCGAAACTCTTGATCAGCTCAATGAGTTTTAGTGGTATGCCAAAGACTGTCTCTGTGTATGCTATCGAAAGCTTTCTTACAATTGATGAAATTGAGGTATAGTGGGGCTTTTTATTCCAGGCACTGTTCTGTGATATTGCGTAGAGTGAATATGTGGTCCATGCAGCCTCTGCCTTTCCTAAAGCCGGCTTCTTCTTTCCGCAGGGTCTGGTCAAGGGGACTGTTAATCCTGTTGAACGGCATTTTGCAGACGACCTTGCTAGGAAGCGAGAGGAGTGTAATTCCTCGCCAGTTGTCGCAGTTTCCAAGCTCTCCCTTTTTGGAGAGTCTCACGATTAGGTCTTTTGTCTAGTCCTTGGGGATGCTGTTACTCTCCCAGATGCTTTGGAACACGTCAGCAACATTATGGTCTGTTAAATTCAATCGCAATGCAGTTAGGATTTACACAGCGTTTAAAAGGGGAATAGCAGCAGCCGTCACGGCCATGGTAAGTGTGGAGCAATCATGCAGCAGTCAATGCGCCGCGCAGTGAATATCGCGATGCGATTTCCGATTCCCGGCCATAGCTAACATCGGTGGCGAATTATATTTGGAACCTGCCTGGGCTTCCCTCCCACAAAAAACCCACACTGACCAGCTTTGATGAAGTATGGTCAAACAACTCCTGACTGACACGGCATGGGGAGGCATAATGAAGCAGTGGATTTATAAAGGGCTGGATGTGATCGATGCAGCCAGGGTAATGGGGGAGGGGGTGATGATGGGCTATGGTATAGTGTACTATGGTATAGTGTGCTGTGGTACGGTGTGCTGTGTTACAATGGGCTGTGGTACGATGTACTGTGGTACGGTGTACTGCGGTATAGTGTGCTGTGGTACGGTGTGCTGTGCTGAACAGATTGCTGAGTTTTTCGCTGCCAGCCTGGACTTCCTGTCAGTAGCCCCCAGCTCCGCCTTTGGCCGGCGGGGGGTGGCCGGTGGCGCCGAAGCAGCGCGGTGCGTGGCCAAGTACCGGTGGAAAGCGGCACAGTACATGTTCACCATCCAACAGGTGACCACCACCGCTAGACCACAGCCAGTGTGCTCCTTGCACAATGAGACTACTTGCTCGCTTGCTCCAACACAGAATCAAAATCGGCGAGACGTTCGCTCCACTCACGGAGAGACCACTCGACCTAGTACCCAGGTAGACCAATCCAACCAGTTACAATCAATCAATCATCCAGCTCTCACAGTGTGACTGCTCCACCCACAATTGAGTTAAACTGCTTAATTTAGCTCCACCAAGCTTCACCCAGCAATGCTCAACACGAACAACAACCGCCATTCGCCACTAGGTGGTGGTGAAGTCACCATGGTGCTTGTGCCAGGCGAGCTGCACTTTGTCACCACGTGATGTGTTGAAGAGTTGCTGGTGGGAGATCATGGGACAGACCCAGGTGCCATGGGTTGACTGACTGAGATGACTGGCTGATGCCCCACCTATGTCCCTTCTGTGCCAACTTGCTGTGTTTTAGCCACCCGGCACTATGCTCTTAGTCTTGCTCTTCTGCCCTCCGCTGTTATTGGAGGGCGACTAACTCCAACTGCCCAGTAGCGTCCTTCATGAGCCTCCTCTACAGAGGCCGATCTTGACACCGCTGGTACCAATTAATTAGCAAGTCTAGTCAACTCCATATCCTCCTGTACAATGGCAGAGCCAGGATTTTCAGGTAGTGGGGGGCAACCCCTCCAGCAATGTAAAATGATAGGAGTTGTTAGTCAGTAAGGACTTGTCCCTTGCTTTTTATTCGACGCGTGCGTGGCGATGGTGCAGCCATCGATCAAGGATCGAATTCGAACCATGTGTGATCGGCATCGCGCTCGCTGAAGGTGTTTGCCTTCAGGGAAGTCGTGTATTATATACGCATCTGCGCACAATTCTGTGAGCCACATATAACTGCTTTGCCGTTACTTATTGCCATTTATGGACTCAGACTATTGTCCTATCATCGCATAGGGTTCCTACATAATGCTACACAGTGGCAGTGGGGGTCACAAAATGCCGATTTATTACTAATAAACCCCAATGATCCAATCGAAATTCGGGATTTTTATGGGATCAATTGGGGGGGCATGTGCCACCCCCCCCCCTCCCCACTGGCTCCGCCAGTGCTCCTGTACCACATCCGCCCTTCTCTTTTCCAGTCTGTGCCGCACCCATGTAGCTCCCTCTGTGCGACTGAACAAAAACAGTTTTGGGCATGCGGTGACTGGGAACACAGCCTACATGCCCCAGCCAAATGCAGCCTTGCTTACCGGAGGAGCTCACCAATGGGACTGTGTCCAAATCTTTCAAGAATTTGTGTAGCTCCCACAATACAGTCTGGTTAATCCCAGGATGAATCATAGGCAGGCCAGCCTGAATGTTTCTAACTATCACAGATGTTCCATTGAACGGGTCCACGTTTTGCAAGCATCGAGAAAGGAGGGCCTGACTGGCCGAGAAGACCCGAAGCTTTGTGTGGAGGGACAGACCAGGTAGCTTCCACACAACATGACACAGCTAATGAAAAGGTAATGCCGCCCGACTGATTCGGAGTAAGACCTCCGCTGGCAAACCGCAGCTGGTCATAAGTACACTGCCAAGGTATGGAAATATCTCCACTCTCTCCATAACTCGTGGGGAGTTGAGGGGGTGCAGTGTTTGATTCCACAGAATACCCAGGCAGGTCCTTGGTTTTGGTGGAGCTGATGGTAAGGCCCCACCTCTTAGTAGCACACTCCAGGTTCAACAGCAGAGCCTCCAACTCCTCTTTGTGAGACACGGGAAGAGACCGCTCAATACGTACATTTCTACTGTAGGTCAGTTCTGTTAATGAGCTTGCTGAGATGTATTTTATACATGCCTTACTCACGTTCATACAGCCAGTTATTTTATTTTTTACGAGAGTCGTGCCGAACTTCTTTTACATCAACCATGTGTGATCGGGGTTGCCGAGTATTATCACTCCTCCAACCAAATGTAATCGCCCAATCAGAATTGAGCTTGAGGAAACGTCCACTGCTCTACATAATCCCAGTTCAAGCACCCCTCTATGCCTCCTCCCCCCTGACCTAACCCAGGATGGCACCCACTGAGACACGACAAGCATTTCCTATGTCCTGTTGATAAGCATTCACAAGGCATCTCCTCGGGACCCAACCAAAAGAACTCTGTGACTGAAAAAAAAAGCACTGCGCATGTGCGTGTGTGGGCAACACTCGGGCTCAAATGAGCACCTGGTGTGGTGTGTAAACATCGCCACTGGGGAGACAGAGGCGGCCGGGCGTGGTGCTGGCCACCCACCCCCTCGTGTGCTGCGCCGACCTTCATAGGTGCTACTCGCTAACCGCACTTGCCCCAACAGTCCGTTAAGGCTATACGGGGGATCTTTGTCTTTGTGTAGTCGCCCCCAGACTCGGTGCCGTATGAGGAGGCTATGGCTAACCGGGCGGTGCTACTTAGCTCCACCGAGAGCCGTGAAGGCCTGGCTCAACAGGTAACTCACTCGCTCCTCACTCACTACCAATCATTGCTCACTTCTCAGCCACTACTCTGTCACTACTCACGCATCCATCAATAAATCAACCAATCACTCACGCTCACTCACTTTTCACACACCAATAATGCACTCAATCACTCATCAGTCACTAAACCATGAACAAACCACTCATTCACCCACTTCTCACCCACCAATCTCAACCACTCAGTACTTGTTAAATCAGTCACTCAATCTAACGTGATACTCACCACTTGCTCACTCATATGCCTACCACTTGCTCACGACTCACCGATCCCCTAATTCACTACTCACCCCTAATTCACTACTCAACTACTCACTCATTCAATGGTTACTACTCACTATTCACTTAACCCCATACTCACCTACTGGTCCTTCCCTCTTCCACTTACAACTCGCTAAAGCACTCAAGCACTCACTACTTGTTAAAACACTCACTCACTCACCACCCAATCGACTACCACTCAATTGCTACTTAATCATTCATTACTCACTAATAAATAATTCACTACTTGTTCATTAGTCAGTCAACCATCTACCCATTGTACGAAGTACTCACTGTGCTATGCCAGGCTCTTTGCCACGTCCTGTGTTCGGTCATCTGTTATGCCAGGTGGGATAAAGTGCTGTGTTACTTTTTTACGTACTCATAGCCTCCAGACTAGCAAGGATGGAACTACCATATTGGTCACGACAGCCTGCGTGTTAGAATGTAACAACCCTCTCGCTGTCTCTGCTCCTCTTCACGTGTTTATATTTTCTATCGTGCTGAGTCTATGGTAAAGTTTTGTAAAAAATATTTCCGTGCATTGGAAATTATGAATTAAATATAATGTGACTCGTGGTTCCTGTATGAGTAATTTATAATCCCAAGAGGTGCACCAAACACTCGCTTCGCCAACTGCCACGCATGTTGCTTTACGTCACCTCGGAGTCGGGGCACGGTATGGAAGTTGTAATAGCGTGAAAAAGAGCTTAATAGCTCATCGAATTCTTCCTCCATGATGAATATTTTGATTCTGAATGCAAAAGTCTCCCCTCTCATTCTGACAGACGGGAAAGACAGTGCCAGCCACTAAATTGCCATGGGTCTAAGGTGGTGCTGCATGTCGCCTCGGAAATTTCCTTGGCTGACGCCTTGGCATCACTGCTCCCTCTCAGCCTGCTGTGTACAATAGGTTGTGGTGAGGGGATGTGCCCCACGATGCGTTGCGATTCCCGCCAACGGGCTGCCCATCACGTGACAGAAAACGGCAGGAGCAGGCAACCTGCAAAGGCACCTGGGGCACCACACAGGCACCTCGTTTTGCCGTGGATATTTCGAGCTATTGTTCATGTGTGGACAACGCACGCAGCAACGCTCAGGTGCAGGGTTATTTCAGTAGGTCTCCGGACATGAGCGCACAAAATATATATTGTGGATTGCATTGCGTCGAGCGATTGCATTCGCTATATCACCGACTACAATCCACACTTCCATTGTGTCGGTGCGAGCACTTGCTTGTGCCATAATTCTGATTACGGTCGGTAATCCATGCAGGATCACCGCAGTGTGTCAAGCACTCGTTACAGCCTGTGCTGGTAGCTGTGTCACGTGTAATTATTCCAGGTCTTCTGCTGTTACCCCTGTCTGTCCCCTCTACATCTGCATTGGCTGTGCTGTAGCAGTGCTGAACCAGGCTGTTCCTGTTCTGCTGCTACTTCTGTTGCTGCTGCTGCAGGTGTTACAGACTCAGGAGAAGCTGCTGCGGCTGGAGCAGGAGAAGGAGCACTGGTTACTTGAGACGCAGCTGGCGCAGGCGCGGTTTGAGAAGGAGACAGCACGCTGCCGCCAGCTGGAGACGCGCTTGCACGTGGCACTGAGCCAAGTCGGTGCCGGTGGTAGCGGCAGTAGCGGTGACGGTGAGGGGCAGGAGGCAGCGACAGCGCAGGAGGGGAACATACGAGATGCAGTGGCACAGTACGACGGTGCTGGCGCCAGCACGCCGGTGAGTGTGCGGCGAGCCGAACGCAGCGAAAACAGCAAAAGCAGTGTGAGAGCCACTCTTCTTAATATATAACACGGTGTGCTAGAGCAATGAAGAAAGCTGTGGAAGAGAGATGTTTTCAGAAGCAACAGTTCTCCAAAGAGATATTAGAGAAAAGAGATGAATTAAGAAGAGAAATGAAACATGCGCAGAGGGTAAAAGCCCCATATGTACCTGTGCAGAATTGACCAGGTTATAAACGACCCCCCGCCCTCTCCTCGGGCATGATTAAACTATTAAACTATTGTTATTTTACCAGGTAAGGCCCAATGAACTGTATAGCTCTTTTGCAGAAGTGAACTGGCCGCAAACCATAGCTCAATGAAGTGGCTTATCATCATGTGGACATTTTGAGCAGCCAAATACTCTAAAAGCGTGATGTTGATTCTAAATGTGGAGGGAAAAACCGGAGGACCTGGAGAAAAATCCATGTGACCATGGTGAGAGAGACACGTAAACTCCAAATATACAGGCGTCAGTGTCAGGATCGAACCCACGATCTGTATACCAGGCGAGGTAATTCACATCTCGCTCCCGTGGAATCCATTATGCAGTTGCAAAGCTTAACGGTTCGCTAAACTGGGCAACTAAATGACTATGCACATTCGTGATTGCTAGAACCAGAAGGGATCTGTTGCTAAAAGAGTGGATGAATTACACTGGTCAACACACTTTTTCTGGCATAAGGTATTCCAACGGTTTTAATGTAATTTTGGGTGCTGATTCCAAATATGGCGTCAGTTTTTGTCTATCACATCAGGTTTTTGAGATATCAAATATTTCATTTTCAATAAAAACTGCAGAAGAAAAATATTAAATAAATGTGGATATCTACATAAAATGATATTATAAACACACTATCCTAAAAATACAGCACCATATTTTAACACTAAAGCAGTGACTAACTCGCAACAACTTTCAATCATTAGTGACGGAGTTAATTTCGGGTAAAATCAATGAAAATGGGGTATGCCGATAGCATAAAAATGAGATGTGGTAGAGCAAATCTGAGATCAGATTTGGAATCAGCACCCTGAAATTAGTCTAAAACAGCTGCAAAAGTCCAAGCCAGAAAAAAATGTTTTTTTTTGTTGACCAGTGTTAGTAGCGGACTTGAGTCGATGATTAACTGAATTGGTAGCAAATGAATAGCGGATGATTGGTTTAGTTGCTGATGTATAAGAGAAAAATAACGATTTCACTATTTGGGAGATGTAGAATTTGGGTTATGATGCTGACACAGTGACCCAAGCTTTTATTGAGCAAACAAACGCTACAAATCATCCCTTGCATCTTCTTCACATTAGCAGTACCCTCAAATAAATGAAATCGCCAGGCATTTTGCATCTGGAGTTGAACTATGGCAATAATAACCTCTTTGACGAGTATGCTGACATGGCCACCTTGCGTCTCTTGAGACACTCTTGCCTTTGTCTCCGCAGCTCGGCCGGCTGTCAAGCTCAGAGGCGGAGGAACCGGTGGGTAGCTGTCGTGTCCATGTGATACCTTTTTGGCATACTCTTAGTTCTTTCGGTAAAGTCACGTAGGTAAAAAATGAAATTAAAATTTATAAAAATAAAAAATTATAATAGGTTTTTACCCTTTCTAGAAATCACGCAGGTATTGTGTTCAGATGTTCAAGCACCAAATAGATACCTTTTTGCAAGGCATCAAGTCTGCATTTGAACATCTTAACTCCACCTGCATTATTGTCAGAAAGGGTTAAACCTATACTCTGGTTCTTTCGGTAAAGTCACGTAGGTATAAAATAAAATAGATCACGACGTTTAGGGCGCAACACAAGCGTCCGCCATCAGGTGGGAAAGCACTTCATAAAGAAGTGGCTGGGTCTAGTGATGTTAATGTGAGAAATTAGCCTGTAACTGGGCACGGAAGTAGCTATGATAATGTGAGAGATTAGCATGATGTTAGTGTGAGGAATTAGCATGTAACTGGGCATGGAAGTGGCTATGTTAATGTGAGAGATGAGCATGAAATAACAGCTTGACATAGGCAGGTAGGATGGAAACATCACAGTCAGTTCAGACTTTACCTGGTTAACGTCCTTCCAATGATTGCTCAGATTGTACCCATCATCTCGGTTTAAGTTGTGTCTGTGTTTATATATCTGGATGGCTTCATGAACAAATACATTTCGTGTGAGTCCACAGCGTTAAAACAATGATCGGCAACGGCCGATGTATTGGTGAAATACGGTAGGACCAATACATCGGCCGTTGCCGATCATTGTTTTAACGCTGTGGGCTCACACGAAATTGATTTTTCCAAGACGGAGGTGCTCTGCAAACCTACCGGCTACCTTCAGAGATTTGTTCATGAAGCCATCCAGATATCTAAACACAGACACAACTTCAACTGAGATGATAGGTACAATCTGAGCAATCATTGGAAGGACGTTATTAACCAGATAAAGTCTTAACTGACTGTGATGTTTCCATCCTACCTGCCTATGTCAGCTGTTATTTCATGCTAATCTCTCACATTAACATAGCCACTTCTGTGCCCAGTTACATGCTAATTTCTCACATTAACATCACTAGACCCAGCCACTTCTTTGACCCTTGGGCTACACCCATTTCAAACCTTTTTAAACAGTCTGCATCAGCAGCAGACCATGCTTTCTTGTTGCGCCCGAAACGTCGTGATCTATTTTATTTTATGCCTCCATGACTTTACCAAAGGAACCAAAGAGTATGGATTCCTGCAGTCACGAAAGCTTAAAATCAAGGGTAAAACCTATTCAAATGTTTTCATCATTGTTGACATTGGCAAAAAGGTGCCATACAATTAACTGTTTGACCCGAGCTATAAGTGGTCTGATACTTGCATTGTCTTGGTACTGTTCGCCTTACGGCGTTCTCTGGTCTAACACTGGTGGTGAGACAAGGCCATGAACAAGACTGTCTCTGGTGTAGGCCAGTTTCAAGGAAAATGCATATATGATCAAAGAATGTTTGTATGTTTTGGCACAAGTTCGTGTGGTTAATGCAGACTTGATGCCTTGCAAAAGGTATCTCTTTGGTGTTTGAACATCTTAACACAACTCCTGTTTTATTGCCACAAAGGCTAAAACCTATTCTAATTTGTCCATCATGGCTGTCCTGTGTTTGTGCGTTTTGGGGAGCGGTTGTATCGTGGTTAGCGCAATGTGCTAACCACCACCCAACACGTGCGCTGGAATTTAATGCGCAAATTTTTTTTTAGCTCACCGGTCACTAAGCTTTCAGAACAGTTTTCACCACAAAGTTATAAATTGGACACAAAAATGCGTGTTGAACTTGTACACGTGACGGTTAAAAATGTTTCACACTGTCGAGTGGAGGAGGTTACTTTGAGACAAATTTGGCCATATCATTAAGCGAACGATAATTATTGATGACGATGATGATAATAATAATGTGGCCGCTCTCCATGTCCCCCAAGTCTGTGCTGGAGGAGGGGCGCGAGCAGCTGATCAAGCGCCACTACACGGCACGCGTGACTCAGCTTGCCGCTCAGCTGCAGCAGGCGGACAGCAGAGCTGTCCACTTCCACGCAGAGGTAAGACTCACGGGAGTCCTGTGGCCTTCTGGTCTTGCATATTTTCAGCATGGTTGATTCAACACAAGCAAACTCTTGACCGGTTTTGACATAACAGTGTCTCATCAGCAAAGCCAGGCTTGCTGGTGAATTGCCAGAGGCAAGGATTTTCTCTTTAAGATATCGATCCTATTTGTTATTTTGTGATCATACCAGGTTCTTTAAATTTTCTTCTTGCTTATGGCGGGTGCTAAATTCCCGTGTCAAGGTCTGCTAGCCACGAGAGGACTCCAGGAGAGAGTTCGTGGAGATTTACTATTCTTCTGCTGAAGGAACGTGCGCAGACTACAGTGGTTTACAATATGGTATTTAGTTGGGCCATTTGTGGAGGAGATTTTGGCATTGGCCTGTTTATATTCTGATGCGGTCGATGGTCACACCAGTGTCCTTGAGGAATGTCAAAGCTAGGAAATCCGATGTTTGGGTCTCAACAGAGGTGTTTATTCTGGATGCTCGCTCGTGAAGAACTCTGGACAAATGCCATCATATCCCAGTGCCTTGTTGGTCTTTGTGGCTCTGGGGGCCTCTTCCACTTCAGCGACAGTGCACGGTCTGCTCTGATCTGTTGCTTGCTGTAGTTGGCTCAAGGCGATGGCGAGTTGTTTCCTGCCAGCTTGTTTGGTGAGCTTGTCCATGCGTTCCTTTGAGCAGGACAGCAGAGTTTAGGAAGCCACGGCAGTTGCTATAGTTGTTGGTAGTCTGTGCTGTCTTGGTTTTGAGGCACCTAGGTTCCTGCGGAGCTGCAAGGCTTTAGGGCCAGAGTGAGTGAAGTCCAAATCTGCGGTGATGTCTTCCCATTGGTGTTTTTTATGCAGAATTGAGCAACTCCAGAAGTGCGATGCCCTTATCTCGGTCACCAGTTCTGACGAACTATTTCAAGTGTTGTTCTGTGTTTGAGTGACAAATTGAAATGTACGTTTTTCCGATACTCCCTTAAGCTGTTGCCCGACAGCCGTTTTATTCGAGTTTCACCTTCGGCTTCATCATCTTCTGAGTGACCCCATTGTTTGGTGACTGTTGGAGTCACCCCACGTCTATAGCCGGGTGAGCAGCTGCTGGTAGAGGTGGTGATGTCCATTCCTTATTTGGGGGTCTTATCTACAATGATGACTGTCACAGACATCCACCCTACATCCTTCCTTGTGGAAGAGATACGGATGTAATGCGAGCATATGTGGGGTTTCGCCGCCCCAGCCCCTAAGCCAACCAGGCGCCACGAACCATCGGGGGCAGGATCTAAGGGCGGAGCCTGCGGGCATTAAGGGGGGAAGATTATCTGGAAAGTTCTTAAGGGGTGTGGCGAAGGGCGGAGTCTGGGTGACGTGGGAAGAGGATATAAGGGGGAGCCAGAAGGGGCTCGGGGTCAGTTGGTGGGAGCTGGAAGCTGGGCCACGTCGGGAGTCTCCGCGAGCCATCGGCCACGTGGAGACGCGGAGACGGCTCCCAGCGTGCCGTCTGCCAGCGGTGCGCGGGAGCGGGGAAGCGAGAGAGCGGCGCGGGAGCAGGAGGTTAGTTCTGCGACGTGCCGCGGAGTGACTGGGGGAGCGGAACGCGACCTCTCCAATGACGAAGAAATAAAGAGACGGAGACACAGTCGCTTGTCGTCGACCCATTTTATTACACGTAGATGACACGTTCGTCATCTGGCCACATGGCCTGCCAGCACTGAACCAGTTTCTCAACCACATCAATTCCATAAACCCATCTATCAAATTCACCATGGAAGTGGAAAAGGATGGCAAGCTACCATTCCTGGATGTTTTGATCGAGAAGAGACCTGATGGCTCGTTGAGACACTCTGTCTACAGGAAAGCCACCCACATGGATGCTTATCTAAAGCCTGACTCCCACCACCATCCAGCCCAGAATAATTCCCTCATCCAAACACTACACCATAGGGCCCATTGCATATCCGACCAGCATCACCTAGCCAGTAAGCTGGAGAACGTACACCAAACCCTCAGGATGAACGGATATTCTGACCGTACAATCCGCAAAGCTGTCTTCCCAGCCATGGGGAGACAACCATCTGAGGATCAAACCAATACCATCACTTTGCCATACATAGCAGTGGTTACCAAAAAGATTTCCAAAATCCTAAACAAACACAAGATCCAGGTTGGTTTCAACACAGTACACAAAATCCGTGATTTGATCCCATCTGTAAAGGATGTGATGCAATACCCGGGTGTCTACAAACTGAGTTGTGGCTGCGGCAGCAGTTACATTGGGGAAACGAAACCACATGTCTCGGACCGCGTTTGTGAACATAAGGTAGATCTGAAACACGGCAGGACCAATACCTCTGCCGTTGCTGATCATTGTTTTAATGCAGTGGGCTCACACGAAATTGACTTTTCCAAGATGAAGGTACTCTGCAAACCCACCGGCTATTATCAGAGATTTGTTCATGGAGCCATCCAGATAGAAAACACAGACACAACTTCAACCGAGAAGATGGGTACAAACTGAGCAATCATTGGAAGGACGTTATTAACCAGATAAAGTCTGAACTGACTGTGATTTTTCCATCCTACCTGCCTATGTCAGCTGTTATTTCCGACTCTCTGTGTGTCTTTCTGTCTCTCTGCATCTCTCTCCGATCTCTACTCCAGTGACCCGGGTGCTGCCGCGGGGTCCACTTTCTGTCCCACCTCCTTCCCCCCCTTCTTTCTCCCCCCCTGCAGCTGATCTCTCCAGTGCTGCCGCGGTGGTCCACTTTACTCCAGTGACCTGGGTGCTACTGCGGGGTCCACTTTTTGCCCCGCCTCCTCCCTCCCCTTCTCTCTCCCGCCCCTACTGCCGAGTCCTATATAACCTCGTGACACGGCAGATCTCTCGCCTACTTCAGCAGTTTTTTCTTACAGTGGTTGTCCCACCTGATGACGATTGCTTGTGTTGCGATTGAAACGTCGTGATCTATTATTTTTCTACCTACGTGACTTTATCGAAAGAACCAAAGAGTATGGATTCCTGCAGTCACTAAAGCTTCAAATCAAGATTTTGAAGGGTTATTGATGATGTGTCGTCGCTTATGGCGGTGGACTTGAGAGCGTAGTCTTTTCGGCCTTGGATGACGAAGGTGGCTGAGAGTCCATGGTTAGGGTGGTAGATGGCAGGGTGCAACCATTTATTCTGCAACTCGCTCGTCCGCTTGATGTCCTCCTCTCCTGTAAAGCGACAACGTCCGTGTTGTCTTCCCATGGGTTCCTGACCAGCACGTCACGTTAGGTCTTGAGAGTCCTTCAGTGCTTGCTTGCTTGGTCCACTCAAAGACCTTGTCCCATCAGATTCTGGTCTTTGATTTAAAGAGTCTTTTTTCAGGTATTTAAGCTCTACTGATCATCTCTCGATTTGAATCCACAACATCCATTTGTGCCTAGGTGATGGGACGAATTGTGTTTATGGTAACATGATGACGCGTAACAGGTGGGTTTACGAAAAAGTCTCCCCATCTCCCACCAATGTAGTGGATTGGGAGTGATACTTGGGTTATACAGGAAGCCACACCAGCTTATCACATTTACTCAGTTGCAATTTTTATCACAAATTAATACACAGAAATATTGAAAGTGTGTATTTTTTCCTTTAGTTCAGCATGTTATAAATATTCCATTAGATAGCCACACAACAAACACTCATAAAATGGCATATCGGTTGTGTCATCTGGATGTTTTATCACCGTGTTTTTTTGCCATAGTAAGTTTGCACGATCTGGCATTGTGTAAGAAAGATCTCTAGACAGTACCTCGAACATAGTTCTGTGACATCATCATCAGCTGGGGGCCTCTCCTGAGTATGACTTGATGTTACTGTGAGGATCTAATGTGACAAAGCCAATAGTGTGGTTGGGTTATCAATGGGGGGCAGGAGGTGGATGGATAATCATTCACAGACATTACTCAATTGGGATTGCATACAGCAGCAATCAACCCCCCTACAGGAAGAATAATGCTCACTTGCAGGCCAGGTGCTGAAATCACCTCGTGCTGCACAGGGACAGCTGCCACTGGAGGGTGCCTTTTTGAATGTTGAGATTTAGATGTGATGCAAGTCGCTTAAACCATGGGAAGTGTTCAGAGCTGCCCCCTGGTGTACTGGAAGGCACTCTATCAGAATCACAATTGATCGTCACTATTATGATGAGTGCTACTGCCCCTCCTGTAGTTTGTGTGGCTAAGTTAAGGATGCCTTTTGCACACGCTTGTGCGTGTGTATGCCAATGGAGAGCGGTGATGTAGCGGTCAGTGCTATGCTGCGCTATGAACCCAGCGACCCGAGTTGGATTTCTGCTTACGGCCACCCCAACACCAGTGACGATTATATCTAAACCGATCCTGGGCCTCTGCTAGGTCGACTCAGCCTCAAATAAGCACCTGGTGCGGTGTGTAACATCACCACTGGGAGGGGGGGGAGGCAATGCGGCAGGGCGTGGTGGCCACCCACTCCCTCGTGTATTGTGCTGTTCTTCATTGGTACTCGCTAACAGTGCTTGCCCCAACAGTCTGTTAAGGCGAAATGGGGGATCTTTGTCTTTGTGTGTATGCAGTGCCGTGCTCTCAGCAAAAGGCTCCGTTTGGCAGAAAAAGCACGGCAGCAGTTTCAGAGCGAACTTCACACAGCAAACCAGAACCTCAGCAGTCTGCAGGTGAGTCGAGTCATGGAGTCACTACACCCATTAATCCATAATTCTTGTGAATCAATATCAGCGTCCTGCCAATTAAAAAATTCCTATCACTTGCAAAATTACGCACAGGTTTCAACACTGTATTGAATAAGCGCACCCTAAATACCCTACCACATTCATCGTGTATCAACGGGTTCAAACAGGTGACACTTGCATTCTTAATTACTCCATTCCTCTGTAAAATCTCTACACGTGTGGAGTGGGCTTCCAGGCTATCCCAGCGAAATCCCTTTCACGGATTGAGGTGCCTGCACTTATGTTGCTGTTTCCA
>CM025636.2:12203545-12227979 GCA_014621495.2 Entosphenus tridentatus
GAAGAGGAGCAATTCTCACAACATAAAGCAGAGCATCGGGTGGCTAAAACACCAAAAAGTAGGTGCAGATACTCGCCTCAGAGTCACAGTTATTCATTGTATTATAAGTAGCTTATTATAAGTTTCATTATTACGATCTGCATATTCCTAATGGCTCTAGTGTGTTAACCAATGACACTTACAGGTCAGTGCCATCACCTCAAAGTACACTCAACTTGGCAAGTGCCCTCCACCGTGTAGTGGTCTGTGTTGGGTGGTGGTGGTGGTGGTGTCATGAGCGGTTGTGTAGCAGTTAGCGCTGCACTGCGCTACGAACCCGGCGTCCCGAGTTCGATTTCCACTCACAACCAACACCAGTGACGATTATCTAAACCCATCTTGGGCCTCCCATAGGTCGATTCAGCCTCAAATGAGTACCTGGTGCAATGTATAAACATTGCCACTGGGGAGACAAAGGCGGACAGGCGTGGTGCTGGCCACCCACTCCCTCGTTTGCCATGCTGGCCTTCATAGGTGCTCGCTAACAACACTTGCCCCAACAGTCCGTTAAGGCTATATGGCGGATCTTTGTCTTTGGTGTCGTGCAGGATGAGCTCGCCACCACAAAGCGGAGCTATGAGGACCAGTTGAGCATGATGAGTGATCACCTGTGCAGCGTCAACGAGACGCTCGCAACACAGAGGGACCAGATCGACGCCCTCAAGCTCGCCGGCAAGGTGTGCATGCTCATTTGCACACGTCTACGTGTACTCGTGTGTTTGCCTTTACATGTGTGTGTCTGCATGTGTATGTGTGTAGCCTGAATGCCCAGCCACCACATGCCAAAACAGATTTTGTTTAGCTGGACAGGGGCGGCACAGGCTAGCAATGAGATGGAGTGATGTAATGTAGTGATGTAATGCAAGAGGATGTGGAACTGAGTGGACTTGGGGATGATGAGTACCAGCAGTATCAAAATCGCCCTCTGTGGAGGAGGCTCGTGAAGCATGCTCCTGGGCAGTTGGAAGCAGTCGCCCTTCAGCAACAGCAGAGGGTAGAGGGACGACGCTCACAACAACGAGGGGAGCGCCGGGCGGCTAAAACACAACAAGTTGGCACAATAGTCAGTCAACCCATGGCATCTGGGTCTGTTCCATTACCTCATGCCAGCGAACGTTCCATACTTCACGTGGCCTTAAAGTGCACCTAGCCTGGCACAAGCGCCATGGTGACTTCACAACCACTTAGTGGCAAATGGCAGTTGTGTGTATGTAGCGCGGTGTGCTACGAACATGACCACGTGAGTTTGATTCCCACTCACGGCCAACACTAGTGACGATTATCTGAACTGATCCTCAGCCTCCCCTATGTCAACTCTGCCTCAAATGAGTACCTAGTGAGGTGTGCAAACATCACCACTTGGGAGACAAAGGTGGCCGGGTGTGGTGCTGGCAACCCACTCCCTCATGTGCTGTGCCGGCCTTCATTGAATGTTCACGTTGGTAGCAGTAGCATAGCGGTAATAGAGTGGTTAGTGCTCTGCCCTACAAACCTGGCGAACCAGTTTTAATTCTAGGTCATGGCCAACATCAGTGACGAATATCTGAACTGTTGCTGGGCCTCCAGGAGGTCAACGTGGCCTTAAATTAGTACCTGGTGCGGGATGTAAATATCGGCACTCGGCAGATAAAGGTAACTGAGTGTCATGCTGGCCTTCTTCTTGTGTCATGCCAACCTTAATAGGAACTCACGGACAGCACTTGCCTCAACAGTCCGCAAGGCTATGATGGATATTTGTTTATTTGTTGTTTGTGCATTGATCTGAATGGTGGTGTCGTGGTTCATCGTCTACACTACTATCTTGGTCACCTGAATTTAATTTATAGCCATACACAATATCAATAGCAAGTCGTATGTGAATTTGTCCTGAAATTCCCAAAGATCAACTCAGCCTTTCATCGATTCGTGATGTATTCATGAAACATCATCACTCGATCAGATGCATGCTGCTGGGCATGGTATTGATTACATCATCTCCGAGTGTGCCCTGCCAACATTCGTAGGTGCTTGCTAACACTTTTGCCTACATATTTACTTGATGGGTAAAGTGTGCGTGCCACACCAAGGCCCCTGCTTGCCAAAGGAAACTTATTTCATCGTCATCACCTGGTAAGAAACTTATCTTTAAGCTTCTCCAGGAACCTCGGACAGCCTCCAGATCTGCTCAAATGAATTTCGGTCTCTGCAGCCACACGTCTTTTATCGTACGGCTGCTGATGCAGACGCAGAGCAACAACTACAATTTCACATTCAGATGGTCAAGCCAGATACACGTGTCAGGAGCAGTGGAGTGTTATCACTACGATGTCTCCGTATTTGTGGATCGGGCATTGCGTCGTTATATATTGTACTGTCTGTTCTGGGTGACCACAGTTGTACACTGGAGAGTTTTTAATTATTCCATTTATGCATCACGTAGCCACATCTGCCATGATTTGTGCGGATGCGATTTAGGGTGGAAGATGATCTTTGTGGAAGGTCAAACCTAGGATCTTCTGCGTTGGGTCTTTCACGAGTTGTTTGTTTGTGACTTCTTTTTAACTCTATTCAGCCCTCCAAGCTTGAATTTGCAATGTTTAAGGTTAAACTCATGGGTGAAAAAGGGCTTACGGCGTGACTTCAAGTGATGGACAAGGGATGTTATTGAACTCCTGATTAATGGAAAGACAACTGTTTTCCTCAATTCGCAAGACTTCCCAGAGGGTTGCAGCAGATGGGTGAGAAAGAGATTTGTGACAGCACTAGCAGCCAGGGTGTTGGGGTCGACTTGAGGGTTCGAGTGATACACCGCATTGCAGTGTTCAGTTGGACATTAACAAGTCATGTGTGACTACTTCTGGTCCATACTGGTGCACAGTACTCGGCTACAGAGTACTCAAAGGCCATCGTTAATGTCCGTAGCACTGGTTACTAATGTTCCCTAGCCTGTGTATGCCAGTTTCTGGACCCGATTGAGCCTTGTTTTGGTCTTGGTGGCTACCTTTTTCAGGTGGTTATGGAAGGTTCGCGTACAGTCCAGCTTCACTCCGAGATAGGTTGGAGCGGTGTCGTGTCGCCACACTCCTCCTCTTGATTGTCTAATATTTATTATACTCTTTGGTTCTTTCGGTAAAGTCACTTAGGTATAAAATAAAATAAATCACGACGTTTCAATCGCAACACAAGCGGTCGTCCTCAGGCGGAAAAAATATAATCCAGCAGTGGAACTGCTGAACCAGCGAGAAAGCAGTTACAACAAGGTTATATATGTGGCGATGGGCAAGCAAGCGGAGTCTGAACTGGAAAAGAATTCCATCCACGGATGTAAGCACGTCAGTTGTGTTAATGGGGGAGATTAGGGAGAGAGGGATTAGGGAGGGAGATTAGCATGAATGAGCTTCCGTCGCCGCATAAGAGTATCATACTGGCATATGCGCACAACAGCAGTGTTAATGAGAGATTAGCACCATGAGAGTGCAATCCAAAGGACATGTGAGCATGAGAGTGCAATCCAAAGAACATGTGAGCATGAGAGTGCAATCCAAAGAACATGTGAGAGATCTAAGAGAGAGGCTTCGAGAGAGAGTCGGAAATAACAGCTAACATAGGCAGGTAATATATTATATCCTTCAATTTATATTAGTCTAGGATTTAAATACGGGGTAAGCTATGTTTAAGACATACAGAAGATGTCTGGGCAAATATTATTTAATTAAATTTAGAAATTTTAAAATTTAGCGATAAGGCCTCCAATATTCACATGGACAATGTCAAGACCCTGTCTGTTTTTTAAATCTGTTGACTTAAAGGTGAGTGCTGGAGAAGATATGGCAACAATGAGACCAGGATTGGTTTCAACAACAGAACTAATCAACAATATAAATATTCATACTTTTGTATGTATTTTGTAATAGGGTGCTGTCCTAAACGGCTTTTTCTGATACACGTAGACGCATATCCACGAGGAATCTTTAAACTACGGGTAACAGGTGATCAGACCTTAAGAAACAAATAATATCATGGAAATGTAAATTATTGTAGACTGGCAGAAAGGAATGAACACGTATATGGGAGGTGCCATTGTTTGCGAAGGTGTATGGGTGTGTTGCGTGTGATGGATAAGTGACATTGAGTTCAATGGCTTGAATGACAATGGGGGTAACACAGAACAGAGTTACTGGATAAGAGAACAGCGGCAGTCTGCTGCACTGGTTCTTAATTGTGGAATTTGATGGATTTTTATCAAACGTCAATGTATTGTTTTTTCGTTCACCCTGTCACCACATGGTAGCGCTACATTTCTATATTCGAGACATGTGTATTGTGTGAACTTCAATGTTTAAGTAATCCATGGGTGGTGATGATGATGATACAGTTTGTACCATGGAGGGGTAGCAATGAAATTAGTTTGTGCATTGGTGCTGCGTAGATTATTGCATCGCAAGACCATAAAAGATGGTGATAGCTTTTAGAGGCCTTCATCCAGAAGTGGATTTATTATGGCAGGTTATGATTATGATGATACAGTCGACTTACCACACGTGTCTTTTTCAGCCACTATGATTCATATTTGATTTTCTTGGTTAGGCCACTTAACAATCTGGCCTGAAGATGCTTGGTGTTTCATCAAGTAAAATGTATCGAAAACGCAACATTTTGGTTGTAATAATTGTTTTTCAGCTTATTAGCGACGTGTAGTGATAATTCGAGCATTAAATGTGGGTACACACGGCAAGTTAATATGTTTGTCTGCAGGGTGGAGGAGAGTTTCGTTTGGCCACATCATTACGTGGGCAAACCCCTC
The DNA here is from genome assembly GCA_014621495.2 of Entosphenus tridentatus. NCBI lineage: Eukaryota > Metazoa > Chordata > Hyperoartia > Petromyzontiformes > Petromyzontidae > Entosphenus > Entosphenus tridentatus. The sequence goes on from CM025636.2 coordinate 12,208,368, forward strand.
AAAAAAGTAATTTATGAATCGATGTCTTTATAGCTAAGCTTTATATATCCATAGCTGTCAAAATAGTTATAATTGGTGATAAAATTCCCCAAAAGTTATACACTGCTTAATCAACAATCCTGACTATGCTGTATCCTTTTTGAAGGCAAGCTCTAAGAAGAAGTCCCGGTGAAGAGTGACGGTGATCGTCTGCTACGGCCTCCACCGTCTACATCGCTGTGCTTACAAATGCAGCACCCCGCCGCTGAGGTCCAAGAGATAAACTCGGAGCCACGTGAACACCGTCTGCTGCATTTTAGAGGCTTGATATAAATGTGCTGACTCGTCTGATTGATGGCAATATTAAGAATAGACGTATTGTCGGGATTTTGTTTGGGCACTAAAAATGAAATGTTTAATCTGTCATATTGTTGGGCAGCCCTTGTCACAATTGGTGTTTCCCGGTTGTGATTTGTTTAAAAAAGGCTAACGCCACACCGGCTTCACAGTATTTTTGTCTCATCAGAAGTGTAAGGTCTCCTTTAACCAAAGAGGCCCTACCCCCGTGCGAAAGAAGTTCAACATACATACAAAGGCACTGGGTAAACCGATGTTATTTCAAGGAGAAATCTGTGAACACCAAGGACTCAATAAAGTAATTTTATTTGGGGGATTAACAAATCCTGAATGTTACTGGGACCAGGATGCTGGATTACAAATGCACATTTTGCCATTTGAATTAAGTTAGATATTTGATTTGTCACTGTTGGTATCAAATAATTAAGTTGTAAATGTAATTTGTATCGATGTTTGAGGCAGCAGTAATTTCTGTTTCAGTACAAGTGAAGAAAGGTGGCCTTTAAGAATAACTGGGAAATATTCTGGCCCTTATATATAAGCACATAGAGGATGTCATGAATCTTTGGGCATGATAGTGCAAGCAATTTGGACATTTAAATCATTGTAGACAGAATCATACAAAAGAGGATGGGATGACTGGGTTGTTTAGGGAGGGCAGGTTACGCACATGGGCGTGAGTATGGCACTAAGAGTCCGCACGCTTATGAGAAGCTCTGAAGCCAGATGGTGGATACCAATACCAGTGGAACAGACATTCAAGATTGTGTGTTCACTGTGCAGCAGTTTCAGAATCTGGCGGAAGTGATGGCTGTGTGGTGGCATTGACGAAATTGGCCATAATGATCACTTGAGTCTGATCTTTTAATAATCTCTTATTCAGGGAACCCTCACACTCTAAGTAGTATCTTGCAAATGGATGTTTGGACAATTTCTGTTTTAATGAATATTGATTCAGTAAATGTGTTTGACTTTAAATAATACGAATATACCCAAGTATGCAGTTTAATTGCCTTTCACCATGAAATGTACATATTTGTCTAAATAATGTTTAACCAGGAAAGTGTCACTGAATCCCTGAGGTGTTAATGATCAGGATGCACTGCTTGGGACTTTGAGCCAATTCTTTAATGAATAACAATTAGTACATTTGATGTTTGCACCATTATTATTGCAAATTGCTATCCTGGAGGTGCCGTGTTTCACAGACATGATCAGCAGTAGCTTCACAGGAGGGGTCATTGCTTTGTGTAATACCAAATTGAGTAATTTTGCAGCCATATTAAAAGTTGCACCGTGATGATGACACAGTACCCAAACTCTTTTCCCAATTACGTTATCGGATCTTCGACATCCACTGCGAAGCAGATGCCGCATTATCTACGGTTAATACACACCTGCAGTAATAACCAGGGCGGCCGACTAAGTTTGAACCGTGAACCCCCTGCAACAAGCGGTGAATGTGCTCCTACTACGACTCCTGGGCTATTGAAACCGCTATTATTCTCATCTGGTAGCCATGGGCCAGCTGTGGGAAATAAGATAGCCGATGTCACATTCCCACAGTGGGACTCCTTTTTAAATCCTTTATATTAAGTTCACTTGCGCGCTTGCTTGCTTGCTTACGACCGTGCAAATCTTTCGGTCGTTTTTTAGCCCACTTCCCGTGATCCAATCGAGCTGACATTTTCCACACAGACTCGTTGTGCGTGACAATTAATGTTCGTGAAAATTTTTTTCTAAAATTTTACACTTTTTAGGACAATATTATATTTAATTACCAATTGCTTAATGCTTGCGCTGCAATCATCTGACCCATAGGTGGCAGCCATCTCAAGCCAGAGGACGAGAGGACTCTAGCCGCCACGCATATAAAGGATTTATAGTGAACAACTTTGTTTTTACGGGTTAATTTTTTATATATCCTGGGAGGATTATTACGTGCCGACTTTAGCCCCCAGCCAGGATTTGAGATGGCAACCTTCCAAGTATGAGTTGAGCTCCCTGTCGCAGTGCTGTCCCAACCTGATGGGGGATGGCACTAGAATATGCAAAATAGTTGAGCATTCTAGTTGCTGTGCTGGCTTCTACTGACCTCATATCCTTGGTAGGAGGAAACCCATCAGGAAGTGAATGGTTAATTTCAGCTGCACAGTCCTGTTATATACCTGAACGTATTTACAGTCTATGACCACAGACATGGAGTGTTACAATCAGCTTTCGTGCAGGAGCCAGATTGATTGTTGCATGACAGGACCGTGAGGGATGGTGACAGCTTTGGGGATACTTTCATCCAACAGATAGACCATGGCTGATAGCCTGGACCGTACAGTGAACATAGTGTGGATGGATGCTGGGAGCCATGGCTGCGTGATTATGGGCTTATCGAGATGCACGTATATTCAGCGGTGTGGTAGCGGTGTGCTGGATTACATCGAGGTGGTTCCTGTCATAAGCCAGTACAGCAAGTAGGTAGCTGATATCTACAGAGTTCATCATTTATTTACTCCCATATGCTGTTTTATTTGCGAACTCCGGTTTATGTCCAATATATATTAGGATACAAATTGTCAGGTTAGAGTTTGTTTTTAAAAAGCAATGTCTCATTTCACATGATGAGATCAACTCCGGTAATTTAGTATTATGTTTTATGTTATATGCTGTGAACTAAAAAGAAAATGGGGAAAATCCTAAATATCCAGAGAAGCCTGAAAAAAACTGATTTCATACTGAGAGATTTGGAGAAAATGCCTGGTTCCGAGTGTGTTTTACTTGTCTTCAAAGTGAAAAGATAATTAGTGAGGAAAGTGATTTCCTAGTGATAATGATACACATTTATATAGTGCCATGAAAGTGTTAGAGACACTTAGCCGGGCATTAGTTATTAGTTATTTTCCAAATGCAAGTTAACTTGTTGGTTTAGAGTTTGTGTTTCATGCTCACAAGGGCAGACGTTAATTGCTCGGCAGGTTGCAGAAGCTCCCAACTGAGTTCCAGCTGAGTTCCAGCTGAGCAGCGCTGCAACGCTGTTGAGCACGATCTGTAATACGCAGAGTTTTTTTCATCGTTTTAGCACTCGGAAGGGTGGGCGACAGGGACTTGGAATGCAATCGGAAGCAGTGTGGAGATAGCCAGGCATCCCCAGTCGAGGAGACCAAACCACTCGGCTCAAGAAGAAGCAACGCACAAGGTGTGAGTGATGTGCAGGAGGCCATTGATCTAATTGTTGATGGACCAAGTGCATTGTGTTTCAAGGGGACCATGTTGAAAAAAATAACACGACTTCATCCATCGCATTCAAGTTTTAATTTTTATGGACTTTTTGATGCTCCCTCCTCATACTGTCAACAATTGCGACTGAGATATCTTCACGTGGAAGGGCTGACTTTTCAATTGGTTAAGTGTGAATAACGGAGGAACTCCCTTTTGTTATATTTTATATTGGGGCGACTCCGCAGGCGCTGTGTGCAGCTCTTTATGGTGCTGCTATTTCGTGACGGTTATTTTTAAAGAGATCCCACCCTCTAGTATTCACCACGTCGCATTGCGGCTCTTGAAATATCGAGGTTCTTTACCTAATTTGAAAAAAAAATCGCCATTATTTTAGGTTGTCGACCCCTGGTCTGAGATGTTGAGTTTTGCATAATTATTCACAAGCAGTGTGTGATTATATTATTTGAAGCGTTTTAGTCTACAATTAATTTACCAAAAATCTAAGCAGGGTCTTCTTGTCACACAGTGAGATTTAAATAGAAAACGTATTGCGAGTCTCTGCCATCACCTCCCTTGAAAAGCAAATTGCGAATCTTGAGGCTCAACCCTAGTTAAATGTCATTGGCAAAGCAATAGACATTTTCAGATGACATTGTGAGACTTCAAATTACTATTGTATTTACAGAATGTTGCACTGAAGCCACTGATCTTAAATGGTTTTCCCCAGGGCCTTAGAGCTGTGTTCACCTTTTTATATTTAACTCCGAGGCTTTCGCGACCAATATTCATTATAAAGTTTGTTTTTAGTTAGCGTAAATATAAATGTGTCGTTAGCCCACCACCACCCGACACAACCATTTAGTAAGGTTTGTGATGGTAACAAAATGTGCCAAATAGTTCAGCACACCGGTGGGTTGGAGAGTAAACCCACAACATTTCCAATTTGAGTACTACGTTTAAATGTTAATTACAACCAGCCTCATCAGGCGATTTGCCAGAAACGTCACAGTACTCAAAATGTTAATGTTGTGTTTCAGTTTAATTTATTTGGTATAGCCCTGTGAGCCATTCGGCTCTTGAATCGAGTGCAACCGCAACAAACAAAAACATGAACAAGAAACATCTTAAAGTAACAAACAGAAAAATCCAGGAAAAAACAGCAAAGTCTTCTGGAAAAAGCACTGTATATCAATGCTGCGTGCAAAAATCCCAGTGGGATGCAAGTCAAACAATAACAACCATAAGACAATTTAGATTCAGGTTATCAGTCTAACTCTGTACTACAACAAACAAATATGGCTAAACCAAAACGTTTTCGAAATCACCAAAATAAAGCAATGTAACAGTCATCATAGGTACTGTTATTGCAATTTTACAATAAACGATATACATAACATGTGTAATAACCCTCCTTGAGACGGCTTTCGGATCGGTGCTTTATTTTCACTTCCACAGTTCACAAACACTCCCCGTTGCTGGCAGGCAACGGGAAGTGGGCAGACAGCCACCAGAGACGCACCGCCCACGTGGCACTCGGAGCCCCGCACGCGCGTGGCCCCTCGCTCTCTTCCGTGTCTGCTTCCGAGTCTCCCGTCTCTCCCCTCTTTAACGCCTGGGTCACGTGGTACCCTTAAGCCAATCCTGAATAGCCAGCGTCGAACATTCCAGATTACCCCCCATAAACTCCCGGGACCACGCCTCTGACCCGGCTTCCCATTAGCTGAGGCCAAGACCGGCAGAGCCAATCACCCTAGCTAACATGCCGTGATCACTCCGAGGCCATGCTCCCAGGCTCTCCCCTCATTGGCTATAAAGCGGGACCGGCAGAGCCGATCACCACGTGAGCCGGACATGGCTCTTATTACACATGTACTACCAAACTCTGCAGCCACAGCTGGCTGCATGAGTCACTCCATAACAGTAGGAGTATCAAAAAATTTCAATGCAACAGAACCGGTGTGCTGAACTAGTAAATAATTGGCACGTTTTGTTCACGTGATAAACGTTACTTATTGGCTGTGCCGGGTGGTGGTGGGTTTCGCGATAAATTTATGTTTACGTGATACAACTCAAAACAACCCTTTATTATGAACACCTTTTCTTTAGTGTGAGTGCTCTGCCCTGAATTTCTTGACAGTGTTCACAACGACACTGAAAATGGTGGCTGAGAATTTTGACACGCAGTGGTTAAGATCAATTCCAAGATCTCAGTGCCTGCTGCTCAAAGGAGAGCGGTCGTGCACTTTGGCAGCCACGCCAGGAGGCGGCTTCTCTCGACGACGCAGACCACTATTAACTTCCCACAACCTTTCATGAGCCCAAAGCTTGATGTTTTTCCTCTATAAACCAGACTCAATGATCAGGCTCCACCACTAATTCTTGAGCTTTTTTTTTGCTTATTTCAATTCCCAAACCAATAGCTGCTTTGTCAAAGATCGAGGTAAAGTAGAGGATAAAGCGGAGGCAAGATCAGATTGTGCTCATTTATTGCTTTTACTTCGCAGTTGGATATTGTTTTTCTGTGGAATGAAAAGGGCCACGGCATGTTTGACATCAATTTCACTGCTTCCTATAAAATATGGATCATTTTCCTGAACACTTTGATTCATACTCTTTGGTTTTTTCGGTAAAGTCACGTAGGTATAAAATAAAATAAATCACGAAGTTTCGGGCGCAACACAAGCGTCCATCATCAGGTGAAAAAGCATGGTCTGCTGCTGAGGCAGACTGTTTTAAAAGGTTTGAAAATGGGCGTAGCTCAAGGGTTAGAAAGAAGTGGCCGGGGCTAGTGATGTTAATGTGAGAAATTAGCATGTAACTGTAAGATAGGAGAGCGGCCTCTTCGACGAGGGAGTGCAACCCAACGGGTGTAATCCGAAGGGCCTGTGAGTATGAGAGTGCAATGCAACGGACATGTGAGCATGAGAGATCTAAGAGAGGCATAGAGAGACATAGAGTCGAAATAACAGCTGACATATGCAGGTTGGATGGAAACATCACAGTCAGTTAAGACTTTACCTGGTTAATAACGTCCTTCCAATGATTGCTCAGTTTGTACCCATCCTCTCAGTTGAAGTTGTTTCTGTGTTTATATATCTGGATGGCTTCATGAACAAATCTCTGAAGGTAGCCGGTAGGTTTGCAGAGTACCTCCGTATTGGAAAAATCTATTTCGTGTGAGCCCACAGCATTAAAACAATTATCGGCAATGGCAGAGGTATTGGTCTTACCGTGTTTCAGATCTGCCTTGTGTCCATGGACGCGGTCCGACACGTCGTTTCGTTTCCCCAATGTAACTGCAGCTCACGAGTTGCTTCAGTGTCTTCATCGCTTTGTTTTGCACCTTCTTATGTTAAACACACATATTGAGATTCAACTTTACCAATTTCAGCTTCAAAAGGGAAAGGACTGATTAATCATTTGTGCCCAATTGTTCTTTGGTATAATCTATTTCTAATTCCCATCACAATTGCACACCAACTCTGATAATTACCAAAGGCTAATCGCCGTCATTACAGTGCTTTATATGTTGTACACAGCGCAGTCTTCTTGGTCTACCTTGAAATTGTGCCAGCGAACTCATTCACTGTTACAATTGAAGTGGAACGCCACGGCCTCGATGCTCCCCGGAGGAAACTCCCTCAACTGCTTCACCATGCACACCACACACAGCTGGGTCTGGCCCTGATAAATGCCTCTCCACATCAGACCTTCAGGAGAGTATTATGACAATACATGAAGACACAATGAGGTTATACAAGTTGCCATGAAACACTGCTTGGGTCGCCATAGTGGGGTGGGGGACACGACCATTATCAGATGTCCAGGCTGCATGGTGGGGTTAATGGACAAACACTCCCTCTCCCTGCCACGGCAACCTGTGCAGGTGATCCTGTAGCTGTTCTCACTTCAAACAGTCCGCTCTTATCTGCGAGACTTGGTTTAGATTGGAGTGCTTTAGATAGACAGTTCTTGCAGCACCCCAGAGTAGTTCAATGCAGGGTGAAAGTGGAGAATCTCTCAATGGCAGTGACTTTTGCACGCCCTGAAAATAAGTGGCTTTGTGTGAATAAAATCGCTAAACGTATTTGGAGGAGTGGCTTCCATTTGGCTGGAAAAGGTTACGCACCAGTTCTTCCAGTCGCGGGTTGCTAATGCAATCTAGGAGAGAACTGAAGTCTTAAGTTCCACCTATCTGTACCGTGGTAAAACAATGGTGGGAGTGTGTATGTGCTGAGTAATCGTAGGAGTGAATGTGTTACACATCATGTCGATGAGGGAACGAATTTTGTTTGCAAGCCACGTGAAAAAGCCGTGGCTGCTGCCATCTACCATCTCAACCACATCATCAGAATGGCAGGGAAATACTCGAAGCCTTGCGCTACAACTGCTAAATGTTACTTAGAAATAATAGCGATGGGTGGAGGTACGGTTTATTTATCTGAGGGGCAGAGGTCCGTTAGCTTTGTCGTCGAGTGGACTACAAAGCCAAGGGCACTGCCACAGACTGCTCGGGCCATCGGGTCGTCTTTTGCCAGACATAAGTAGCGATGGGACTCGGCAGCCCCCCACAAGCGACTGAGCAGCCTGTTCAGGATCATGCTGCGCAACCTCCCGGGCACGAGGAAGGGGCTGGAAAAGTTTCCCTCGCATTGTCTGCTTCATCCACCCTTGGCCAGAAAACTGTGGCTGGGATTCCACTTCTGTGGTTGCCCCCTTCAAGAAAAAAACAACGACGGTGACACCTTTCACTGTTGGCACGTTGAATGTCGTGAACACTTTTGGACAATACCAGAGCAGGCATACAAGAGAGAGGACAGCCTTGGTTGCGAGATATCTTTCCCAGGTACAACATCCAAATGTAACGAAGGACTGCAAATGCGGCACTTCCTGGATCACCTTTATTGTCCTCAACGTCCAGTGCCCACCACAAGCAAACACATTGTACTGGTCGCCTTTTGGCGTTTCTCAGTTCTAACACTGGTGGTGAGACAAGGCCATAAAGAAGGCTGTCTCTCGTGTAGGCCAGTTTCAAAGACAATGGGTACAATATCAGAGCATGTTTGTTAGCATGTTTTGCCACGTGTGGCTAATGCAGACCTTATGCCTTGCAAATGGTATCTATTTGGTGTTTGAACATCTTAACACCTGTTTTATTGCCAGAAAGGGTAAAACCTCTTCTTATTTTTCATCCTTATGTAGTAGGTTCAAAGATACTTGGACGACGTAGTCGGAGGCACACTTATTTATTAAACGTTCCACTATATACAGGCCAAGGTATACGACACTCGAAGGGGTATCGGCCCCTTCACCCGCCTAACAGGGAGATCTGACCCAACTCTGGTCAAGCTGGGATTACGGCACCCTGAGTCCCCAGACCGGCTCTTATAAGAACATCGGTTCTGGGCTCTCGGGGCCACGCCACTGGCTTGCCTGGTCGGTCCTTAGAAGGACGACGATCCACAGGAGTCCCAGGGACTATCTAGCCGGTCTTCTTTCTTCGCTGGTATAAGCTAAACACTGAAAAACCCCAAGCCCACCGGCTCACCGCCTTATATAGCAACTCCCCCACCGAGGGGTGGGGCCGTGGGGGATCACAGCGCCGTTTTAGCCCCCCAGGGTAAACGGTGCGGACGTGGATGTAAGCATCCTTCCGCGTGCGGTCATAACCACCCCTGGTGTGTTTGTTCGCCCTCCCGTAACACCTCTACACTTACATCACCCTCCCCTTACAGAAAAATAATGGAGCCGTCCTTGGCTAAACTTTAACAGGATAGGTTACAACAAGTAACAAAACCTATAACCCGGCATACAACACTGATGCAATTTTGACATTTCACTGGTAACGTCTTCCCCAGCGAACATGACCCTAGCCCATGGAATGGCCCAACACAACACGACAGGAGTTAACCAATTGAAACGAATGAATCCCTTTGTGTATACTTTCTTCCTCGGCGAGCCTTTGTAATGATCTTGATGTAGAGATTATTGTGCATGACCGGCTCATTGCTAATCCTAAAGGAGGTGGCATGTCATTCGCAGTTGACGAGCAAGCAGGCGGCGCTTTGGCAGACATTCCCTGACCCAGGCAGAACCTACGTGTCAGTGGGCGCGTTGACTGCTGTGTTTTGTTTGGATCAGTGGCACAAACTTTCATCCTGGAGGGGTGAACCGAATCACCTCCGACGTCCAAGTTGTATTTGTGCGCATTAGAGGCGGAGTATTTTAACAACCTTGACAGGCGGCCCTTGCCGCCTCTCAGGGTTGTTACAATTTTTGTTTTGCCCGAGCCCAAGTGCCAACCAGCAGAACCTCTGATTTTTCTGGTTTAAGCAGCATTTCGTTTTGTGCAAACCACACATGATGCACAGACAACAACACAAATGAGCAGTGAGCAGCGTGGCCAAGAGCGCACTTCATCTGTGGATCGAGCATGATGCATAGATAATACTGCAAACGAGCAATGAGCAGCGTGACCACAAGCGCACTCCAGCTGTAGACCAAGCCTGTCGTTTTCTACACATTGTGCTGGGACTGGAGATTTTTTTTCTGGAAGAAAGAAGACGGAACTTTACACTCACTCGACATTTAACTGCACCTTGTACAGGTTATGGACTATTAAGAACATGAGGTGTATTGTTGTGTTACCATCTGTTGTATATATGCCTTTTTCAAAATTTATATTAAGAATGATTCAGCTTCTTTTTTAAATAAGTATGATCTGGGTGTAGGGCTGGGGCGTGGAGGGGGTTGTCACCTCGCCCCTCAGCCCGCTGCCTCTCGCTTCACCACACAAGGGACAGCTGGAGGTCATAAAAATGTAATATAAAAAAAACCCGTTGCAAGGGGGAGCTAATGAGATTCTGCGGGACATTCCAAACTGATTCCAAGAAAAGGCCAAAGGAATCCCCCCCCCCCTTGCAGGTTAATTGCTGCAGAAATAAAATGGTAAAACTGGAATAAATTAGGGGCAATTTAAAGCATCTGTTTCCACAGATGGTGAGATGGCTGGAGGAAAGGGACCGGAATCAAGCCTTGATGTGACTTAACAAAATAACTTCAATAAATTAGAACAGCCATACACACACAAGCACACCGGACAAACAGCTGTTCCCACAGGCTGAGAGTGAAATCGAAAGGAATTCCGGTCCTTTGTGAGAAGGCGAGCCGAGGTGGGAGATTTTCGAATATAATGAAGGAGTCGAAACACGCAAGTCAGTACTGCAAGTTGCAGGCTCCGGGGTATGGCCTCGAAATCAACCATGGGTGTCGTGTCTTGCAGAGGAGAGGGGGCGATGTATTAAGTGCTGAGTTCAGCACTGACCGACAGAGTATTGCTGAAAGTTTTTATTCCACATCATCCCTTATATTTTGAGTCGCTTGCAGAGTCGAGGACTGCGATAAGTTGTACGATGCTAAGCTATAAGAGTTGTGAGAAGCTAAGAGGTGTGCTAATACAATTTACGAGCTTTGGGAGTGAGTGATCCAGCCTACACGCAACCCTCAAGCAGGAGCCCTCATGGAAGAAGGGCGGAGAGCACGAAGAGACGGACGGCGCCGCACACCAGCAAAGGTCGAGTCTACAAGAATCAACGGAAATTTAGTCTTGCTGCGGCAAGCTTGGTGGGTGGGCCCCGCAATCAACCATGGATGGCGAGAGCACCAAGGAGAGGAGCGATGTGTTGCCTAGTGTGAGTTCGGCGCTGACAGACGAAGTATTGCTGAAAGTTATTCTACATTGAGTGCCAGCTCCCAGCAGCAGCTCAATCAGGAGCCCTTCTGGAAGAAAGGTGGGAGACACCCCAGGGTGCCCGTGCAAAGCTGGCAGCTGCAGCCAAGGGAGAGAGCCTGACCAGCGCAGCCGAGAGAAAGAGTGTTGGCGCTGGCAAGAGTGCCGTGGGTTCAATACACACACGCCATCCCAGCGGCCCTGCTTAGGAACCTGAGGTATTTTTGGTACAAGTGTAAGAGATCTGCGAGCCACCCTTACGCACACGCACCACGCAGACACGACATCTCCGCTCTCACGATAACACAAACCAATCACACGCACGGGAATGCGCGGGACGGGGGTCAGCAGTTAAAGGGCAGTGACATCACCCGGACCAGGTGCGCCTGCCGTGAATGTGTATTGGGAGCGAGGGTGGAGATACAGGGGTTAAAAGGGGCTGTGGGACGTGTGTTCGAGGTTGATCTTGGTACGAGTGTTGCTGTGCGTTGATGAATTAAAGAAGTACTTTAACCATTCTCTGACTCCTCTTCATCTGGTGGCAGCGGTGGGATGTCTCGCCTCAACCAGCGCAAGAACCCAAGGGGGGAGACACAGCAAGAAGACACTCTAGGTGCCCAGGACGAAATTTGCTCCGAAATGGAACTGACGAGTCGGGATTCGTCTCCCGGCTCATCGACGAGATCCGTCGCAGCTGCTCGTCCCGTGTGCCCACCTTCCTCCACCAACCCGGCGGTGCAGACACAGCGCCGCCGCCGCCGCAGATCATCCTCGAGGGATCGGAGGATGGATCTGCTGCTGGAGGCAGTCACCATGCTGCTTAGCCAGATGGGTCCTGAGCTCGAACGAGCGGGGGGAACCTCAGCCGCAATACCTCCCCAGCGAGGAGACTTTGACCACGGTCAGCCTTCCCGACCAAGCACTCCGCAGCATCTCTCCGGGGATGGAGCAGAATCAGCGACGCCGCCGACCGTGCGTCCCGCGCGGGACCTGGGAGAACACTCGAGTCTGTCCTCCCGAGATCCTTCGACAGCAGCGGCAACCGGGGGCAAGAGTCAGCTGGAACCTCAGCCGAGGCAGCCCGCGGAGGAAGGACCAGGATGGAGCCGCCAGCTGAGCACGATACAGAAGTTCGCGTCCAGATCGGAAGAATGGCGCGCTTTCGTCTGCCGGTTCGAGACAGCCGCCCGGGCAATGAGGTGGATGGAGGAGCAAGCCCTAACGATGCTGCCCACTGTGTTGGACGACCCCGCGCTGGTGGTGTTCGACTGGATTCCGGCTGCAAAAAGAGGAACCCTGCAGGGTGTCCACAAGGAGATGGCGGACGTGTTCGACCCGGGGTGCGCCAGAGATTTCAAGACTGCCAGCATGAAGCATCCGAATCACTCCTGGTTTTCAGGATGGAACTGTTGGCGACCGCATTCCCGCGGCTCAACGAGCCGACCCTGGACTCGCTGGTGGCGGAGCGGCTCCTTGCCATGGCACGGAAGGTGGGAGTGATGCTGCCGGTGGTGGAGGAGGAAGTCCGCACCTCGTTATGGGTCGCACGCCATCTCTGCGCTTACGAGGAGAATGCGGGACCTGCACGAGCTGTGGCACATGTCGCGTCTGATCGTGGTGACGTCGAGGAGCGGCCACAGCCTCCAACCAGACACGTGCCGCCGGCAGAGGAGGATGAGGGAGAGATGGTGGCGGCCCTGTGGCAGTACCCGAGGATCCCGCGGGAAGCGGAGCGCCGACCCCGGCGATGGGCACCTCGTGAGGCAGGAGATCATCCTCGGGTCACCGACGATGTCATCTGCCACTGCTGCGGGCGGGAGAGACACATCGCCCGCGGATGCCGCAGCAGGACGAGTGCGCCGGGGACGACCAGCCGGGATTGTTAGCCTCGGTCCACGGCCTTTCCTACTCAGGCGAGTGCTGACACTTTGGACACCCGGCCAGAACCATACACGCCCTGTTCACCCCATCATGCATTTCATTACTTGGGGGCGCAGGCTAGGATTCCCGCTGACGGTCCGGGCCCATGGCCAGACACGGTTAAAAAGTGGCGTCAGTTGGCCAGAAGGGTGGTGGCGGCCACGGGGAGGACGTCCGTGTTGGTAGGCTCGGTGGCAGGGGTTAGCGTCCGTGTGTTGGTCGACATGGGTGCGTCGGCCAGCATCATATCCCTGCGTATCTTTGACTTGTTACCGGAGGGACAGCGTCGTCTCGCGCCGGTGCAGGCCAGGTACATAGCCGCAAATGGGGGAAGTATGGGGATAGTGGGCCAAGTGGTAGTGCCGGTTCGCATCGGGGAGCTGGAGGTACATGCTCCACTACTGGTCTCCAGTGTGCTCACGGTTCCCTGCTTGCTGGGCACGGACCTGTTGGGGCTCATGCCCCTTTGCATTCTGATGGACAAAGGCTATGTCAAGACCCCGTCGGGGGGTCGCTTGTATTTCTTGCACCCAGACGGGGAATTGAAGCAGCTTCCGTGAGTTCAGGCGCTGGTCAGGACTATGGTCTCGATCCCGCTTGGTGCGCAGGTCTTGGTGCCACTCCGATATCGCACCTCGCTCGTCACTTCCCGGTCGGATGCACCGCTCATTTTCTCCGCATTATCGTCGGTGGTGGGTCGCCATTGCTTAGCAGCAACTGACACGCTCGTACGCAGGAATCAGCCTCTGTTCATGCAGGTCCTCAACACGGCCGACACCCTCGTAACAATTCAGGAAGGGACCTTGTTCGCAAATCTCAGCCCCATGCATTCGAACCCTGAGGCGCACACCGTCAACAATGTGCAATTGCATGGCCCGTTGGTCGGCGCAGAGGACACGGCATGGATAGTTGCGCTCTTGGCACAGAACACCGATCTGTTGGAAAGGGAATCGGGGTAGCTCAGGACTTTGTTGAGTGACTTTGCAGACGTGTTCAGTCATGGTCCCTACGATGTTGGTTGCACTACGCTCATGGAGCACCATATCGAAACGGGCAATGCGCCACCCATTCGGCAGAACTCCTATAGGATGGGTCCTAGGGAGAAGGAGCATGTGTGGCAGGTAGTGCAGGAGATGGAGTCAGACATCATATCGCCATCGACGAATCCGTGGGGGGGGGGGGGGCGCGCCGGTTGTATTGGGTAAGAAATCGGATGGGTCTTTGCGTTTTTTAGTAGACTTCAGGCGGCTGAACAAACTTACCTTGGCGGACGCCTACCTGTTCCCGCGCATAGACAACTCATTGGATGCCCTCACAGGAGCAAAAATTGTCTCCACATTAGACCTTTTGGCAGGATTCTGGCAGCTACCACTAGATGCGGAATTGAGACCAAAAACGACTTTCAGAACGCCTCAAGGTCTCTTTCATTTCAACTGTTTGCCGATGGGTTTACAGACGGCTCCCGCTACTTTCCAGCGATTGATGGAGCTGGTGCTCGCTGGATTACAGTGGGAGTCGTGCCTCATATATCTCGATGATGTGATCGTGTTCGCTCGCACATTTGAGGAGCACTTGACCCGGTTGCGACAGGCGTTTTTGAAAATCCGGGACGCCAAGCTCAAATTAAAACCCTCCAAGTGCTATTTGGTTCACTCCGTTGAATACCTGGGGCATGTCGTAAATGCGTCGGGGGTCGCGACAGATCCCGACAAAACGGCGTGCGTCCGTCATTGGCCAAAACCCACGTCCATGCCTGAAGTCCGCAGATTCGTGGGGTTTGTTTCCTATTACCGCCGTTTTGTCAAGAAATTTGCAACCATCGCTAAGCCCTTGCATGCGCTCACAGCGAAGGGACAGTCGTTTCATTGGGGCCATCCAGAGACCGACACATTCTTGACACTGTGCCAGCGGTTGACAGAAGCGGCGCCCCTGGCATACCCCGATTTTTCGATTTCCTTCTTGCTGGACACAGATGAGAGCGAGGTGGACATCGGGGCCATTCTCTCCCACATTCAGGAGGGGAGAGAGGTTGTCATTGCCTACGGAAGTCGCATCTTGTCGCAGGCCGAGCAGCGGTATTGCGTCACGCGCCGCGAGCTGCTTGCCGTCGTCTACTTTGTGCAGCAGTTTTGGCCCCACCTGTATGGCCGCGAATTCACGGTTCGGACGGATCATGCGGCATTGCAGTACTCGCTCCGCATTAACCAAGCGATCGGTCAGATGGCCCGATGGTTGGAGTGGCTACAAGAGTATACATATCGAGTAGTGCACCGGAAAGGAGTCAGGCATATGAACGTCGATGCTTTGTCCAGACTGGCAGCCCCCGATAAGTGCACTTGCGGCGACGGATCCGCACGCTGTAGACCGCCGGCCGCGGCGCAACCCGAGATTGTGGCGCCGGTTTCCGCTGGGGACACGGACCGGCCGGGGCTGATGGTATCACTGGATAGCGACTTGGGGCTCACCCTGCGGCAATGGAGGGAACGGCAGCAGGCAGACGCGTCTTTGGCACCATTTTGCCGGCTGGCAGAGATGGCACGCGCTGACAATCTCCCCACATCAGGGAAGTTTTTCCTCATGTGGGAGGGGTTGTTGATGCTCTGGGACGCGAAGGTGAACCATAAAGTTCTGGTGGTACCCTCTTCCCTGCAGGGTCAGCTTTGCTCTGATGTTCACGTCCGACAGTTGCTCTATCTCGGCAGCCGTAAGACCGAGGCTGCGCTATGCCTTCACAATTTTTGGCCGGACATGTCCGCCGATATCCGCCATCGGGTCTCGGGCGTGCGCGGACTGTGCATGCAGGAATCCCCTGCCGGTCGTGCAAACCACTCCCCTGCAGTCCATTAAAGTTTCCCGGGTAAACGAGCTCGTGGGCCTCGATCTTAGGCCCCTTCCCCGCCACTCCTCGAGGGTGTAAATACCTACTGGTGGGGATGGAGTACTTTACACGATGACCCTTTGCCTGCCCATTGGCCGACCAGACAGCGGCGTCCATAGCGGACGCCTTTGTAAATGGCTATGTCGCTGACAAGGGGGCTCCAGAGCAGCTGCTGACAAACCAGGGCAGAAACTTTTCCTCCAAACTGTTGCAGGAGGTGTGTGACATGCTGGGTGTCAAAAAGGTGCGGACGCCCTCTTACCACCCACAAACGGACGGGATGGTGGAACACTTTAACCGTACCATCTCAGGGATGCTGTTCACTTGGTCAATGACCAGCAGACAGACTGGGATTTGCACATACCTGGGGTTTTGACGGCCCATCGCTCGGCTCCACATGCATCAACGGGATATTCACCATTTTTCTTGATGTATGGACACGAGCCGAGCCCTCCAATTGAGGCACAGTTGCACCCTGTTCCGTCGCGTGCAGGAGATTGGCCAGCCACGTTCCGCCACTCGCTCAAGTATTTGCGCAAGGCTCGCGAGGCAGCCCCGGCAGCATCCGCGTCTGCGCAAGCTGCGAACAAGCGCTTGCGGGCTAGGCCGCCAGTGGCGGATCCCTTTGCAGTGGGTGACCTTGTGGGGGCCGTTGGCCCCCAGGGTCTCCCCCGCCTCCATCTCCGGGCTCGTTTGCGTTACTGCACCGCCCTGCCCTTCAAGAAAAGAGAACTCTCCCCGGGGTCCCTGCCGGCATCATGGGCTCGTTTGCGTTACCGCACCGCCCTGCGCAGCACTCACACGCTGTGAGCGTGCGTACACATAGCACCGCGCGTGTCCACACTTCTTGTCGAAACCACACAAGGCTACGATCAGTTATTATTTATTTATTATCAGCTGCCTACGATTTGCTGTTAAATCAGTGTGGATTGACAAGGCTGACCTACTCTAACGCCCCAAGGGTCTATTCCTGGTTTATCTAATTCGATGCACTCTAAGCGGATTTGGATACTCCTTTACCTCTTTACTCACAGTTGGATGCGCTCGGCGTTCCGTTGGTCCCCTCGCCGCTCACCTCGACGCGTCGCACAGACGTTCAGGTGGCCGAGGTGGCAGCCGTCTCGAGCGCTGACTTTTTGGAGTAAGAGAACGTTTACCTCTCTGCGTCCACTTTTTATCCCCCCATCTACATCAAAGAATACCGACCCGAGCGCCTTCTCGGCCAATCAGGTCGCCACGCTCGTTCAGCCCCATTCCCGATTGCTCTAACAATGAGCCCGTCCACGCCCGCGGCGCCTTTTGTTATGCCGATCAGCCGCGGTGTCCGTAACAAAGGCTCGCTGCGGCCGCTGCGTTGCGACGGTCCCCTGGCACATCGCCGCTAATCAGCCGCATTCCAAGGTTTCCCTAACAATGGGTTTGCTGGTTTGACTGCGGTGCTGGCGGCGGTGCATGGCGCCTTTGTTCTGCCAATCATCCGCCTCCCCCCCCCCCCCTGGCTTCTCCCTTCTTTCGTGGCTGCGGGCCCCTGTCTGCCTTGTCGATACGTGTGTGTGGGGGGTGCGTTTCAACTGTGGTGGCGGGACAGCCCCGTCGTGACCATGTAATTTCCACTCGAGTCACGACGCCGCCGTGTGCGTTAGCGTCGGAGGAGACCGTCTAATTCCCTGGCCGCAGGAAACCGTGAAGATTATCCCTATACGAGGGCTTCCGGGTTAAAACCTGTCAGCCAGGGGATCTCTTCTCACGCTCTATGTGTGGGGGGAATGCGTGAGTGGCTGTTTAGGTGGGGGGTGGTGAGGGGAAAGCAGCGTCGGCCTCGCCGCTCGGGGCGGTGAGATCGTAGGTGCCAGTCCCCGTCCCGGGTTGACTGGAGCACCTCGCCTGGGCCGCACCCACGAGGAAGCGCTGCGGTGTCCGGGGGATCCGTCCGGACCTCGTGGCTGGTCTCGGGGTGGGTGGCTCCGTCCTCTGGGGTTCCTGCGGCGGCCTTCTCCTCCACTCCAACGGCTCTCCCCGTCCCTCTGCACCTACGGGCTGGGGCACACACTCGGCAGCAGAAGGGTTTAGGGGCCACCATCCCCGCCGTCCCCTGGCGGGGCCGGGACACCTCTGGGCTGGGGATTCGGCGGGGCCCATGTAGCGCGCGAGGCCCCCGAGCCCGGGTGGTGTGGGGGCCCCGTGGATTCGCGGTACTCGCGCGGCGGGGTTCTCCCCCGCCGGGGCTGCCCTCCATGGTTTTAAGCGGCGGACGTTGACCACCGTTTCTCGGCCCCTCTCTCCACCTTGGATTAATACCGTCCAGGGGGAGATCTTCCGCACCACGGTCCAGGGTCCCCGCCAGTAGGTCGTCAGCTTCCCTACCTGTCCGGCCCCGACGCGAGGGGTGTGTAGCCACACCTTTGTGCCTGTCGAGAAGAGGGGGGGCTCCACGCGGGGTCGGGTGCCCTGCTCCTGTCGATGCGCGGCCTCCCCTTGCGGGTAGGCCCGGTCCCGGGCCCCTCGTAGGGTCTCCATCAGATGTTCCACGGGGCGGCCCCATTCCTCCGTTTGGGGTGGGGGAACGCAGAAGAGCAGGTCTGCGGGTAAACGAGACTCACGACCAAACATAATTAGGAACGAGGTTTGTCCCGTCGATGTGTGTACAGTGGTGGCGTAGGCGAACAGGGCGTAGGGAAGGTGTTCGTCCCAATCCCGTTGATTTGCGGCCGCCATACGTTTGAGCTTCCCCGCTAAGGTCTGATTCATGCGCTCCACCATACCGTTCGCTTGGGGGTGGTACGCTGTGGTTCGGTCCTTCTGGATTCCGAACTCTCGGCACAGCGCCTGGAACAGCTCGGCCTCGAACTCGCTACCCTGGTCGGTGATGACTCCTTCCGGGATCCCATGCTTAAGTACATAATGTTCCACGAAGGCCCGGGCCACTACAAGGGCCGTTTTATCGGGGATGGCTACCGCCACGGGGTAGCGGGTGAAGTATTCTACCGCTACGAGGATATAGCGGTTGCCCCGGTGGGATCGCGGGAACGGCCCCTGGAGATCGATGCCGACCAACTGGTTCGTCCGACTGATGCAGGACGGCCTTAGGGGTACCTGGTATCGTGCCGGTTTCGGCCCGCACTGCTGACAAGCGCGGCAGCCCTGTACCCAGGCGGCCACGTCTTGTGCCAACTTGGGCCAGAGATACTGGCGACGCAGGGTCTCGATATGTGTACTAGCACAGATAAAAATAAAATATCTGCGCTATCTGGCTCGTGAGCACTGAAGAGCTTTGAGTTGATGATAGCAGTCCGGAATGTTTCCTTATCTAGCACTCCCCAGTTAACCTCTCGCCACACTGTCGTCAATGATTGGTGGGGAAATGAAAGGTATCGGCGAACTCGACTGTGGTCTGAGAACAGGTCCCTGTGGGGTGGGCTGGTAGGAACGAACAAATTAATGGCTATAATAAAATGAAATGGCAAAAAATGGGCGCCAATAAGTGGACGGAAACGTAGACGTAGTGGAACATAGGAAACAATAAAGTAGTAGTAACC
>CM025636.2:12237187-12248318 GCA_014621495.2 Entosphenus tridentatus
CGCCGCCGCTGCCGCCGCCGCCGCCGCCGCCGTCACCGCCGACTCCGGCGATCTCCCCGGAGCAGTCGGCCTGCGCCTCCAGCCACCCGGAGCGAGTCTCGGGGAGAGAGGAGCTGCGGCCTGACAGGAAGAGCCTCGTGTGCGACGCTTTCAGCTCCTCGCCCTCCTGCCTCTGAGTCCCTCTGCCTCCGCCGCCGCCGGCGCGCATGTACGAGTCGAAGGTCTCGGCCAGCGTGCTGATCTGCCGCGCGAGCACGTTGATGTGCTCCCTCTCCGCCTCGGAGTACGCGTGGGGGCCGCGGGCGGCGTGCGGCGCACCCGGCGCTCGCCGCCCGCCCCCGAAGGTGCCGATAGGCGGCAGGGAGCGGCGCGAGGCCGCGGTGGAGGTCAAGGGGCTGTCGGGCGTGGGGGGCAGCTGATCGTACACGCCGGGGCTCGGCGAGGGCGGCACGAAGGTCTGCTGGCGGGCGGCCACGTCGCACGGGTTGAACAGGAAGGTGGAGACCTTCTCTGGGGTGTAGGGCGGCGTGCACTGCAGCCCGCCCGGCGACGACTCCGGCTGATGCTTCGCGCTTGCCAACATTCGCTCGCTCCACACTGGGGTCTGGAACTGATGCTGCTGCTGCTGGTGATGGTGATGAAGTTGAGGACGATGAAGCTTCTGCAGGGGCTGGGGCGGACAGTAGAGCCCCATCTCGGGGTGGTGCGCTGCCGTCTGCGCGGGGTTCGCGATGTCCTCGGACCGCTTGCGCTTCCTGCAGCCGGGCAGGCCGACCTCCAGGGTGCGCAGGATCTCGGCGACGTAGGGGGGCGAGGAGGAGGAGGAAGAAGAGGAGGGGGGGGCGGCGGCGGCCGTGCAGGGTGCCGCGGTCTGATGAGGAACCGGGGAGGGCACGAGCAGCAGCGACGCCGCGGTGGAAACGGCGGACGACGCCTCGACCTGGTGCCCCATGAGCTGCACGCTCAGCGGTTCCGCCATCGTCTCCGCCAACGTCTCCGCCAACGTCTCCGCCAACGTCTCCGACAGGGTGTCCACCAGCGCGTCCACCAGCGTGTCCGCCAGGGGCTCCAACAGCGGAGCTGCCGCGTCGACGTCCGCGGGGTCGATCGGCGGCTCTTCCAAGGCGTCCGCCGACGGCCCGAAGCCGCCGTGGAATGGGCCCGACGCAACGGGACGCGGGGCCAGGCCGACGGCGCCACGGAGGTTCGTGGCCTCCGCCTCGCTGCAAGAGGAGGAGGAGGGCACGCAGGAGCGGGGGGCACTGTCAGTCGCTTCGATGGCCCGCGGGGCCGCATACGGCCCACGGCTCATGGCCCACGCAGCCCATGGCCACGCGAGGCCCGCCACTTCAAAAATGCCCCACATACTACGCTTTATCCGCAGCTGGTGTGGTGTGTAAACATTGTCATTGGGGATAACAAAGGCGGTCGGGCGTGGTGCTGGCCACCCACCCCCTTGTGTATTGTGTTGGCCTTCATAGGTGCTCGCGAACAGCACTTCAGCACTTGCCCCAACAGTCTGTTAAGCCTTTACGGGGAATCTTTGTCTTTGTGTGTGTGCCTTTGTCTTGTGTAAATGCCTGCTTTGCTCGCCACAGGTTACTTTTAAAGTCCTATTCGGCTCTCGGTGATCAAAATATTCCCCGCCTTTGAATCAGAGGAAGTCAGAATGGATACCGGCGTGGCAGAGATCAAGAGGATCACGGTTTGATTATGAGCAGCTCTCACCTGATCATGAGGTTGTCGCAAAATATGACGTCGTCTTGCAGCTGAGCTGTCGCCAGGACCCAGCTGCAATCCCCGCTCTTCCGCTGCAGCCGAACGATCATCCGCACCTCACACGAGTCGCGGCTCTGAACTGAACGAGAGGAAACGCACAATCCCAGAGTTAAATAGGTCAATAAATCAGACGTGGCTCATTCCACTGGCAGCTTAATTGTAAGACTGACCCACAGCCTCAACACTGACCCAAAATGTCAACACTGAACCACATCCTCAAAACTGACTTAGCTTTTAACACCGACTCACAGCCTCTACACTGATCCAAAGTCTCAACACTGACCCACCACCTCAGCACTGACCCACAGCCTCAACACCAGGACAGAGCCCTGTTTTGATAGTGAGACACAGTGCCCGGTTGGTCACCGTGGAGGACTCACCCAAAATGCTGTGCTGGGAGGTGGCGTGGGCCACGTCCTCTGGGTGCAGGAGCTGGTACCACGACTTTCCCGCGAGCTCCTGAGCCTCGTACTCCAGATGGTACACCACGCTGCGACAGAGCCACGCCACGCCAGGTCACACACCACGCCAGGTCACACAACAGGCCAGGGTGCGTGTGTAACGGTGTGTATTTGTGGACGTTTGAGTGTATACCGGATGGTCCGACAGCCAGGACAGATAGGGTTGTTTAATTTATTTCAACATTGGCATTGAAACATGTTAAGTGTACGTTCTTTGAGTTAATGTTTAATATATTCGCATTATCAACATCTATTTTCACTTCCTTTTCAGATGACATTTACAAAACTCGACCAAGAACTCCGAATGAATGCAGACATACAGAATTGATGAATGTTAAAAAATAAAAAAGTCCTCAATTAATTTCTAAAGAGAACCCATGCATGCATTATTGTTAATGGAAGTCAGTTTGATAATTTGTTAAAATAAATATAATATTTATAATAATTGGTTACGATTAAACTAAATATAATAACCCTACGTGTCCTGGGGACATCCTGTATATGTATTATTTATTTATTTAAAATTTTGAGCACAGTTGCTTAGCACAGGGCCCAAAGGCCCAACACGTCAAACGGCCAGCAAAAAACGACACCGACGTCTACGATTGTAATCGTCAAAGAGTTTTTCAACAACAACAGCAACAGCACGTTTGTCGGATTGAGCGAAGGTTACACTGGTCAACAAAAAAAAACATTCTTTTTTGGCCTGGACTTTTGCAGCTGTTTTAGACTAATTTCAGGGTGCGGATTCCAAATCTGATCTCAGATTTGCTCTATCACATCTCATTTTTGTGCTATCGGCATACCCCATTTTCATTGATTTCACCCGAAATTAACTCTGTCACTTATGATTGCAAGTTGTTGCGAGTCAGTGACTGCTTTAGTGTTAAAATCTGGTGCTGTATTTTTAGGATAGTGTGTTTATAATATCATTTTATGTAGATATCCACATTTATTTAATATTTTTCTTCTGCAGTTTTTATTGAAAATGCAATATTTGATATCTCAAAAACCTGATGTGATATAAAAAAACTGATGCCAGCACCCCAAAATTACCTTAAAAGTGTGTTGACCAGTGTTATATTACACTGGTCAACACACTTTTTCTGGCATTCCAACAAAAAAAGTGTGTTGACCAGTGTTATTTGTCGAAGGGGCTCGGCAAAGAGAGACGACGATCGGTGGGGAATCTCCAGAGTGTGTGCGCCTCCGTCTCCTCCTTTCTCACCTGCGCTCGGCTGAGATCCAGCGCATGTCTCGGGAGTGCTTGGACGCGAAGCCGTTCTCCTGCCACCGCTGCTGCTGCTGCTGCAGCTGCGGCTGTAGCTGCTGCTGCTGCTGGCCGTGGGGAGACGACGACGACGAGGAGGAGGCGGCGGCGAGGCGACTTCGCAGCTGGGATCCGGCGGCATTGACGTCCTCGGCCGGGCAGCACAGCAGCCACAGCAGCTGCCGCCGCTGCTGCTGCTGCCACGCGCAGCCCGGCGGCGCGGGGGACGAGCGCGAGCGCACGGCGAGCGCGCGGTTGGAGCCCTGCCGGCGCAGCGCGCGCGCTGTGCTCACGCGGCACACGAAGGATACCTCTGCGGGAGGGGGAGGGCGAGGGAGCGGCGGCGCAGCGGTTAGCGCGCTCTGCGCTTACGAAGCCGGAGGGCCAGAGTTCACTGTTCCCGCTCGCGGCCAACAACACTGGTGACGATTATATTATCTGAACCGCTCCTGGGCTTCCTCCCCTAGGTCGACTCAGCCGTCAAATGAGTGCTTGGTGCGGTGTGTTGTAAACAACACCAACTGGGGAGACAAAAGCGGTCGGGCGTGTTGATGGCCACCGACCGTGCTGTCTAACAGCACTTGCCCCAACAGTCTATTAAGGCTATCGGGGGGAAACTTTGTCTTTGTTTGGTCGTGATGATCGTGGCGGTTTGAAGTTGGTACTCGAGATGATTGATGGCACTGATCATGAGGATGAAGTTTATAGCATTGATGATGATGACGATGATGGCGATGGTCGCCCTCTCACCTGTGCACTCGCCATGCCCCTGCAGCTTGGCCTGCACCTGCGCCCGGTCCTCCTCGTCGACGATGTCGTAGAAGCTGTCCCCCTGTGCGACCAGGTCCACCTGGAACGGGTTAGAGCAGCCGCGACGGTCAGCATCTCGCTCCACCGATCCACAGGTCACACAGGTAGCATGGGTCACATGGGTCACGTGGGTCGCATGGGTCGCAAGGGTCACGTGGGTCACATGGGTCACGTGGGTCGCATGGGTCGCAAGGGTCACGTGGGTCGCATGGGTCACGTGGGTCGCGTGGGTCACATGGGTCGCAAGGGTCACGTGTGTCACGTGGGTCGCGTGGGTCGCAAGGGTCATGTGGGTCACGTGGGTCGCATGGGTCGCGTGGGTCGCAAGGGTCACGTGGGTCGCGTGGGTCACGTGGGTCGCGAGGGTCACGTGGGTCGCGTGAGTCGCATGGGTCGCAAGGGTCACGTGGGTTGCGTGGGTCAGGTGTGGTGACCATTATGCTGGTGATGGTGATGACAATGACTTATGCCACTCATGAAAATAATGTCGATAGTGCTGACGATGATACTAACACCAAATAGAAACCTTTTGGAAGGCATCAAGTCTGCATTAACCACACATACTTGTGGCAAAACATGCAAAGAAACATGCTCCGATAACAATGTACTTGCATTGTCTTTGAAACCGATTGGTCTACACCAGAGACGGCAGCCTTCGTTACGATCCAGTCTCTCTCACGGGTGCTAGGTCAGAGAACGCCGAAGGGCGAACAGTACAAATAGACACCTTGCAAAAGGTTTATATTTGGTGTTTGAACATCGTAACACCTGTTTCACTGCCAGAAAGGGTAAATACCTATTATTTTTCCATCACTGGCAAAATGGTATCCCATAGACATGATGATGATAACTCGTGTTCGATCTGGCGATGGTGAATGCGATGATGATGATGGCTCCTACACGTGAAGAGACGCCTCACCATGGAGTATCCCAGGACGTCGCTCACGTTGTCCGAGAGGTACACGAGACGAGCCTCCCGGGTCATCACGAGCACGAAGCCGGGCAGCGAGTGGCTCCATCCCGCAGCGACTTCCCCCCATGTAGAGTCTTCTCCTCCTCCTCCTCCTCCAACTCGCCTCGCTCCTGCGCTCCAGCCTTCTCCGTCAGCCAGGGGGGAGGCATGGAATAGAGGGAATGGGGTGGGGAGGGGAATAGCAGCACGTTGATAAATATTCCTTGAGATGGGCATTGAAAAGGCAGCCGAGTCTGGCTGATTAAAGTGAACAGCAATTGAGTTTATCGTTATTATCATCGTCGTCATTACCACCACCATGAACATCGGCATCACGATCATCGTAATCATGATAATGAAAATCACCAACACTGACATCCTCAGCAGCATCATAATCACCACCACCATTAATCTTCTGTGGCCGATAATTTTAGTGTCCATCACTTTTCATTTGAAGACCACAACTGGCTGGATATGGCCCTCGCCATAGGAATGTGGAATTTCCAGTCGGGTGTAACATTCGGCAGGCGAGAGCACCGTGCCACTTCAACAAGTGTGGCCACGTGCCCCTTGCCTGGCTCGTCGCCCTGGCAGTGGAGGCCTGCCGACTCGGTCTCAACGCGGGTGACCGAAACACGGATTCGAACTCATGTGCCCAGCTCGGCTGGCTTGTTGAGTGACTCTCACATCGCCAGCACGTGCCCACTGAAGCACCCGGGCCATGGTTACAGGCGTATTCTACATTACATGTTCGCTTAGGGAACGATATACGAAGATTAATCGTATAGCCTGCATAGATTGTTGGGGGCCAGTGCTGATAGCGAGCACCTATTTAAGGCTGAAACAGCACGCGAGGGGTGACGTATCAATCACCGAGCCCGGCCGCCTTTGTCTCCCCAGGGCTCACGTTTACCACATTGAAGCAGGTATTCATTTAAGGCTGAGTCGACCTATGGGAGGCCCATCAAGGGTTAAAATATTCGCCACTCGTTATTTGGTCGTGAGCGGGAATCGAACTCTGGATGCCGAGTTTGGAGTGAAGCGCGCTAACCACAGCACCACCGCTCCTCACACTTCCCATACATCCAATGCATGCTCATACTCGTGCACAGACCTCACCTACCAACACACGTACCCCCCAAATTGTCATTTACACACGAACAAATACAAAGATCCTCCGTATAGCCTTAACAGACTGTTGGGGCAAGTGCTGTTTGCGAGCACCTCTGAAGGCCGGCACGGCACGCGAGGGGGCAGCGCCCGGCCGCCTTCGTCTCCCCAGCGGAGATGTTTACACACCGCACCAGGTACTCATTTCAGGTTGAGTCGACATAGGGGAGGAAGCCCAGGACCGGTTCAGATAATCGTCAATGGTGTTTGCCGTGAGCGGGAATCGAACTCAGGTGGCCGGGTTCGAAGCGCAGCGCCCTAACCGCTCCACCACCACTCCCATAGCTCACTCATTCACACACTCACCAAAATACACAAATACAAAGGTATCCCCGAAAGGCTTCACAGACTTTAGGGGCAAGTGCTGTTAGCGAGGAACTATGAAGGCCGGCACGGCGCACGAAGGGCTGGATGACCCAACACCTTGCCCGGACGTCTTTGTCTCCCTAATGGCGATGTTTACACACCGCACCGAGCGTGTCAGTGGCACTGCGCCACTGCACTCGCACCACACTCCGCTCACACACGTCTCGGGCAACTTCTGTTAGCGAGCATTGATGCGCACTCCGTTCTCACCGACACACTCGCCCACACTCGCTCACGCTCACTTACTCGCCACGCAAACTCACCCCGCACACTCACCCCGCACACTCAACCCGCACACTCACCCGCAGGGAAGGCGAGTCCCCTCCGCGTGTACACGCACGCCAGCGCCATGACGTGCAGGTACGAGAGTCGAGCTTTGTCCGCATCACTCAGCGGCAGCAGCTCACGGATCCTCCGAATCTCGGCGTTGATCAGATCCCTGCGAGCCTTCGACGCGCCTTTGGTAGAGCGAGGCTGCTGCTGCTGCTGGTGCTGCTGGTGCTGGTGGTGCTGGTGGTGCTGCCTAACTGGAGGCGGCTCTGACTGCGGCGGTGAGTTCCCTCCTCCCGGCTGCGCTTGGACGGCCGTGGGCACGGCGAGGGCATCCGGGGGAGATCGGGCCATGGGGACTGCTGCGCGGGGTGCCCAGGTCTCCAGCAACGAGGAGAACCTGGCGATGGAGACGGCGGCGGCGATGGTTGTTGTTGGTGGTGGCGGTGTTCGAAAGGAGGAGGTGATGGCGGGAGTTAAAGAGTGTGGGCAGGTGGTGGTTGGAGCTGTGGTGGTGTTACGATTGAAGGTAGTCGAGGCGGTGGTGTCCGGGAGTTGGTGGTGGTATCATGGGCTGGTAGGTGGTGGTTGTGTAATTCAAGGTGTGGGTGGTGGTGCTATTATGAGGTAGTGGGCGGAGGAGGAGATGGTGGTGGTATTATTAGGTAGTTGGTGGAGGTTGTGGTATTATTAGGTAGGTGGAGGTTGTGGTATTATTAGGTAGTGGGTGATGGAGATGGTGGTGGTATTATTAGGTAGTTAGTGGTGGAGATGGTGGTGGTATTATTAGGTAGTGGGTGATGGAGATGGTGGTGGTATTATAAGGTAGTGGGTGGTGGAGATGGTTGTGGTATTATCGGGTAGTGGGTGGAGGCGGTTGCGCTAAGTTGAAGTTCGTGGGAGGCCGCGTTGAGCGAGGGGGACGCATTGGAGGGGGGGGTGGGGGTCTCGCGTCCTGCTGTCTCGATATCGATGAGGCAGCTCCTTGCTCCGGGCTCGCGCGCTCGGCCTAGCTTTTATAGTGGGAGCCGCACGTGGGGATGTTGATGCTGCACGAGGAGTGGGTGGGAGGGGAGGGCGGCTAGAGGTGGGGAGGGAGCGAGGAATGACGAGAGAGCTGCTGCTACGTGGAGGGGCCGCTACGGGGGTGGGTATGGTGGGGGGGGGGGGACGTGAGCTGTGATTGTGGAGTGGGGGAGGTGAAGGAGTTAGGGATGCGGCAGGGCACGGGGTTATGTGTGAATCGCGCCACCCATAGACCGAGAGGTGAGAGAGAGAGAGAGAGAGCGCAAGAATGATAAATCAACCGCGGTCTCCTTTGCAAGAGAGACATGGGGCCGAAAGGCAAATGATGCGACAAAAGGAAGATACAAAAAAACGGCTCGTGTGGTGGAAATTAAACATTCCTATGGCAGGAATCGGAATAACCCGAGAACACCCGCGACATGTACAGAGAAGATCCATGCAAGCCCCATCACCCGTGATCAAAATCACCATTATCACCAATATCATCAAGAACATCATCACCAACATCATCATCATTATCGTCATTTCGCATTTGTCAAACGAGCACTGCCCCGGTGCAGGCCGTGTTACAACGCACTCCTGTAACGTCACGACTGATCGTCGTCGTCGTCATTGTTGTGGTACGACATTTAAAACACAAGTGGACCCCGGTCATAATAACGTGGAATTGTACAACCGCTGGTTAAGACTGAGATCGCAGGTCGCGGACCAACAGCGCGGAGCTGTCCGTGGTGCTGAACGCGGTGCGCGTGCCCCAGACACGCAAGGCATTGTCGTCAGCACAGACTTGCGAGAGTGAGGTCAGTGGTGTCAGCGAGCACCTATTATGGCCGAAATGCCACGCGACGAGCGGCGGTATGGTCACCATCACGCTCGGCCGTCTTTGTCTTCCCGGCGCTGATCTGCACCGCGCCGCACGCGCTACTCTTGTAGCGCGAGAACCTTCAATAATGACACACAAACTTATGCATAGCGTGGATAGATATACACACGCACGCGCAGACACACCAACACACTGACAAGACTCATCCATAATAGAGGTTTTTTTTGGGGGGGGTTAGATCGCGTAAATATATAAATGTGTCGTTCAAACCCGCCACCACCCAACATAGCCAACTAGTAAGGGTTGTCACGTCAACAGAAACGTCGTACTCAGATTGTAAATGTTGTGGCTTGCCTCTCCAACACACCGGTTAGTGCTGTACTATTGACGAATTGGTACGTTCTGTTTAGGTGACAACCCTTACTAGTTGGCTGTGTCGGGTGGTGGCGGGTTTTAACGACACATTTATATATTTACGCAATCTAACCTAAAATAACCTCTTATTATGGATAATATTGGTCGCGAAAGCCTACGTGTTAAATTGGTAAGACACACAATGGCATAAACACAACCCAGCCAATCACTGACCCATACACAACAAAGACATACATATCAACACACAGTCCATGACACCTACATATACAATCAGTCATCAACACACACTGACACGGTGGCATAAAAACGTGTCCACACAGATACACACGATCACACACACACTGACGAATCTACATTAATAGAAAGATCCCGCGTTTAGCCTTTAACAGACTATTGGGGCAAGTGCGGTCAACGATAACGTATAAAGGTCAACATGGTACACTAAGGAGTTGGGTGGCCAATACAACGCCAGGTCGCCTTTGTCTCCCCAGTGGCGATGTTTACACAGCGCACCAGGTACTCATATAAGGCTGAGTCGACCTAGGAGAGGCCCAAGACCGGTTCAGATAAGCGTCACTGGTGTTGGCCGTGAGCGGGAATCGAACTCGGGTGGCCTGGTAGGTAGTGCAGTGCACTAACCACTGCGCCACCGCTCCCTTAGCTATACACACGCACAGACACATGCCCTGTACACACGTGCGCGGTGTCTTGCTTTCCGAGCCCGCGTCTGTGTAGGTGTGAGCACGAGGCACCCAGGCCAATCAATACGACCTTTGACAGCAACATACCGTGGGCAGCTTGGCATGTTGCTGTCAGTTGCAAGATATAGCACAAACAACAACAACATCAACAACTTCAGCGATAAACAGACACTGTAGAACAAGACACGAGTCGGTGACTTGGGTTCAATTCCAAACCACGATACTGATATTCTCTAGTGGAAATGTAAATATGAATGTAAGCTCGTGATGCCTTTAGATCAACTCAGCCTAAATTGAGACCGTGTCGGTGCTGCTGCTATGAATGTCATCACTGGGGGAGACGAAGGCGGTTGGGCGTGGTGTGGTGGTGACCGCACCACGCCTTGATTAGGTACTTTGCTAACAGCAACCTGCGGAGTAGCAGCAGCAGCTGTGACGCATCGACGCCTCGAGTCCTTGACCTATTTAAGGCTTCCGCTTAACACTGGATGGCCGATGTCCCTGGGCAGTGTGACGTGCTGGGGTGGGTGGCCAGCACCACGCTCAGTCGCTTTAGTCTCTCCAGTGGCTGATGTTTACCAACCGCACCAGGTATTTATTTAAGGCTGAGTCGACCTAGGGGGGGGGAGGCACCCCATCGGTTGAGATATTCGTCACTGATGTTGTGGCTGTGAGCGGGAATCGAACTCGGGTGGCCGGGTTTGTGGCGCAGTACGATGCCCACACACTGACACAAAGACAAAGATCCCCCGTATAGCCTTTTAACAGACTGTTGGGGCAAGTGCTGCTAGCGAGCAATGGCACACACACATTAGTTGGTGATGCTGTTGCTGCTGCGGTGGTTCGGGTAATGAAGGACAATTTCCCGAAACGTAACTGTTAGATGTCTTTATCTCCTCACATTCACACACACAGAGACAGTATAGACATTGAGAAAGATCCCCAACGTAGAATAGACAAACACAGGATAGACACTGACAACGATCAGCAACGTACAGCCTTAACAAACATACAGATAGACATTGGCAAGGACACAAAAGACACACGAACACACCGTGAGACGTGAGTGAGTGCGTGCGTGTGGTGTGATCTCCGTACATACGCACACACCGCGCACACCGCACTCAC
>CM025636.2:12258318-12271657 GCA_014621495.2 Entosphenus tridentatus
TCTGACCCCCCCCCCTAGGTGCGTGACGTCATTCATGGACGGCCCCTATCTGCGCCATTAAGCAAGGCGGAGCACGTTACTTAACAGCGAAGATAAACTCTGCGGAGTGAAAAATGTCGTCACTGACTGCGACTAAAATCGAAATAAAGTTGATCAAACACCGAGCATGACATATACGGGTCAAGGAATACAAAAAACTGAACAAAAGTAGAAAATCACGGGCTACAGTGCTGCGAAAATAACGTCTTGGGGTGTGCCACCAGGAGGCGCCTTTTATAGACCAAAAGTGACGACGCCTTGGATGATTGACATGGGACTCATGCTGGATGCGTGCCATGATTGTCACTTTCGAACAAAAAATTCCGGTAATACCGTTAAACGTCTCTGGTAGTGCTCAAGAGCACACAGTTGCAAAATATAACAAACGACACACACACAAAACATTGAACATTAATCACAAGTCATTTGCAATGAGAAACATCTGCTGCAGTGCCACGTACGGGCCATTGACACGGTGAGTGAGTTGTTGTTGTTGGATGGCTGGGATGCGCAGTGGCAAGGTCTGCTGCCACAGGAAAACGTAAAAGGTGCGTGCCGCCTAACATCGTTTTCGTTGTTTTTGGAACACGTTGGGTAGATCCTGGTTTGAGGCATTTGTGATTAAACCCGGGTTCTCAGGTTGATCGCGAGTTGAAGGTCTCACCGATGGCCGCATAATCACAACAATACAAAATGTGCGTGACTTTGCGTCAACATATTACTCCTCAAGATACAGCACCTTGCATTTCCAACAACGTGCGCACTACCACTGCTAACTACGGCAAACTCCACAAAGACACCTCGCAATACACGTCACGTGATTTTGAGGTCAGTAGGTCTTCTAATTACCCCCCACCGTCCCCCTTCAGCCACCTCAGACACAATACACATTAAATAAATAAATAAATGATTTATTTTCATTTATTATTTTAGTTTTTTTTACCTATGTGACTTTACCGAAAAAACCTAAGAGTATGAATCCTTGCAGTCACGAAAGCTTCAAATCTAGAACAATACACATTCATAACTACACGGCCTCCTATCTTTCAAACGTTTGTTTTTTGAACCAACCAATTAACAGATGTTGTGGTTCACACGAGCCCCTCCCACGGACACGGCTGATAAAAACTGATATTCGCATGGATTAATAGCAGCAGATTAAAGATGCAGTTCTAGATTTGTTTTTCACTCAATGTGTCTGTGTGGATGTCGTTCGTTCCTCGTTTAAAGGAGTGAAGAAGACAACAGCGGCGTGTTGACGGTGCGGGTTGACGCACCAATCGCAGGCCGCCGAGTCTTTGACGGCGCCATTTTGTGGCATCGGGTGGCTCCATCGTCCACGTGGCCCGGTGCTGATTCGTTCGATGGGCCACCAGTGGGGGCGTGGGAGGTTTAAACCGGGGAGGTCCGACGGTAGGGTCCTGTATGAGAGATGTTTATTTTCATATACAGGGTGCTTAATTTTTTTTTACACTTAGACGGGACTATCGTTTTTAATGGAAAAAGAACGGATTATACGGATAACACACTGTAACATGACAGCAAATGCATGTTAATAACTTCAAAGAGTATCCACTTGTGTGCAATCGTTGTCAACGCGTGCCTCTGGCATCTTCTCCACGTGGATCTACAGAGCCCGGAGGCAGCACGTCTCTCGTGGCGTTGTTGCAAATGCTCAGAAGTGTTACAATTTTTTGGAAGCACCCTGTATATACACGGCTGATAACAATCACACACAATCACCATCTTTTAGCCTGCATTAATAGGGTCACATCTCCCGACGAAAGACATACAAGCTTTCGTTTGGGCCCCCTTGTCCGAAACGCGTGGAGCGGCAACTTTTACCATCTGTTTCTTTTCCCCCTCACCTCCGCCCGGCGTTTACCCACTGCAGAGGCGTCTTGCGCTGCTATTTTCATCGACTGCGAAGAGTATAAAAGAGGGGGGGGGGGGGTGCTTATTGCCGGGTAGTAGAGAAGTGTGTGGATGAGCCAGGGAGATATCCTCACCAGGGGATACGAGGGGAGGTCGCTTTGGCTCGAGTGTGCGGTGAGATAAAGCAAATGGGTTACGGTACAACAAAGGGAGTGTAAATACTCTTTGGTTCTCGGTAAAGTCACGTAGGTATAACATCAAATATACCTACGTGACTTTACCAAAAGAACCAAAGATTATGGATTCCTGCAGTCACGAAAGCTTCAAATCAAGATTGAGTGTAAATACATGTAAATATCCACGCGGCGATATTTATGCATTAGGCTTCGTCGCCTTGTATTCTTATTTCCGTTGGCCGTGAACAAAAGCCCTTAAGTTCATCGTACCGACGACATCGGTTACTCCACGATTTAGGATGTTTACTACTGGCGTGCATAGGACAACCACAGAATGGCCCTCGATTGAGGAACTCTAGAATAGTGACGGTCTGAATTGACCCCTGGCTGAGATTTGAATTGAGGCAACTTTGGCGCGTGAGTCAAGTGTGCTCTGGCAAACAGCACCACCGGACTGTGTACGTTTCACATCAATCTGCCTCTCTCCCAGTGCTCTGCCCAGAGCGTTTCTCCACGTTCGACGACCGTGTAGGTTTTCACGGCTGTGCTCTGTCTCGCTTTCTTACATTGTCCAACGAGCGCGAAGCTTGCGTGAGACACGCCGGTGTAAAAGGGCGCTACGGTGTATAAACAATACGTGATTACATCTTGATTTGAAGCTAAGGTAGGTAGAAATAAAGTAAAACAAATGATTTGTTTTATTTTATTTCTACCTGTGACTTTACCGAAAAAACCAAAGAGTATGAATACATAATTAATATTAGGAATGCGTTTCTGGGTTGTGCCACGTGTTTATTGGCATGATGTGCCAGCACGTGGCGTGAAACGTCGAACATCGTGACAACGACGAGTTCATAACTTGGGATTCTGGCTGCTCAAACCACTAACCTATATCGCGTAAATGCATTTTCGGCGTGTAAATCTGATTGCAAGTACAAATGATGTAGTCTGGGAAAATTAATAATATATTACTCATGATCTGTCACTCATGCTTTAGGTTAACACGGGATAATTGGCTTATTTTGAGCCCTGCTTAATATAAAACCACTTTCACACACAACAAAGATCCTTTCTCCCCACTGTAGCTTTAGAGTCCGCAGGAAACAAGTGCCATTAGCGAGAACCTAACAAAACCGGCACGTCGCAAACGGGGCTTACGCGGCCACAATCATACCTCGCTACCATGGTTGCCCGAGGACAATCAAATACACCTAATGTTTTTGAGGCTAAGTTGATCTAGGTGGTGCCCAGGACAAGTTCCACTGTTGTGGATGGCCAAAGGATTTTCACCCAGGCAGCTGGATTGTGAGGCAGTACCACCAATCATGGCACAACCCCCTCCACTCTTACAAACGGACAACAACAACAGTCTTGTGTGTTTGTGATGTCACCGTAGCACTGTGAGGCCACGTGAAGCGTGCAAGGCTTACTTGCAGCAGGTCACGGGACAGACCCAGGTGTTATGGCTGAACTGACCGAGATGACTGGCAGATGCACCACCTATGCTCCTCACTGTGCCAGTGAGGAGAAGATGTTCGGGAACCATCGGGAAGGTTCCACGAGGGGGTGTGGCTAGAGGCGGAGCTTTGCTCCACCGGGAGATATAAAAGCAGAGGCAGGGGAGGACTCGTGGTCGGTGTGGGAAGACCTCGGTTTCGGACTGCGTCGCTGTTCGTCCTCTTCTCACCATCGACCACGTGGCGGATCTCCCAGCGGAGCTCGCCTCTTCTCCCCGGCACGCCGCCAGCCAGCGGCGGGATCGGAGAGAGAGTGGCGAATCTCGACGGTGGACGGAGAGAACGCCTTGTCCACGGCATTTGATGAAAAGGGAAATAACCCGGAGAGGGAAGGAGCGGAGCTGTGCAGTGGTTCAGTTAATTAAGAAGCACCATTCAAGAGTCGTCGTGGAAGTCATTTATTACATATATATCAACATATATAATTCACAAGTTTCCGCTCGTTGTGAGCATCGCTCCTCTGCCCTCCATTGTTGGAGGCGACTGCTGAAAACTCTCTAGTAGCCTCCTCCATAAAGGCCAATCTTGAGATCACTGGTGTCAGTCATTGGCAAGTTCACTAAGCTTCACATCGTCCTATACCACATCAGTCCATCTCTTCTCTAGCCGGTGCCGCACTCATTTTGACACCTCTATCCAGGCAAATAGAAGTTGCTTGAGCATGCGGTGATTGGGAATGTGGGCTACATGACCCGTGAGGAGCTCACTGATGGGACTGTGTCCAAATCTTTAAGGATCTGTGAGCTCTTCACACAATACAGCCTTGTTAAACCCAGGATGGATTGTAGCCAGTAAAGCTTGAATGTTTTGAACCAACACAGATGTTCCTTTAAAGCAGTCCCTTCTCTATACAAACATAGAGAAGGGAAGGCATAACTGGCCGAGAAACCCCGAAGTTTCATATGGAGCAAGAGGCCAGGCAACTTCCACACAGCGTTACACAGCCGATGAAAAGATAATATCGTTCAACTGAGTCTGAGTGAGACCACTGCTGCCGAACTTGTCATAAGCACACCTCGCAGCTATGGGAACTCCTCCACTCTCTCCACAACTGCCCCATCACTCATGGGGAGTTGAAGGGGTGGAGTGTTTGATGTCTTAAAATGCCCAGGTAGGTGCTTTGTTTTGGTTTTGCTGATGGTAACGCTCTACCTCTAAGTGGTACGCTCCAGGTTCACCAGCAGAGTTTCCAACTCAGAGTGAGCAATAATTACCAGATCATCAGCTTATGTGATTAAACTAAAAACTAACGAAACTATTTTTATTTTCCCAGGTAAGGCCCACCAAGCTATATAGCTCTTTATCGGAAGCGACCTGGCCACAAATGATAGCTCAACGAAGTGGCTTAACACATGGACATGTATAGCAACCAAATACCCTAAGTGCACTTTCCAAATGTGAAGAAAAAAACCAGAGGACCCGGAGAAAAATCCACACGACCACGGGGAGAACATGCAAACTCCAAACAAACAGGCGTTAGAGTCAGGATCGAACCCACGACCTCCTGTATACCAGACGAGGTAGTTCACATCAGGAGGAGGGGGGACAATGTAAACCCCAGCTGCAGTGATAATGAAATTCTCGCTTTAAACTTTAATCAGCGACCCGAGACCAGAATATTGTGAGTTTGAATGCTGTCCTAGGTGGACAGCCGCCACCGCAGTATAAAAAATGGCAGGCCCATCTTACAGATGACCAGCACAGGTGCCCGCGTCATGACTCACTCGGGCATTAAAGTCAACCAACAGAACGATTCTGTCCTGAGCGGCCACTTTAGTCAGCACCTCCACTGATGTTCATCTTCAATTGAGGGCATAAACCACCACCACCACCAGTCCTCGTCTAAAGTTGATGGAAAGGTGAGCCCACAGTAGACTGGAACCCACAACTTCCCACACGTCACCGCCATGCTCCGATGCACCCTTCATTGTTTGGTCAGTCGAGGACTGTCCACCCCTCACAGTGAGTGAAGCCAGGACCAAGCCCACGGGACCTCCTTTCTTTCGCAGAGGTCCAGGTGGCACCAGTCAAGCTCTCGACAGAGGAATGGCAGCCTCCCCTCCGCAGTGAGCGTTCGAACAATCCACGTGGCCAACCGCAACGGTTTCCAGCTGTTTTTTGGAGGAGCACCGAGGGAGGGGAGTTTCAGTCCGCTGCTTCTGCCAAATGGGGTTTGGCCAAGTAGACGTGATAGGCGCTTGTCTGCCCGGGGCCTATGGCACAAGCTAATTGTATGGGTTTTTATTTTTTGGGTAATTTAATTGAGGGTGGAGGTGTTACCAGCCCCTCGAATATGTCAAAGTGCCCCCCCGTTGGCTATCGTGGTGGCTGCGAGCATGCCATGGGTGTAACAGCTGTATATTAACAGCCTTGCCACCAATGCCAATTCTCACAGCCACCAGTGTTACCGACTTGCAACCATCGACGAAGGTGGGGGTTGTTGTTTTTTTTTGCCAGCTCACGCAAAAACATACACACAGATTCACACACGTATGTGTATGTACGTGTATGTGTGTTGAACTTCTTTCGCACCGTGCATAGCCAACCGTGCTAGTCGGAGGTGCGGGGGAAGGACAACAAATTAAATACACAATGTGGTTCTAAATAACTAATACGACTACCTGATTTGCGTCGTCTCAACCCACACTGACGCCGCCGACAGCATCATCATCATCCGGCCTTTCTCGGATCCGTCAGATTGTTGGGGCAAGTGCTGTTCACGAGCACGAAGGCCAGCACGGCACACGAGGGGTGGGTGGCCAGCACTACGCCCGGCCGCCTTTGTCTCCCCAGTGCTGATTGATATACACCGCAGATACCAGGCGTTTGAGCCGACCTAACAAAGATGGACACACACACACAGGCACATGGACACGCACAGATACAAAAGAGAAACAGGCATCCACACGCACACACACACACACGATGCTTCTGGCACACAGGTGCTTCGGGAAGAACACAGCCCACGTCCACATTTTCACGCTTCTTGTCTCCCACTTACAATCGTTATTTTTATCCAGAAACCTTTGGCCAAGAGCTCTTGACACCCACACAAATGGGCTGCTGCTGCTGCAGCTTCACGGGTCAAAAACCACAGCCATTTATCGTTCGGTCGACCAATGATATCTGGGCATCGAGGTTTGAGCCCATTACCCGCGCACGGCATTGTACAGCAGGGAGAGTTGACATCTCCGACCACGGCGTTACACACGGGAATGTTATTTGTATTCTTAACTATTCGTCAATAACTACCAACTTGATGGTACAGGGTGATGACGCAGTGATTAATATCTGTGCTGCACAGCAAGAAGAAGCTGGGTTCGATTCCTGACTCGGGTGCCTCTGATTAGCGCGGTTGGCTACGTACAGTGCGAAAGAAGTTCAACATATCTTCTTGGTTTTTTCGGTAAAGTCACGTAGAAGGGAAGTAATAAAATAATAAAAATAATAAAGCATAATAAAATAAAAAAATAAAGCATAATAAAATAAAATTTTATTATGCTTTATTATTTTTATTATTTTATTACTTCCCTTCTACGTGACTTTACCGAAAAAACCAAGAAGATGAATTCCTGCAGTCACGAAAGCTTTAAATCGAAAGTTCAACATACATACACTCCTCAACACATACATAGTGTTTCCTCCAGATTCTCTGCTTTACTCCCATACCTAAAAAAAACATATAACCAAAGTGGTGAAAAGATTACCTACACATTCTTTCATTGGGATAACACAAATCAGAAACATCGCCCGCCCCTACTCCGAATACTTGGCAGGACCCTCCTGAAAAAGTGTCTTGAGACTCAGTGAGGCTTTCCTGGGGTAAACGAGTGCAATTAAACAACAACAAAATCAATGATACCGTTCTTAACAATAGGCGTGTTATGGTTGCTCAGTGATCAGACCACTGAACGGTCACTGGCGAAGGTGTTGGTTCAAATCCAGTTTGCTGCTGTCCGTGATTATACAGAGGTCTCAACTCGGGAACCACCAATTACTGTACAAATACAACTAAACTAAACAATTTTTTTTTATTTTACCAGGTAAGGCCCATCGTGATATATAGTTATTTTTCACAAGCGACCTGTCCACAAATAATAGTTCAACGAAGTGACTTATGTTCATATGTATAGCAGAAAAATGCTCTAAACATGTTTATAAATGTGGAGGGAAAAACCATTAGACCTGGAGAAAAATCCACGCGACCACGAGGAGAACCTGAAAACTCTAAATATACAGGAATCAGGGTCGGGATCGAACCATCGAACTCCTGGATTTGCAGACCGCTTTCCACCACGGCACCCCCAAAATAAGCTGATTCAAAATAAATGCATGTTTTTTCTTAACTAATTTTTTGTTGTTGCTATATTACATCTCTTCGAATAAAATAAATCTCGGTTTTACTGCCATGCGACAAACGTACATTTGTAACGGGCAACATGGGTGAGTATTTCAACCCGTTGTGTGTGGATTAAAGCAAAAGGTCACTTTTAATGGGTATCAGAAATAGTTACGTGATATCCGCTTCCATGAGCCGTTCTATCGAGGGGGCGATTTATTGCCCTATGAAATTTTTCCAAATAATTTCTGTATATTATAAACACGGTGTGCACAACAAAACGACAGATTAAAACAACATCTGAGAGAGATAATGAACACTGCCGTGCTGTTTAGTGTCGCCTGATTGTTGACTTAACTCTTTTTCTATCTGTTGCAAATTATGCTCCAGAAAGCGGTGCATCGCGCTGTATCAGAGAACAGCCTTCAGGAGAAAGTGGTATATGACAACTGTTTGCGATGTGGTGGTGGTGGCGGTGACTAAGCACGTGGCCTGTCGTCCCAACACTGTGTGGCGAGGGGTTGGTGGATCCAACAGATGTTGTGAAACTCCCTTCCCGTGGGTGGGCGTCGAGGAGGAAGCGATACCTTGGCTCGCCTGGAGATGTCAGTGACAGCAAGCGGACTAATCTCCCATCTCTTTCCATCTGTACGGGGACAGAGTGTCGTCTCCTCGTTGTGCAGGTGGGTTTCCTCTGGGTGCTCCGATTTCCTCCCACGTGTCATTAAAAGAGTAATTGTCTCTCGTGGACAGTAACTAAATTAGTAATTCTACTTTCCTCTTGTCCAATCATGAATCGCATACTCTTTGACTCTGAGAGTTTCGGTGTCAAGCGATGGTGACTGACCTACTCGTGCCGAGCGGTGATTTCCGAGTCAAATTAGTGATGATTACTCTCGAGCGAGGTGCTACAGATGCTGACCAGACTCACTGATGGCTTTAATCTAAGTTGTCTTGTGGTTGTTGTTGTTGTTGTTTGACTGCATTCCACTGGGATTTTTTGCACACAGCGTTGGTGGTACGGTGCTTTTTCTGGAAGATTTTGCTG
Organism: Entosphenus tridentatus; assembly: GCA_014621495.2. Taxonomy (NCBI): domain Eukaryota; kingdom Metazoa; phylum Chordata; class Hyperoartia; order Petromyzontiformes; family Petromyzontidae; genus Entosphenus; species Entosphenus tridentatus. The sequence goes on from CM025636.2 coordinate 12,267,313, forward strand.
TTTTTTTCCTGAATTTTTCTGTTTGCGCATAGTCACTTTAAGATGTTTTCTTGTTCATGTTTTTGTTATTTGTTTGTTGCGGTTGCACCCGATCCAAGAGCCGAATGGCTCACAGGGCTATACCAAATAAATGCAACTGAAAACACTCGCCCTGCAAACCCACTGCTTGGAGATGTGAGGGCTCGTGATCTTTCTCCACGAGGCACGAGCGTCTCCTCCGCAGACGAGTAATGGCACAGCGCTCGTCTCTCCTGGCGGCTCTGAACTAGCAGCAGAAATTCCACATTCCCATGGCAAGGGACAGTCGATCCGTGTACCGATCAATCCGTGTTGGCTTACCGCATCGTAGAACGCATTTTATTGGCCTTGCGGATGTGATCCGGGAAGTCGACACTTGACCGGGATTTGAACTCGCACCCTTGCCGATTGTGAGTCGAGTTCGCTCAACCACAGTGCCACCCATCCGGATGAGTTGCTGCGGAGGCGAGGTGTTAACTACCTCGCCTCGCATACAGGAGGTCGTGGGTTCGATCCCAACCCTGACAAAGCCTGTATATTTCGAGTTTACATGTCCTACCCGTGGTCGCGTGGATTTTTCTCAGGGTCCTCTGGTGGTGTTTCCCTCCACATTTATCAACATGCGTTTAAAGTATTGGACTGATATTAATTTCCACGTGATAAGCCACTTCATTGGGCTATCATTTTTTGGCCAGGTCACTTCTGAAAAAGAGGCTATATAGTTCAGTGGGCCTTACTTGGTAAGATAAAAAAAAAATGTAGAGATAGGACAGCGTTCGATGCAATGCGTCTACAACGGTAGTGGTGGCACACGGCTGCAATTTCAGTGCCCTGGAGGTGCAAGATAATACCTCACTGAAGCTGGCGTAAAGAACAGAAGTCCTTTACTTATACAGAAGAGCCTCACTGAGTCTCGATACTCATTACCAGGAGGATGCTGCATTGGGACGTTCGTCAATATTCACTGAGCAACTCTTGCGTGCAGCAGGAAACTGGAATGACGAGAAACAAATTCCACGCGCACGACTCAATAAACACTCAACAATGTATCGAGATAGGCCAACCACCCTACTCGTTGCACTGTCATCTCCTGGCAAGCCACGGGTCTCACAACACGATACTATCTCTACGCGATCCACTGACCCTGCATCCCAAGCGACCCCGATTACCGCCGTTAATTTAAAAAATATATATTATATTTATAGCGCAACTGTCAATTTTGAAAAACGACCCTGTCGCATTTGGGGCACGCTGCTGGCCAACAAATTAAAAATAATTCCTTAGAAACCGGGATTATTAGGATGAGGGTTATCATGACGACCAGGAGACGTGGAGGCGGCGTTGCCATGCCAGCGGTTGCCTAGCGACCAGCATCATTTGCTGAGCAGCTTTGGCTCTGTGAATGAGGCATCGCAAAAAAAGGGGCTTCATTTGCTCAATTTTAAGTGTGCCCATATATATAAAAAAAACATTCTGATTGGCTCTGCACGTTATTGGGCTGACATTATTAGACAGGGAGAAATTATCTGATTGAGCCTTATTAGCGTAATTATTTACGTAAAATAACGAATGAGGCGTGTTCATAACGCTCTGGTTCTGAAACAAGCAGTAGTCGGACACTCAAAGCACAAGTGGTCGGTTCGCAATGCGTTGTCTTTAACGGGCAGCAGTTCGATTCACTCTCCCGTATTCTTTTCCCTAAATATATAAATCTCTGAGGTCGTCTCATTTTGTGTGTTCATACAAAAAAGTTAAATTTGCGAAAGAAACACGGAGAAATATGGAGAACAATAAGCGAGATTATCTTTAGATATTGGGGCCATTCCTTCCAATAGCTTTAACCCTATTCGTTTCACTAGAACCCATGTAAAAAAAAATCAATTTGCAGCCTCCATTATTTAACCCACTCACATAATTACGGGTAGATTTACCTTTTATTTTTTTAAATGGACGTGTTCAAGGATGAATTTCACTTTTCGCTTATATATCTCTTCGAATGTGAATGTGTTATATCGAAGGCCGGCAACTGATTAGAGTACGAGTTCAAATCTTAACCAGGTTGTCCCATAATTATCGTCATCAGGAAACAGTTCACACACTCGCCAATTACAGTCACATAATTTGAGGTCAGGAATAATATAATTTCAACTTTTAATACGTGGAGGCCACACAGTATTTGCTCACTCTCAAAGACATAGAGCAAGAGAGGGGGGGGGTGGGGGTGACTCAGAGCAGCGAGGAGGAACCACAGAGAAGCGGGGAGGCAGCAGCAGCAGACAGGCGGCGAATCGGCGCTAAGCACGAATTTCCCAAGCTCTGCAGTCCTTTATATATATCCTGCCATTGAGCCAGTAAGCACGAGATTAACAACGCTCTTAAGTGGAGTGCCTTCCGTGGCCTTTGCCCAGTCACGTGTGAACAGTTCAAATCCCTGGTCCAGGGGCAACATGGCTCACCACTTGGATCTCTGCGTTATCAATAAAAACAAAGTACCGCTTTGTTGGAGGCTCACAGTGGTCTCCAGAGGGCCCATTGAAATATGGAATGTCTAGCCAATGTTTTCAGCCAATTTGACGAGAAAACCCACGTGCTTGAGAACACGCTCTCCCATACAGACGGAACAAGGTGGAGTCCACAGGGTATATGGCTCCTCCTCGATGCTCACTGGAAGAGAGTTTCTCAACATCTTTGTGTGAGCCACCCCACCCTCGTTACATCCACTGCATTCGATTTGAGGCCATGTGCACAGCCACCACCACAGTACGGAATTTAAATTGTCCCATTTTTTGCTGTTCTGTTTGTATTTGTCCTCAAATTGGCCGTCCCGTTTATACACTTTAGTCCACTCCGTTTAACGAATTGTTATAGCATTGTTATATCGTTCGTGGAGAATGCACACTTAATTGTCGAGAAGTGAAAATTACGCACGTGATATGAAGTAACCGCCATCCATCACAGTGTGACAATTAGAAAGCTCCGAGACCAGACGGCCTAACCGTGGACTTAGCCAGGACCTGCGTACACCGAAATTGAGACTCCTCCATCGCTCTGCGATGCCGCAGTCATTCTTCTGCGCACAAGAGGGGATACAACAAAAACGGATTTGAAGATCAAAAGCCACCCATGGGCCTCCTGTTGCGCGCGTATATAAATTACTAGCGACCGTCGTGGTGGAACTGAATCGTGGACTAATTCGTAGGCCAAACAACCTCGTGTGCAAACTGGATTTAGCAAAGGTGGCTTCTCTACCGTTGGACCAATCCGATCCCAGACGAGACAATTGGATCTCGCGTAGAATTACGCCTGGCCTTTGTAAACTGATGAAGACCGATGCAGTTATTATCCACGCTCACACAAACCAAGTCCCGAATGGCATCGTACAGAAGCTATGAAAACAGCTACACTGAGAGTTTCCACGAATAAGAGTGTGATTAAACTACAAATCATAGGCGAGAAGCGCATGCACTGGATTGAGATGAGATTGTAGCAATGCCAGGAGCTGATGATGATGATGACGATATCAGCGGACTGACACACTCGATTACAGAAGCAACCGTCTTTAGTGCTGGGCGAGAGAAATGTAACGTAGAGGCACGCTGCTGATGTGCCCCTGGTGCTGTCACCCTTCTGGACAGTTACCGAGCATGGTGGGCTTTTTGGCTCTCAGCTGGGCTGCAGCGGTTTCCAGATGGATTTGTTTTCATCTTGCAAAACAACAATTCATCGAAAATGTTTGAACAACAAAATTGAACCACGCGAGACGCGATGCAATGCTTTAAATCAAGCGGGCCGAATGACCGCATCGCGGTGGGTGAGAAGGGATGAAAAAAAGAGCCCCGGCGAATTTTAAAAGCCATTCAATTAAGCGCATTCACAAATTAGATCTCCTCCTTATTGTGAGATGGAAAATGCAATTCCCAGTCTGTGGGTGTGGAGGTGTCTTAATGAAAGAGCGCGGACGCCCACGTTCTTGGGCGGATGTCGCACTCGCATCGCGGTCAACAAAAGCAGAGTCTCTTGCCGCTCAATACGCTATGCAAATGTCAGTGGAACGGATTCCATGGACACAAGGAGAAGCACGGCGAGTCCACTATTCACACAACGGCACTGCTAGCCGCATACACCAGCACCACCACCCATACACCAACAACCCCACTCACACACTAACACCTCCACTCACACACCTACACCTCCACTCACACACCTCCACTCACACACCAACACCACCACTCACACACCTCCACTCACACACCAACACCACCACTCACACACCAACACCACCACTCACACACCAACACCACCACTCACACACCAACACCTCCACTCA
>CM025636.2:12378276-12420182 GCA_014621495.2 Entosphenus tridentatus
TTGCGCATTTTTATGTGACGCCACATTTCTCACCCCCCCCCCCCCCCGACGTCACAGATACAAAAAACTGTGGCCCCCCCCCCCCCCCCCCCGAGGTGCGTGACGTAATTTATGGACGGCCCCTTAGCAGATGGCACAATGTTGTGAAACTGCCTTACCGTGGGGTTCAAGGCGCCATACCCTCCACGTGTCCCATCTCATCTATTTGGGATGAAGCGTTTCCCCCTTTCTCTGGTTGCTCCGTTGTAAACACGTATTACTTGGAGGAATACATTATAACATGTATGGGACCGCAGAGCTTGGGAAATTATTGCTTGTGCAAGGCTTCTCACCGCGTGGCTGCTGCTGCATCTCTAAGTCGTCCTTTTTCTTTCTTCGAGAGGAAGCGAATGCTGTACAGCGGCAGTCCAAGTGGAAATTATTTACGTCTTGAAAGTATAAATCAACAAAATGAAATTAGCCACACTCGTCAAATGCTACCTAGATTATTAATTTCCCTCAACTGATGTGTCCACCTCTCAGTCTATTCGCGATATTCTCGTGGAGAAAACTCTCCCGATGGCCGTGCCAATTTCCTTTAATTTGTTCCATGTGTCACATGATACAAATTACTCCCGAGGGAAAATACAATGGGGAGGGTGGGGTCCACCTGTGTGGGGAAAAGGGGGTTGTGGAAAATCAGCTTCTGGGAGGAAGGGAGGAGAGATGGAACCACATGCACGGAGTAAGGGGCCGTCTATAAATGACGTCACGCACCTAGGGGGGGGGAGGGTCACACTTTTGTCCCGATGTCCCCCCCGGCCGCGCGGCAGTTTGAGAAATGTGACGTCACATCAAAATGTGCAACTCTATATAAATATAGACAACACGTTCTACTTAATTAAATATACTTTTTAAGAAATGTTTTCTCCTACAACATCAGAATGCAGCGCTACATTAAATACGCATAACAATAGTGTAAAGCGATTTGAAGCATGTTTAATTTTTTGGGTGGGGGGGCAGAGCTTTGTGACGTCATATTTGAGGGGGGGGGTCTGACTTTTTGTGGCGCCGTGTGACGGGGGGGGGGGGGTCAAAAATCGTCCAAAATCGCGTGACGCCATTTGTGGACGGCCCCCACCACCGCCCCCCCACCACCACCGCACCCCCACCGCCCCCCAGCACCGCCCCCCACCACCGCCCCCACCACTCCCACCCCCACCCCACAACAGAGGTGCAAGATGAACGCAGGAAGAGCCCAGCCACAAGCAAAGCTGCGATCGAGCGCCAGCCAGCAGTGGAGAGAGGAACGGTCCAAGGAACCATCCACGCTTCAGGCTTGGATGCCCGGTGGGGTGCAGAGATGGGCAAGGACATTCAGTAGAAGGAAATGAGAGATGAGCACAAGGCGGCTGCCTCTAGCGCCACCCTGTGGTGGGAAGGAGCCAGCAGCCGACTGCCGGCTGACTTCCTCTGCTCTGGTGACGGTCACGCCGGTGGTGGCCCACGACGCACTGGGTCGAGCTTGATCCTGGAGTCGGGGTTGCTTGTGAAATGCAGCCCAAAGCGGATGGTAAACGCCATCTAAGGCTAAAAGTGCCTTATTTAACAGTGTGCGAGGTGGTGTTCGGGAACGCATATGCTTCGGTGCGTCGGGATAAAGGGGACATCATGTCACATTGCTCCGTGTGTTCTCGAGATACGCTACTGCATGAAAACTGGCAGCGTGGCCAGTCTATTGAATCGCCTCGGGTGAATGGTCTCGATCGCTCTCGCTAGACCCGACCCACAGTATACACGGGAGTGACCTGGCTGACCAAAAATATAAGTGACGCCGAAAAAGGTGAGCTTGGAAAAGCTGGCAAGAAATCAAGCATAGCACCGCGCACCACGGTCGTGAAACGCGATCCTCCAACTGTGAACCAAGCCAATCTCTCTCCCCTCTTACTTAAGCGGCAGCCTATTTAATATTTTGAAATCCTTTATATTAAGTTCACTTGCTTGCGCGCTTACGACCGTGCAAATCTTTCGGTCGTTTTTTAACCCATTTCCCGTGATCCAATCGAGCTGACATTTTGCACACAGACTCGTTGTGCGTGACAATGTATTTTCGTGAATTTTTTTTTCCAAAATTGTACACTTTTTAGGCAATTTTTTAAAATATTTAATTACCAATTGCTTAATGGTGGCAGGCAATCATCTGACCCATAGGTGGCAGCCATCTCAAGCCGCCACACATATAAAGGATTTATAGTGAAAAACTTTGTTTTTACGGGTAAATTTTTTCTGTTGTAAATCAGATTTGATTAAGATTATTTTTGGTCGATTCGTAATTGTGCACTATTGCCAATTCAGTCGCTTATACGGTAATACCTCCAATATGCGTATATTCAATCAATTCAGTTTCGGAAAAATGAACTTTAGATTTTTGTTACCAATTAGACAAAGATAAAAAGTAAGATAATACGTTAATGTCACTGAAATACTAAATGAAGGGACTGACGCAATGTAAACAATAAGAATGATACATAAAACAATTACATCACATTATAATGAACTAAAAGTATAATGAAATGCATAATACACAAGCATCCTAATTAAAAGCCACTCCAAAAAGGTAAGTTTTAAGAGTACGGACAGTCATCGACTTACGAACGTGTTCTGTTCCTGAGACCCCTTCCTAAGTTGAACGGTTCGTAAGTCAGAACACAATGTACTCCCACACGAAGCCAACCACTCATTATTGATGGAATGCACAACGTTACGGTTCAACAAAAATGGAAGATTGTTAAACTCATAAATAGGAAATATTGTACATTTCCATGTAATACTATAATAAATAGTGTACATCCAATAAATATAACAATACAGGGCCGTAGCCATGGAGTGAACATTGGGGAGGACCAAATCTTCCAGCGGGTCTGGGGGTCCCTCCCCAGAAAAAAAATCTAAATTTGGAAACTCATTTCCTGCCTAAAATATTAAAAAATTCACTAACACATGGGATGGACTTTTATATTTAAAAAATAATTGCAATAATGTCCAATAGTGTATTGTATTACATTGCTCTGTTTTTACTTTTTTACCTTTTCTTGTTTCATTGTATGTAATGGCAGCGATTAGGGATTCATAAAGTACAACCATAACCACAATCATATAAACAGAAATATACGCATTGTTAAATGAAGACTAATCCAGATATTGTGGCCAGGGTTTGGCAAATTTTTGTTTTTATTTACATATTTACAAGTAAACTTGGGTGGGCAGCCGGGGCGTTTTCTTTGCTCTGCTCTCCTCTCCTATCTTCTCCTCTCCAACCCTCTCTCCTCCTCTGGTCCTATATTCTCCTCTTTTCTCATCTCTTCTCCTCTCCCTTGCTCTGAAGTCATTTCCGCTCCTTTCCTCTGCTCCCCTCTCCTATCCTCTCATCTCCTTTCCAGGCAATGACAAGTGTTTTGACTTGCCATTCTTCAAGCAACGGATCTAAAGGCCTTTATGCGCTTATCGTTGACACCGATAAAAGACTGGCATATTCCTTCAAGGTCCAGTCTGTACAGTTTCTCCTGGTGCACGTGACACATGGCCACATTATTCAGCCTTTTTTGACTCATCGAATATCTAAGCCATGTCTTAAGCCTCCTCAGGGCACTAAAACTCCTCTCAGCCTCTGCAAAGGAGGCAGGAACGACCAGGAGAAGCCTTACTAAAGCTTCCACCTGACTGAAGAGACCTCTCACCTCTGGCACCATTTCCCAAATAATGCTAGCAACATCTGAGCTCGTTTGATGTGTAATTAGCCCCAAACATGGCCAGCTGCACCTACAGTAGTCTTGAATTCAATTCAGGAGACTCGTTTACCACCTTGTCCATGTCTCCGCGTAGCAGCACATTTTCAAGCTGCTGCAGCTTGAGGAATCCAGCTTGATCAAACCTCTCTCACTGTGTCCAAGGCGTTGTAGAATTGGGCTCTGTACAAAGACTGGGCATCCGGATGGATATGGGCTGCAGCCTGGCCGGTGTAACGCTTTGTATATGAGGCATCTGAATAGGTTGCAGGTCCAACTTTGTTGCCATAGTAGTTGCTTTTGCGAACAAGACATCAAAATGCTCCTCCGTTCGCTTGTACTGCATGCTTGTTTTGACATGGTCCACAGCCTCCAACATGCCTGAAACAGTCTGTTTCCTAAGCTGCAGGGAGGTGTTCAGGCACTCCAAATCCCCCATCAGGTCTTCAGCCATTAAAAGGCCGAGCACAGTGTTCCCTTTTAGAAATGTTCCATGAAGACCATTGGCCTTAGTTGAAGTGTCAGATGAGCTTCATAATGCCATTTCTTCAAGGGCTGTCAGCACTGACTCATACTGGCTGATAACTGAGCGGATGGCAGGGGTGCGAACAGTCCACAATGGTGGGACAGAGAGGTTTCAACGAGGTGAAACCATGCTCTGATTTTGCGATTTCCTGGAAAATCACCTTGAACTTGCCAGATTGATTAAAGAAGCCCCCCAATTCATGCACCAGACCCATTGGTTATCTTACTAGTGGAGAGGCTACACAGGCAGCCTGTGTAACTAAGTTCATGCAGTGTCGACCACAGTGACAATACATAGCCAAGCGGTTGTTCTTTCTGTAAAATGGATTGCACCCCCTGCAATCGTCCAGCCATATTTACGAAGTTGGGACAGAGGAAGGCCTAGATGCATCATCACATCACATGCTATCTTGGCTATGTTTTGCCCTGTCGTTGATGACACTTCTTAGAGTCCCAGGAATCCTTCCTTTAGTTGTCGATCTGCATCTATAAAGCGCAAACATATTGACTCCTGCTCAACTCCTGATATATCCTGGTTTCATCAATGATAAGTGCGAACTGGACCACTGGCATTGATGTTATTTCGGACACAATTTCTTTGACGATTGTATTGCCCACCAGCTTGAAAATTTCGTTTTGCATTTGAGGACTGATGAAATAAAAGTGACCTTTCAACCAGGTGGTCAGCTCGCATCGCCCTCTGCCTTGTACTTTAGAAGCTGGCTGAAATTCCCACTCTCCTCATCAACGCATCGAAAAGCCAGACCTTGCCGTGCCAATTACTTCACACCCCCAACAATCTTCATAAGGTTTATCCTCGCTTGTTGCTACTGTCTTTCAACCTCACGTGAAAGTTGCACATTAACAGGTTTTGGCTCCTGAATCTGAGTCATCACAGCTAATTTGTGACACTGGCTGTCTTTATGTGGACTAAATTTCTCCAGTGCCTTCTTACAATTTTGAAAGCCATCTTGACAAAAGCTGAATCTGCTTTTGACACAAACTTAGACTTTCGTGTTGCAAAGTATTCAGCACAATAGAAACAGAGGAACCCTCTTTAAGGAGGGGCTGTAATGGAGGCAAGTATAATCTTTAAACCATTTCTCCTGAAAGTAGAGTGTCATATTTGATAGGGTTTGACTCGGTATGACATTAACATTTGGCTGATTTGGGCAAGGTCCAAGCTCCTTCCCTCCCTCTCCTGCACCTTCATCTTCACTTGCCTGTCTGCTCATAATGCTATTTAACAAAAGCAAGTACAACTATACAGTCAGTATACTATACGAATATGCAATAAATTAAAGCTGTCTCCAAATATTACACATGCAGCGCAACATAAATGATTGACACTGTACTCAGAATTCACCTGGGCTTTCTGACAAATATAACGTAATAAAGGCATTAACCTTGACTTAAAGCTTTCGTGACGGCAGGAATTCATATTATTTTTCTACGTGGCTTTACCGAAACACGCAAGGAATATAAATACATTAACGTTAATTGCATACGCTCGTGAGCGCCATTGTTGGTCGCTGGGTGAATGGGTGGCTAATTAACTTTCCAAGTAAATTACTTAGCTATGAGAGCTAACGTTAGTGATGGTTGATTGATTAGCAATCGCAAATCGGCCCGTTTTCATCAAAAACTTTGTTGCCACTCGACAGTGATATAGCCTACGTAACACTCATATTACATTCTAGTTTTCCACTTTTTTAATACATTTGAAAGTAATGAAATGGAGAGACAGTACAGTGTTTGACATTGATTGTACCTACCCACAGCAGTAGAGCAACGGCTTTTGTTGGGGTACGGCAACACCACTTGGACAAACGACACGTAGAACTGCAGAACAGCGTAATACTAGAACTGGTAGTGATAATGGCAATATGTAAAGTTTAGTTATGATTGCATTTGCTAATGATTATTTCGGACGGCAGTGCGTGGTTGCCTGTCATAGTATAGCAATCACTATTTTTTACTAATATTTTGTATATCAATATATTGGGGGGGATATTTTTAGCATATTTAAATATATTGGGGGGGATTTGTCCCCCCCAATATATTATAATTACGGCCTTGACATAATATAAAGTTACAAAAATAGAACAAATTCATCATGGAACCTCCTTTGCCAGTACTAAAATATGAGAATAGGTTTTCCCCTTTTTTGTGGCAACAAAACAGGTGTTAAGATGTTAAAACACCAAACTGAAACCTTTTACAAGTGAAATGGTTCGACAGAGGCGCACACACTGTTCTGGGAAGGCAACACTATATTAATTAACACGTTATCTCTTAACAATACACATAGGGTGGTGACCACCGACCTATCCTCGCTAACACTCGTTAACACCCGCTGACACTGACACTCTGATAACTGCTTGGCCACGCTGGCTTGAGGCTTGGCTTCACTCCTCATGAGGCGTCTTCATGAGGTATCTTCATCCCGGACCCGAGCAGCCCCACACCAGAGGTCGCAACCGGGTACCCGATACCCGTATCCTACCCAATACCCGGCTACCCGTACCCGGCCGGCCCCTTGTGCGGCCGGGTACGGGTAGGCCGTGAGTCACTGGTGAGTAACCGTTTGTCACTCATTTCGGGTAGGGTACGGGTACCCATTTGCGACCTTGGTGCAGCCGGGTACGGAGAAGGAATCAAAACCCGTTTGTGACCTCTGCCCCGCACCAAGTGTGGAGCCTCCTTATATGCGCCTCAGCGTGGCCAGGCCACACCCTGGCCACGCCCACCTTCGAGAACCCTCGAGAAGGCTCTGCTCCCCGACCACGTGACCCCCAAGGTCCCCCTGGGGCCCCCGGCCCCCACCTTGAACCGGTCACGTGTCCGGTCGGGTTCATCTCGAGTGCCACGGCCTCACACAATCCCCGCGGCACTGACCGACGGACTCCAGGCCTCCTGATCTAGCCGTGACGTCATTCCCGCATCCGCACGTAGCAACGTCATGTGTGTATGTGTGTAGACCCACACGGTAGTGACGTTACAAGTCACTACACAATGAATCGTTTCTGCATTAACCACAAGTATTGTGGTTAAGTATTGTGGTTAATGCATTTTGGTTGTATTGTGGTTAATACAGAACAAATTCAGTTTTATTTTCACATCTTGAGTTCTGATGCTGACTTGCTTGTCGGAATGGGCATACTGAGTCTCTACGATTGCACACACACACACCCACAACAATGATCCCCCCCCTCCCCGTATGGTTATAGCATTAACAGGCTTAGGGGCAAGTGCTGTTAGCGAGTATCAGCACCTGTGAATGCCGGCACAGCACACGAGGGGTGGGTAGCCAGCACCACGCAAGACCGGCTTTGACTCCCCAATAACAATATTTACAAACCGAACCAGGTTCTCATTCGAGTCAACCTACGGGAGCCCCAGGACCCATTCGGATAATCGTCACTGGTATAGGCAGTGAGCTGGAATCGAATTCGGATGGTTGGTTGGGTATGCAGCGCGCTAACCGTTGCACTGCCGCTCCCCACAGACACTCATGCACAGATACACGCGTGTGCACACACTCAACGATTGCCATTTTCCACGAAGTGGTGGTGACGTCACCACGGCGCTTGTGCCAGGCTATGTGCACGTTTCGGCCACGCCAAGTGTCGAACGCCTGCTGGCAGGTCACGGGACAGACCCAGATGCCATGGGTCGACTGAGATGACTGGCACTTGTGTTTTAGCCACCCAGCGTTCCGCTCGTTCTTGTGAGCGTCGCTCCTCTTCCCTCCATTGTTGTTTCTGGAGGGGCGATCTTGACAACGCTGGTACCAGTCATCGGCAAGTCGACTCAGCTCCACATCCTCTTGTACAACATCACTCCATCTCTTCTCTAGCCCGTGCCGCACCCGTTTAGCCCCCTCTATTCGGCCAAACAAAATCTGCAAAGGCATGCGCTGGCTGGGCATGTGGGCTATATGACCCAGCCAACGCAGCCTTGCCTGCCGGAGGAGTTCACCGATGGGATTTTGTCCAGATCTTTCAATGATTTGTGGGCTCCTCATGCAATCCAACCCAATTAAACCCATGATGGATTGTATGCAGGCCAGCCTAAATGTTTTTAACCGGCAAAGACGTTCCATTAGGGGGAGTCCACGTTTCGCAAGCATAACGAAGGGAGGACATGACCGTGGTCTAGAAGACCCGAAGCTTCATGTGGAGCGACAGACCAGGTAGCTTCCACACAGCGTTACACAGCCGATGAAAAAATAACACCACTCGATTGATTCGGTGTGAGACCTCTTCTGTGAAACCGGGGTCGGTCATGAGCACACTGCCCAGGTATGCAAAGCTCTCCAATCTCTCCACAACTGCCCCAACACGAATTGGGAGTTGTGGGGGTAGAGTGTCTGATGGCACAGAATATCCAGGCAGGTGCTAAGTTTTGGTGGGGCTGATGGTAAAGCCCCACCTCTTAGTCGCACGCTCCGGGTTCAGCAGCAGCGCCTCCAACTCATTCTCTGAGTGAGCAGCAATCACCAGATCATCGGCATACATAACATGGTTGACCAATAAGGAGCTATCCCTTGACCGCACCCGGGCATCGATCAGCCTCCCATTGTATCTGTACCAGATGGAAATTCCTCCTATACAGCAATCGAAGGCTTCACGAAATACGTGGTCGAAATAGATGTTAAATAATGTGGGAGCCAAATGACATCCCTGTCGCACCCCAAGGTGAACAGGAAATTGATCTGACTCCCAGCCAACGTAGTTTTACCCGGGCATGCCCACCATCATGAAGGTCCTTAATGATTGGGAGCAGAGAGCCAGGGACTCCAAAAGCACGAAGAACAACCCAGAGCCCAGGCCTACTGATCGAATCATAGGCCTTGACCAGGTCAATAAAGCACACACAAACTCACTCTTGCTGTGACCATTACAACTCCCGGAGGATCGCTCCACTGAACAAAACAGTCCCACGGTTCAGTTCGCAAGTGTGAGTTCGCAAGTCGATGAAAGCTGGTTCGTGTGAATGTTCATAAATCAGGCGTTCGTAAGTCGAGGAATGTATGTACTATGTAAATAACAATAACATTACGTTTATTCACTCCGTCTCTTTTGTCAGTTTTAAATTTCAATATACAGTATAAAATATTATTTTCAATATAAATTGTATTTATTTTAAATATGAATGGTAAGTTATGAAGTGTTTATAGGATTTAATGGTAAGTTACGAAGGCTGGGAACGCATCCTCACAGTAGCAATATTGTGAGTTATTCAATATACGAAGTTTTAATATAAAAATGAAGATCCAGGAACGCATCTACTTCGTATATTTAGGTATTACTATATACTGTGTATATATATTCTCATTTGTGTTTCCGTATTTCTGTGGATGTCTGGGGGAAGATTTTGAAGGTGCTCGTGGCCCTGTTCATTCAGTGTGTTTGCGTGTGTGTGCGGGCATATACGTGGTTGTGTATGTGTAGTGAGTCCAACTGAGTCGCAGACGTTATTTTGGGAGCAACACTTTATTCCGCATTAACACGCAACACAACACGATCTACACTCGGGTCTTGAATGCCCATCTAACCACATTATGGCAGAACTAGACACGGTTCGCTATCCCAGTCCGCACCACAAACGGTCCCGGACCGCGTGGCTAGAGGCTTCTTCTCCCCGACGTGGATCTTCACAACACCAGCACTAGGCCTCGGCAAGGTAAGGTCATTTACCCTTTTTACCGGGTAAAAGGGTAAAGGTGTCGACATGCCAAGGGTAAGGTAAAGGGTAGGGTAACGGTAGCTCGGAAGAATTACCCGGTAGGGTAAAGGTAGCGCGAAGTATTACCCGGTAAATACGGTACCTTGTTTACCGCTTAAAGCTCCGTGGCGCAGTCCGTGGCCTCCATTTAATAAGTAATATTTAAACAAACAAAAAAAAACACTTTTATTAAATGTACTATTAATGGCAGAACTCCACGACTCCAGGAAGTGGCCCCCGAAGCTTGCCATAACGTAAGGGAACGTGGCCAATTACAGCCAACGTCAGTTGAGCGTGGACAATTAGACCCAAGCCGAAACATAAAATATAAAAAATGTTTAAAAATATATATATTTTTATGAGAGAATATAGTATTGTCATCAGTATGACATAAATATACCAAGTTTGCAGTCGATACCACATTAGGAAGTGGGTAAAAATTGAGTTACAAGATTTGAGGATACAACGACGACAACGACAACAACGACAACAACAATGACAACGACAACAAGTGTGTAAAATTGGAATCATCGAGAGTATTCTTTATGTATAAAACGCTCTATCTAGAATTTACCATTATAAACCTTGTTCATATGTAGTTCCCTAGTAATTACCCTGTAATCGGGTAATTTGTATGGGGTAAGGGTAAAAGGTAGGCTCGTTGCTTTTTACCTATTACCTTTTACCTTACCTGCTGAAGGGTAAAAGGTAGGGTAGAGTGATTGTATTGTGCTAAGGTAAAAGGTAGGGTAAAGGTAGGGTCGTTGTTTTTACCTTTTAACTTTTACCTTACCTTGCCGAGGCCTACCAGCACACGAAGAACCCCGAGCTCCTCACGGAGCCCTCGTTATATATCCCCGGGCTGGGGCTGGCTCCGCCCTTCGCCCCGCCCACCTTCCAGGCCTCTCGAGCTCCTTCTCGATGGTTCCCGAGAGCTCCTTTCGACCACGTGACCGCCCCATGGCCCCCGTCCACCGGTGGCCCCCCTCCAATATCGTCCGGTCACGTGACAGCAGGTCAACCAGTGTATCCTGCCCCAAGATAACCCTGGCTGGCTAACGCTCCCTCACCGGGAGCCCGCACCGCACACTGCTCGCGGTGGCTCCGCGCGAACCAGCGCTCACCAAAACCCTGCTAGGGTTGGAACTGCATCCCATAACACGGGCTGTCCGTAATGACAACACATTACCGGCCGTGGCTTCGCAAGCCTCGGCACCATAATAACAAGCACAGTCACGACATATGTGTATGGTTGTCATGTGTGTGGGGGGCAGTGGTGCAGCAATTAGCGTGCTGCGCTAAGAACCCGGGGACCAGAGTTAGATTCCTGCTCACGGCCAATATTGGTAACGAATATCTGAAGCAGTCCTGGGCCTCCCCTAGGTCGACTCAGCCTAAAATGAGTACCTGGTGCAGTGTGTAAATATCGCCACCAGAGAGATAGAATGTTGGCCGGGCGTGGTGCTGACCACCCACCCCCTCCTGTATCGTGCCGGCCTGCATAGGCGTTTGCTAACAACACTTGCCCCAAAAGTCGGTTAAGGCTGTATGGGGATTCTTTGTATTTGTGTGTTGTGTACCTACATGTGTCTTTTTCTATGCGAGTTAGACGTGTCTGTCAATCTGTCACCTGTGTCATTGTTGTTTGTGTCTGCCGTGTGTGTCTGTGTATAAGTGGTTCTGCTATAGTATGTATGTGTACATGTGTAGAGGAATGAAATACGCGGTGCGCAGTTAACTGAGGGCAACTGAGGGCAAACAGTTGTGCGTGTCCAACACGAGGTTTGCACGGACAAACCGCCAGTTGTTAAGGGGCGAAGCAGGTGCAAACGGGGTCAACCGGTTGTGCACGTTGAGACCGGAGGTGTTACCAGGGAGACGGGAGATAAGGGTTGATTGATGGGCCAACAGGCGCCGGCCTGGCGATAGCTGAAAGAGACGCACGAGAGCTCTCGGATAATTAGTAGAGGGATATCAGGGTGTGTGCGTGAGCGGAGGGGGAGTTGTTGCCGGGGACAAAGAGTGAAGACATCTCGCCGCTGCCGCTCTAGCCATCGCCGGGCAGGTGTTGGCTGATCCCCCCGCCCAGGGCAGACGGGTGAGTGTGTCTGAGGGAGCATAGGCGAGGGCAGCGGTGGAAATGTAGAGTCGCTGCGTGCGAGGATGCTGTGTGCGGAGTCGCTGAGAGCAGAGCTGCTCAGTGCAGGATAAGTGAGGTGAATGGTAGATAAGTGGGGAGAAGTTAAACATAAGTGACCATATAGATAGTTATAGGAGTGCCTACAACTGGTGCAAGAATAGGTGAATAAAGCATAAGCAGGTGACTTGTTACAACGTGTCGGTGTGAGTAATTTTTGAAGACACTACACATGTATGTGTGTGTCTCTCAGCTAACAATAATCGAAAATAACTGAATGCAAATGCACAAGGCAAATCTTGTCGCGTTTAATGTCCAAAAAAGGTGAACGTTAATCAAAAAATACAAAACACGGTAACATTTCTAGACTACACAGGCCGTGAATCTGACTGAAGCACGAAGTCTCGTTATTTACACGTCTGGGGTGTGTAGGACACGCCAACAGTGAAACGTGAATAAAGAGTGAAAAGTCCATGTTCAATCTGTTAAGGTGTGTAGCACAAGAGCCAATCAGTGCATAGCCCAAACTCTACCTGCACTATATCCAGATAAATCACACTAGCCCTAACCCTGACCACACTAGCCAATAAAATGTTAGTCTGACTGTTTTCGCGGTTATGCTGTGTAGCCCTTATGTGCTTGGGTTGTACCGCGTGTTATTCAGCACAATGTCCGACGATTCGCTCCACATGCTTCTACAGAAATCTCTCAGCACGTGGAGCGAAACGTCGGACATCGCGCCGAACAACACGCGGTACAACCCGGAAACACATTGGAGATTCTAATCTTACCAGAACCACACGAGCCAATCACAGCCAACCCTACCCCGAACCTTAACCGCACTAGTAAATCAGATCCCAATCATGCCCCGACTACGACAACCAATCAGGTGCCAACACAAACTCCTATACCTAAGACCAACGCTGGGACTTATCTTTTCACTTCTGATACACATTTCACTTCTCGTGTCTACACCACCACTCTGGCTCCATCCCAAAAATCATCCCACACTCCCACCGCAATCTCAAAACCAGCAAAGCAAGGCTTCGATTTTCAAATGAGATTGCGCATGCTGCACGTATATGTACTCGAGAAGGGCATGGAAGTGGCAGATTCTGTGAATTCTGAAGTAAAGATGGCCAATCGCTTGGAAATCAAAGGGTCTTTAACGTCCATTTTAAAGCACACGGACTTGTGGCACTTTTTTATGCTCCGTAAATTAACTAGGTGGCGGTAGCATGAATCAAACTCTCAACTCCGTGCAAACTAGCTTAACAGCGAACTTCATAACCACGAGGCGATCCAACCTCTCGACCACTTCCATGGCCGTGCGTTCATACATATACATAGGGCACACAACTCAATAATCAAGGCATTGTTACTTATGGAAGAACCCACTAAGGTGCATTTAAGACACATTGCTGCAGTGAGAAGGGTCCGAGTCCCACTTGGGAGAAACAATGCTGTCCGTTTAGTGGTTTCTAAGTACAGCAATGGTTATATTTATACAGGAAAGCCTTCGTCTCTAGACTCTTTTTGAGGAGGGCCATGCATCGGAAAGTTTGTCCAAATACATTTTCACGTGTGTTTTGCAAATGAGACAAAACCAGAGTACCTGGAGAAAATCCATGCACACAAGGGGGTATAAGGTCACATTACTAATCGACTTGCTGTACTGGCATCTCCTTGCCATATCACAGCTGACAGTGGATTGGTAGTCACACAGCACGTGGTCTTGGCGTGATTCTCCAACCCTGCCGTCAAGAGTTCTGATTCCAGGTGTGTGCTAGTATTTCACAGATCAGTCTTGGGTAAAAGTAGTTGGGTTATTTTTAAATCACCAACAACTCTTGAGAACTCGGGTTCGAAGCTAGACTTCACCCATGTATGAACTGCGTTCGCAAGTATAGTGAGGTGATGGTTTCAGCTTGATCTCCAATGATTGCATGGCCAGAAACATCAATGCAGGTAAATAGAGTTGTTTCAGTTAACTCGACCTGTAGGTAGATTGGATGGTTGAAATGCAAGGAACAAACCATTCTCTACAAAGCACGAAGGATGAGAGAGGGCTACCGAATGGACGCCCGTTGAAGCAGTTCTGTGGTGTCTTCTGGGGGTCATTACCTGATAGGGTTGCCAACTCTGAGGAACCAAGAAAACTGAGATATATCATGGGAAGAAGTATATCTCAACTGTACCGATGGAGAGAATGATATGTAAATGCACCGTCTTCGGGTGTTGTGTGATTACGCAACTTTCAATGACCATACTCTTTGGTTCTTTCGGTAAAGTCACGTAGGTAGAAAAAATTAATAAATAAATCCCGCCGTTTCGATCGCAACACAAGCGGTCGTTCTCTGGCGGAAAAAAATGATCCAGCAGTGATTAAATAACCACTTGTTGTAACAGCTCTATCGCTGGTTCAGCAGTTCCACTGCTGGATCATTTTTTCCGCCTGAGGACGACCGCTTGTGTTGCGATCGAAACGTCGTGATATATTATTTGTTGTTTTATTTTTATACCTACATGACTTTACCGAAAGAACCAAAGAGTATGGATTCCTGCAGTCACGAAAGCTTCAAATCAAGATTTCAATGACCAGGCAAGACTTTCAGATTTCCCCTGGACAGCAGCTACCTAAACAAAAAAGGACAATCCTGGGAAAACGAAAACAGGTGGCAACCCTTGACGAGTATCTGAAGGAGATCCACAATGGACGTTTCCTCACCTTGTGCCCTATTACAGTTAAACATATACGACCAGGGGCTTGATTTGGGTCACTGGGTCAGTGGACATGGAATATATATCCAGGGAAAGCATACCACATCCTGTATAACTTTTGCTATGACTGTGGCTCAGTGAGAAATTAAATCCCGGGACACTCCTGATGCCGAAATATTGACGGACAGCAATGTTTCCCTGAAGTGTTCAGACTGAAACCTATCTCACCACTTTCTGTTCATTTACAAAATAGTGCACTTATTAAAGGCGCAAAACAATAAAACCAAAGTTTACAAATAGTTTTAAAGATTCCCTTTCTTTAACCAACAACACAACCACCCCTCGCGTTTTAAGTTCTCGTTGCAGCACACCGCACAGTTTCCGTTTTGAATGCCTGACGTCACAAGGAGCTTGCGTGTTGCCTAGCCTCGGAGGTTATAGTCAGAGGAGTCCGTTGAACTTTAATTGGACGCTGTGAGAGTTGAACGAGGGAAGGGAGGGGATTCATGAGATGGACGTTTAAATGAGGAACACATCTAAGGGGGGCAGTATGAAGCTTACAAATTGGTTTAAACTGTACACCCCTGGGTGTATACACGTGATTTATAAGCCATTATCGCATTGACAACTGCGCACAAAACAATACTTAATTTACCAGGGCCAAGGCGAAGCAAAGGCTCTGCCTAAAATCAAAGGGCCAAGTGTCCGTCTTGGCAACACGAGGCGAAATACATTGTGAAGGTGATCGGCGTAATTTTGCTAAAACTGAGTGTTTGTCAGCGGCAAGCGTAGTCCCCGCTCAAAGGAACGTGGGGCAGTGCGCGAAAAAATTTGGCGGTCTGGAGCCAGTGCTGGAAGTTCCACTTTTTACACCTGGGGCTCCTCAATGCATAGGAAAGTCACTGTAGCGTGCTGTACAATAGTACTTATTTTATTTACACTAGTGGAATTATGGGTTGAGTTAAACCCGAAACACCTGTGAATATTGTGATTTTCTCCAGCAATTTGCAGCCAATTAAATGGAGAATTGAATTTAATAAAGAGAAAAACAACATCTAGTATTTTGCAAGTTGCAAGCATACTACCAAATGTTCATATTCTTAGTTCTTTCGGTAAAGTCACGTAGGTAAAAAATAAAATTAATAAAAATGAAACAATAAAAAATCACGTTTCATTTTTATTAATTTTATTTTTTACCTACGTGACTTTACCGAAAGAACTAAGAATATGAATCCTTGCAGTCACGAAAGCTTCAAATCTAGAACTACCAAATGTATTTGTGATAGATTTAATTAAATGCATTTTGTGAGTCACTCCATTAAAGTTGAATTCGTGTTTGGGGAAATCTGGTCGGTCTTTGCCACTGAGGCTGGTTTACTGGCGTAAAAGCAAAGGTTAGTCGCCTATAGAAAATGTCAGTGATAAATGATCCTTCACAAGGGCAAAGCCCATACATAGCTTGGCCACTTGATGTGGCTGTAAAATCTATGCGGCTTCACAAGATACCAAACTTGACTCGTACCCCTTTTCCACTGGCATATGCGAGCTGTGCCGGCACGGGACCATCATGTTATGGGGTGGTTTTCCACTGGCTACAGTGGAAAAAGAAGTGGTATTTAGCTCAATTAGTTGTGAAATTCAAATGATGGATTCTGAAAAGGTGGGCAGCAAAAGCTGCTCACGGTGACGTCAGCGCTTTAGAGAAATCAGCCACTGTGCAGCGTGGGACAATGGGAGAGGTTTTTGAAAAAGTCACGCGTGTTGTTTAATTTCACGATTAGTTTTTATCTCTTTTTAAATAAATTATAACTTTACGTCACAGGCAAAACTAACGAAGCACAATATCTCAACGATAATTATAATAATGATAAAGACATAGTTTGTAGCAACAAAAAAGCCAAGTTGCTGTTTTATTGTGTACAGCAGGCCCGGCTACGCTTGGAATGTACGTTTTGTACGTGCGTGAAGGTGTATTATAAAATAACATACAACATATGGAGCCCCCCACCCACATTTTTTTAAATGGGTGGAAAAATGTTCACAGAAAATCTGGTTGTAATCCAATAGACATACAAGGGCAACATGAAACAAAATTAACTCGAACCGCAACTCATCTCTCCAACACCGTTTCCAGATTGAGGGGGTGGGTGGGGGGTTAAACTCTTAATAAACTGATAAATGCCTCACCTATGATAATTGTTTTACTCGATGAAAGCCCCAAGTGAGTTTCAACATTCCTATCAGAAGGATCCTGCCAGGTGTCAGGTAATGTTTGGATAAATCTCATTTGTATTGGGGTAATCTTATTTTGAGTGACAACCGGACTGCCGGCAGAAAACTCATGCAGGCCAGAGGAGATCACTCATAAGAAGGGACATATCGCAATTAAGGCACTGCTGCGACCAATTTTTCAAGCTAACATATTAAACATTTAAAGACAAAATCCAACAAAACTAAAGTTTGCTTAATAAACGTCCTCTGGAGGAATTGTGGTGCAGCGGTTCGTGCTCCTGCGCTCTGCAGGAACCGAGTTCAATTGCTGGACATGACTAACATTAGTTCAGCTGGAAGAGATTCAAATCCTCCTGCCCTCCTCCACTATTTACGGGACGGCTCAGCCCAGAGCTCATGTGAAGCAAGCAAGGGCATCTCAGTATAGAATTTCTACCCGATTAGCCGATGCAACAACAACAAAATCTTGCTAAAAATAATACATTACACAAAACAAAATATATATTGAAGTGATGAAGTAAAATAACTACCAAACCGGCTGCTCATATAAATACGTGCGCGCTTTGCCAAGTAAAAATTTGCAGCCATTTTCTTTCGGGCAGTGCCCCAGAGGACCAGCTCAAACCCATGTGACTTCATTCCAGCCAATCACAGCCCGGTTACGAGTACACAGTATAAGTGTAATCCCCGATCTGGCAACGTTGGGGAGGAGGTGATCGGTTTGGGAGTTGGGGGTGGGTGATGGTGGTTGTCGTTTGCACCCTTTTGCCCACAGGGCATGAATCCCAGAAGCCAGGAGACTCAGTGGTCATGAGGTGCAGTGTGGTCCCCGTGGCATTGCTTACAGTGGCGTTAACGGGAAAACAAACAATAACAGCAACAATATACAAACGGCATTTTTTCCAGTGTAAACTCTAGATCCCAACTCGTGCCTTTTAAGACACAGATATAGTGCCATAGACAATCAAAACCCCAATTAACGTGAGCGATAGCCTCACGCACACACTCGCACACACCGTGAGAAACAGCCTCACGCGCAAATGTACACACACCACACGGAGTGCAATGGACCGACGAGTTGCTGGTGGGAGACTTGGGACGAGTCTAGTGGTGGACGACTTAGACTTAGGTGAAAAATGAAACCATCTGCGAGGACTTCAAGCCAATCATACGAAGGCTCATGTGCAGTCAAGTCGATCAACCCTCTCTGAGCAGTTTCCCCTTTGAGTCTTAAGAAGCATCTCGTTTGAGTTTCTTTGTGAGGATCTTCCACATGACTCTTCTGTGCAAGTCTTCAGAAGATGGCGCCGTGATTAAGCACCTTCATGATGCTGATGTGAGCACCTCTGTATGTCTCTCCCACGGAGCTCATCCATAAGCTTTCTTCATGGACAGCTTCGCCCGCGAGATCCTTCTTCGCGAGACTTGCATGTATGCATTCTTTAGGAATATTTATTTGAGGCTCTTCCACATGAATCTTGTTAATGGGGCATTCAACTTAAGCTTTTCAGCCAGCGCCTTTACACGTCTCCCTCAAGCCTCTCTTAAGCCGTCTCTGCACCATCGTCTCATTAAGACTCTTCAGTATAACTACGAGGCTCCTGGATACATTTTCTGTATACGTCGTTCCTCGATGACACTCATTTATAAGTGAGACGCTTCCCCACCGCCCCCCACACCCCCCTCCATGCTTCTACATGAGGCATTCGTCTACGAGTCTTTCCCACGAGACCTTCAATTAAAGCCTGAGAGGCTCTCTTACAAATTCTACTTTATAGAGGTCCTCTCTACGAGGCTGCTCTGTGCAATTCTTCTGAGATTCTGGATTAGAATCCCAATCAGTGCGCTCGACGGCAAACCGGGTTCCTCGGGTTTAGAGAGTCGATCGGCTCAGCCCATTGAAAAAAAAAAACGCAACACCAACAACAAAACCTTCGTCTACATATTGATGTTAGGATTCCATTCAGCTTGGCGCAACCTGCATGGTGTTCACTTGTAGATGGCGCAAAACAAAATGACTGTCTAGTCTGCACAGTTAAGCGCCAGTGAGAGAAAGACCCCTACAGGATTCACAATGCCGTAATTATGTGGCGCTACTGCTCATGGGTATATGCGTAATGGACGTAATAATCTAAGTCATCAGCATAATCATCTAGGTACAGCTCTGCAGTAAACGTACCAACATTGGACCAACGCTTAATATTTACCGGGTCTGTGCTTACATGACGTCCATTCCGCATCCTCCTCATCATCATCGTCTAGGCACAGACTCAGTAAACATGCCAATGCTGGCCCAACGTTGGCATGTTTACTGGGCGAGGTTGTACCTCGACAACCACGATGCTGATCGCGGTGGTGAGCGCGGTATCGGTGCAATTGAAAAAAAATAAAGACAAAAATGAAATCAACACTTGAAACAATCTGCACATCTTGTGGCACATCGAGGCGAGTAACTGTCACCCAGCCACGCACGCGTGCAGTCGGTTGGGGGGGGGGATGCAACGGAACCACTCGTTCAACCCGCACGCTTGCCCACCGCCCAAATATACAACAAACAAAAAGCGCTCGCATTTTTTGCATCGGCAGTCAAGTGCTTGTCTTCCAAGTCAAATCTCCCGCTGCCATTTCTTAGTGCAATTTCAAAAGGTCAGGGTCCAGCTATCGTGGGTTTATCAATCCCATCCGCAGAGGGGGAAGAGGAGGGGGGAGGAGTGTATGCTCGATTTGGTAATGGGTGAGCGAGGTGGCAATGTTGTAGCTTCTCTCTATTGGACATTGCTAAAAAGTTAAACCGTTGTTGAGCAGAGACTGAAGTGACCACCGCATATCCATACCGCCGCGCTACGTTTTGGTGAACAGCTTCTTTTCAAGGAACTGACTTTCAGGAGCTCCCAGCTCTTTGAGCAAAGTGGGACCTCATTATCGAATGACACACAGCGAGGCCCGAGAACACATTAGAGAGCGGTGCACACATGTACGCAACGGCAGTGCACCATCCTCCAGTAACGCCGCAGCCAAGCCCGAAGCCGCTCCACGTTAATCAACAGGGACCAGCACACGGACGAGGGAGTTGAAAAACCACGATGGCAGCGGCACTCTGTCCTTAAAGCTGGGAGTAAGGACTTGAGACGCATGAGGAAGAGTTTTACAATGGTAGGGGGGTTAATTGTCATATTGCTGTAGATCAGTGTTCCTTTGGTTTTGCAATGCGACATCGTCGCCTGGTTGTTTCTGTGGGTGGAGTCTTCACGGTATATCGCTGCTGAAGCTTCGTCGACTGGCTTCACATTCCGTACCGATGCACGTTAACGCTATTCGGTAAATGCGAAAGCATCGCTATTATGGCTTTAATGCTGAGGGCGAGTCTTTGCGGTGAGCACAATCTGCGGAAGTGGTGGACACTCGAGACAGGTGGAGACTTCAAATATATTCTAACACTTTCTGTAAATGATGACAAACTCGGGAGACGGAGGTCGTGCAGCCTGGAAACAAATAAAGAGCATTACCGTATTCTCTGAATTAAGACGCACTTACCCGCCCCACCTCCACCACCGAGCTGTATTTTTTAAGTAAACATTGGAAGTGCATCTTATAATCTGGTAGGCTTGCATGCCTGCGCATGACCAGATTTTTTATAGCTTTATTGACACCGAGGACACCTTGACACCAAGGTACGTCTTATAATCCAGAGTATGCGGTGTTACACACATTTGATTTCGAAACAGCGATCATGCCCTTTTGCCGTCTCGACATCCCCTATTGCATGTTTATTACTCTTTAGGTAGAATTCAAGCAAACCATCAACCACCGATCATTATATAACCAAGCGAGAGCCCAGCAGGTTTCCCCACCTCCTGTGTAACGGAGAGATGGGAGACTAGAGTATTTCAGACCATTTTGCCCATCACCATCCATCCCTCCACGGGCATAAAAAACAAGCATCACTTCATTGGGAAGTCAAGAGTGTCTGCTTTATGGAGAAACTGGCTCCCGTCACAGGAATGTGGAGTTTACACCACTAGCTCACAGCACTGCTCACCCCGATGAGCACCGCTGGAACGAGAATGGAGACAGATTGACTTATGTGCTCAAATAATCAAATTTGAGAGTCCGACTATAACGGTGGCACATACTGACCAACTTAATGAGCTCTCACATCCATTTCCGTTGAATCAGAAAAGCCCCACCGAGTCTCAGGACTCGTGGTGAGGAGGTTCTCACTTTGAGGTATTTGCCAAATTCCTCTCCACGTGCGTTCGAGCAAAAGGGAGAAACCAGAGTGCCCAGGGGAAAACCCCACAAAACGAGAGAATGCTCAAACATTGCCGGGCAGACTTCCCGTCGACAAAAGAAACCCACCTGACATCCCTGCAAGCACCACCTTGTTTACCCTGCAGGTGGGCGACTTATACAAATCATAGCACCACCTCTGCCCGATCCACCAACCCCATCTCCAAGTGTTTATCGCCACATTTCCCCGGATTGTTTAAGTCTCAGTGCTTGAATGAGCACCAGATAGCGTTCACCTCCCACTGTTGGCTGTAACTGCTGGGCCAGTAGATATTTTATCGACCTCAGAGCGATGATGGGGCCGAGACGACTCCCAAAGGAGAATTTGAACTTGTGACCATTCACTCGGGAACTCTGCCACAGTGGCACCTGGTCTAACCTGATATTACTACCGCTGGTTAATTGTATTAATATTCTCAGTGGTCTATTTTCATCTGATCACGTGCCACTGTGTCACACAGCACCCAGAGTTTCACTTGTCCCAGAATCATCATCATCCCTGGGGAACTGAGCCCTATTTCGTGTGAAGAGAACAGCACTCGCTGAGTGCAGAAATTGACCCCGCATAAAAAAGAAAAAGGGTGAAATTCCCGCCAACGCTGCCTCCCCCCATCCCCACCAACTTTATTAAACCAAGGAGATGCTTCGACTTGTTTCAGTCTCTCCCGCACTTCAAATGGATGCTGCCCACACATGGTGGAGCCCAGTCTCTCTCTCGCCATCGTCAGCACCGTCGCCATCGCCATCGTCCAGGTCCACGTCGAGGTCCCCGTTGGCCCCGTCGGGCGTGCGCGCTGCCCGCAGGCCGTGCCACTTCTTGACGTGCTTCTCCAGCGTGGCGTACACGCCAAATGGCATCTGGCAGACGTGGCAGCGGTGCACGTCGCGACCCACCTGCCCGTGCGTCTTCATGTGCCGCGTCAGCTTGCTCGACTGTGCGCACGCGTAGCCGCACAGCTGGCAGCGGTAGGGTCGCTCGCCCGTGTGGCTGCGCCGGTGCACAGTCAGGTTGCTCCCGTTGCGGAAGCGTTTGCCGCAGAACTCGCACGCGTTGGTGCCTGTGCCGGCGTCGCGATCCTCCACGCCGCCCGTTCGTCTCGCCGCGCCATTTTTCCGGACGCAGCCCCCGCCGTCGTTGTCTTCGTCGTCGTCTTCGTCGCCGTCTTCCGCGTCGTCGTTGTTCAAGCCTCGCTCGCCGCGGTGATGCAGGGGATGGAGGAGGAAGCCCGGGCTCGCCGCGCTCTGGCTCCCGGACTCTCCCGCAAGCCGGCTGCCGCTGCCGGCCGTGTCCGAGGAGCTGGGCTCCGACGAGGGCGTGCGAGGAGGGGACGTGGAGCCGCCCCACGCCGCCACCGCCACCGCCGCCACCGCGGACGTGTTCTCCCGAGAGCTTCCCGATGACGTGCTGCCCATCGCCCTGTTGCCACTAAATGGAACCCGGCCCCCCATCGCGCTCATTCCCCCGAATGGAACTCCGCCACCGATCCCTCCGCCGGAGTCAAACGACTCCCCGCTGCTCAGCTGCTGCACGGCGACGTAGCTCGCGAGCCACTGCGAGTAGATGTTGCCGTCCACGCGATGGGAGTCGACGAGCGGCGACTCGTCGGGCTCCCGCTTCACGCTATTGGCAGTCGGGCAGGTGGAGGACAGGTCGAGAGGGAGGCTGGCGTGCTGCTCGTCCCCTCCATCGGTGGCCCCCGCGTGGGAGTGGTCACAGGCCGTCTCACGGAGAGCGGTCGTCGTCGTGTCCCCCCGGGGCCTCCCGGCAGGTGGCCCAATTTCCCTGCTCCTGCCGGGGGCCGAGTGGCAGTACGACGCCATCTGCCTGTTCAGCTTGAGCAGCACCTCGTTGAGCGCGGCCTGCGGGCCGCCGTCGTCCCCTTCCTCGCCGCTCGCCCGCACGCCTCGCCCGGCCGCTCGTCCTGCGCCGCCTCGCCCGGTGCCGAGGGCCAACGGCGGCTCTTCCGGCACGGACATGTCGCTGCGGTACAGCGCCGCCACGGAGCGCAGGGCGCTGCTCGCGCTGGATAGAGAACCCGCAACTCCGGGGCTTCGGGCACCGAGACCGCCGCCGCACCGCGGGTCGGGGGAGGAGGCCGTCCCCCTGCCGCCGTCCGCACGCTGCCTCTCCTCCAGCGCCGTGGCCCAGGCCGAGCGGCGCGAGCTCTGGGACGTTGAGAAGGGCACGGGGTTCCCCGTGGGCTCGGGCGTCCCGCAAGAGCGCGAGGTCGACGTCGACGACGCCGACTCGCGGCCGGTGGCCACGACGAATGGAGAGGACGGAGGCGGTGGGAAGACGCCGGCGACGGGTTTTGCCGGAGGCGCCGCGCTGGAGAGGTGCGGGGCGGCACGTCCGGCACCGAGCGGTCGCTCCGTCGGCGCCATCGGCGGCGTCGCCGTCGTCGTTGCAAAGGGAGCATTGTTGCCGGCGAGCTCGCGCAGCCGCCGTGAGAAATCCAAGCTGCACAGGAAGTCCGCCGCGGTCGCCTTCTCGTCCCACGAGGCGGCCGCCGTCATCGCCGCCAGCTCTAGTGGGGACGTGCGGCCAGCGGAGAACGGGTGAGGAGGAGGAGGGGGAGATGGCGGCGGCGGCGGCTGTCGTGCCCGTGGAGCGGCGAACACGGGCGAGGTGCCGTCGCGGGGCCGGGGCGTCTGCGCGTGGGACAGCGCCGCCCTGAGCCAGGGCTCCACGAGCAGCCCGAAGGCGCTCACTCCACTTCCGTCCACGTGGGCCGGGGGGGCGGCCGTCCTGCGATCGGGCAGCGGGGCGTCCGCCGATCCGCTCTGTGAGCGGGAGCTACCCTCGGGGCTGGAGGGCGGCGCCAGCGTCGTGAAGGAGCCGCCCTCGATGTAGATGCCGAGGCGGTGCGTGTGCTGCGCATGCTGCAGCAGCGACCAGGCCGTGGGGAAACGCGCGCGGCACGAGCGGCACACGAAGGCACTCGGCTCTGGGGCTGCGCAGAAAGAGGGAGAAACAAACGAGAGCAATTAATTCCGTAATGCTTTCCAACACGCGTGTCAAATGAAGCCGCACGACGAGACAACTTCACGCACAGCGGTGTCGCAAGGAAGCGAGGCGCGCGGCATCTGAGGGCTCTCTTTTTTTATCTACAAGTTCTTGGGGAACTATTTTATCGATTCGGCTGGTTTACAAAAGGTTAAGACCCTAATGGCAACAAAACAATAAAGAAAAATGCATTAATACTGTGAACACCCCCCCCCACCCCCGGTTCTGGTTACAGACGCACGAATGGACAAAGCTGATGCATTTGTGCTTTCAACCTGAAGTTGGTAAGGGCAGGAAGTGGAAAGGGCGACCAAAAAAACCATAGAAGCGTGGCGATTCAATTGTTCACAGAGAGCAATCCAGCTTCTCCTCATGCCAGACAACGGCTCTGGGAAGATAACGACACAGGGATGTGTTGGCAATTTTCGGATGAATCTGAAATATTTAGAAAATGGGCCTAGATACCAAAACTTCGGATCACAATTTTTTTATTTTTGTTTCGGTGGCAAAATTGTAAAGGGCGTTCATGCACTAGAATCAAACGCACATGTTTAGTTTTCACACGCGAATAGTATGTCTAGCAGAAAAATAGATATATGTACTTACATTAAATCTGGTTCTCATTTATGGTCACTGAGACGCTCTGGATAATGTACTAATCAACTCCATCCCTGTGACGGACACCCAGAAACTGATTATAATTTTCATATTTTAATGTTATTAATACGAGTTTCTGAGTGCCTAACAGGGGGATGGAGTACTTAGTACCTTATCCAAAGCATCACCACCATGTGAGAAAACCAAACTTGTTGTTGAGGATCTGGATGAGAGCATCGGCTCACTGCCCCCGAGAACCCCGTTTTGTTTGCGGGCTGCGGAAGGATTCCACCCAGGAAAATCAAACAGAGCCGGTGTAAAGGGAACGACGAAGCACATCTGGACAGACGCGAGTGGGCGATTCCACGGCATGGGAATACGATGAACAACGCAGGCCCTGTTAAGACACGGCAACGGAGTGGGCCCTGTTATTGATATCGCATCCAGCCTGCTGCGTGGGACCACGCACAATCTTTAAACCACCCCCTCCCTCCCAAATAATGATAGCTGTCAACCCACACGGTTTACCCGTATTCTTGTACAGGGAAATTGAGTTTTCAGGTCCATACGGCAAACAGACGTTTCAATACAGGTAACAACATTTTTTTGTCTATTTGTTTGTGTTTCTCCCTTGTGATGGGACTTTGTCGAATTACCGATGAGAATTGTAAGGGCATGGGGCTACCAATAAGATCTGAATTGGTCTGTAATATGGTAGGCAGCACTGATAAGGGGTTAACAGGTATGAATAATGCTCGTGTTACATTTCACAATTATCAGGTTCTGCGCCCTATTGCTGCGACTGCAATTCCCTGGAATTGACAGCCGAGTTTTAGGTTTGGGATTCTACTCGGAAACTGCGTTCGATCGATCGCGAGTCGTGCGCGTGAACCACAGCACAGCAGCTTGGCCAGCCACTTTTAACACCTGCGTATGAAAGAGACAGATGTCCCCCATTGAGGCAAAATAAAAAGGATCTCCTTGTATGAAGTGAAAAAAAGAGGGAGAGAATAATGCGATAATGACATGGTGTTTGTGTGTGGAGTGTCGGGTACGGTGTCTGGGCACGCTCGTCTGACAGAAGGTATGCGATTCTGAAACCATGTGTATACGTGCACAAGTGTGTGTGTATGTGTGTACGGGGAGCGGTAGTGTAGCGGTTAGCGTGCTGCATTACGAACCTGGCGACCCGGGTTTGATTCCCGCTCACGGCAAACACCAGTGACGATTATCTGAACCGGTCCTGGGCCTCCCCTAGGTCTACTCGGCCTCAAATGAGTACCTGGTGCGATGTGTAAACATCGCCGCTAGGAAGACAAAGGCGGCCGGGCGTGGTGTTGGCCACCCACCCCCTCGTATGGTGTGCCGGCCTTCATAGGTGCTCGCTAACAGCACTTGCCCCTACAGTCTGTTAAGGCTATACGGGGGATCTTTGTCTTTGTCTTGTTGTGTGTACACACGTGTTTTTGCGGGTATGCGTGGGGTGCTAAAAATCCGGCACCCGAGTTCAGTTCCTGCTCATGGCCACAAACACCAGTGACAATTATCTGATTCGGTCCTGGCACTCCCCTAGGGTAACTTAGCCTCAAATGAGTACCTGGTGCGATGTGTAAGCATCGCCACTGGGGAAACAAAGGCGGTCGGGCGTGGTCCTGCCAACCCACTCCTTCGTGTGCCGTGCCGGCCTTCATAGCCACTTGTTACCAATAGACTGTTCAGGCTATACATGGGATATTTGCCTGTGCATTGGCAGTGACCCGAGTTCGATTCCCCATAATGACCAATAACAGTCGCGAATATTTGAACCGGTCTTGGGCCTCCCTGCGGTCGACTCAGCCTTAATTGAGCATTTGGTGTGGCACTGGAGAGACGTAAACAGCTGGGTGCTGACCACCCACGCGCGCTTGTGCCATGCCGGCCTTTATAGGTGCTCGCTCACAGCTCTTGCCCCAATGGTCTGTGATAGGCTACACAGGGAATCTTTGTCTTTGTGTGTTCATGACCCCAGACACCTTATCCCTGGGAGTCTCGTCATTGTCCCGACTCAGACCTTCAGACCGCTGCCCGGTCTCACATTCAAGGACAACAAAGACAAAGATCCCCCGTATAGCCTTAACAGACTGTAGGGGCAAGTGCTGCTCTCCAGCACCTATAAAGGCCAGCACGGCACACGAGGGGGTGGGTGGCCAGCACCACGTCCGGCCGCCTTTGTCTCCCCGGTGGGAATGTTTGCACACCCCACCAGGTACTCATTTGAGGCTGAGTCGACCTAGGAGAGGCCTAGGACCGGTTCAGATAATCGTCACTGGTGTTGGCCGTGAGCGGGAATCGAACCTAGGTCGCCAGGTTCGTAGCACAGCGCGCTAACTGCTACACTACCGCACACGCACCCACACACACATTTGCACAAACACGCCAACACACTTAGCCACACAGCAACACTCCCACATTTGCCCACGTGGAGACACACCCCTACACACTCACACACACCTACACACTCAGCCTCACAGATAAACAGAAAGACAAAAATCCCAAGTATAGCCTGAACAGACTGTTGGGGAAATTGCTGTTAGCGAGCACTGATGAAGTCCTGCACGGCACACGAGGGGGTGGGTGGCCAACACCACGCCTGGCTGCCTTTGTCTCCCGAGTGGTGATGTTTACATGACACACCAGGTAGTCAGACACAGACACACGTACACAGGTACATACAAACCCAGGCAGGCACAATGGCCTTGCAATCCAGGGGTTGTCAGATCGATTCCATCTCCAGGCACGGCAGTTGAAGCAATGGGGGGGCCAGTTCTCAAATCCCCCCCCCACCCCATGCCCCCAGCCGCAGCAGGGTAATCCACAGATAGTCATCGAGCGTGGTGGAGCCAAGTGTCGGTTCACCCACCTCGTCCAACACACATAGCTAGCATAGAGGGGTAGAGTACCCTTTAGAGCAGTGGTTCTTAACTTTTACCGCAGCCTGCACCCCCCCCCCCGCTCTTGTTCTCGGCAAGGGCACCTCGCACCCCCAGGGAGTGCATGCACCTCAGGCTAAGAGCCACTGCTTTACAGAGCGGAGGCCCTTCTGCCTAAAAAGCGGCGTGAGCAAGCAATTGCAAGGCTGCCCCTTTACCTCGTATTACACAACCACACGCACACACGCGCACACCCAGACTCACATACACACACTCGGCACGTATACGGGTAGAAACACAAATAATGACAACGACCCCCGCACATCTGATAAGTGCGGTTGACTACGTATGGTACGGTAGAAGTTCAACATAAATACATTTAATAGACTATTGGGGCAATTGATGTTAGCGGCCACCTATTAAGGCCGATACGAGGGGGTGGGTGGCCAGCACCATGCCCGGTCGCCTTTGTCTTCCGAGGGGATGTTTATATATCTCACCAGGTACTCATTTGAGGATGAGTCGACCTAGGGGAGGCCCAGGACCAGTTCAGATAATCATCACTTGTGTTGGCCGTGAGCGGGAATGGAACTCGGGTCACCGGGTTCGTAGCAGTGCGCTAACTACTGCGCCACCGCTCTCCCTATTCACACACACACAAGCACACACATACCCACGCGCACTGCTACACAAATAATATGTACGCACTTCACGATCAAGATGTCATCACGGCCAGAGCCGTTGAGGCCACCACACCACCACCGCACCTCGCCAGTGCATTCTGCCCTCCACCAGATCCCTGGCAGCTACACAGTCGACACCCGGTGACCTCCACAACCGGCCCTGACAGTCTCCACCATCTCCTCCTAGATCCTGCCGACCACTCCAATGCCCGTCTCAGTAACTGTCCCTCCTCCATCCCGCACGCGTGTCCAGCCCAGCACCGCCGTCTTTGCCAAAGCGTATCCTACAACGCTCCCCCCTCCTGCCATGTTCTCTTTTGGACATTCTGCATTGCTAATCCAGTCTTTCCACGAAATTCCAAGCATCGGTGGAAGAAGAAATCTCTAATGTGAGAAAACCTAAGAGTAAGAACAGCAGTTGTCCAAATAAACTGGTCGCAGCCATGGAATTGTGGAATTGCCCCGCCACACTGATCAATTAAGTCATAAGTTCGCTAGACATTTCCCCCTCTTGCTCACCCAGATAAATACCCCACAAGTAAAATTTTGAAAAACTACAGGGTTAAGTGTCTTTGTTGGGCAGCTGTTAAGGACTGGCATGGCACACACGTGGTCAGCAGCACCGCTCATGGCTGGCTGCCTTTGTTTCTTGAGCACTCATGCTTTCACATGACAGGGCCTGGTACCCAGTCTGCCTAGGGGAGGCTGAGGGCCGCTTCAGATAACCACTCGTGCACCTTGCCCAGGAATTTAACCCAAAGGGCTGCGCCACCCATGCCACACATGCGCTCGTACACAAAGACAAAGATCCCCCGTAATGCCTTCATAGACTGTAGGGGCAAGTGCTGTTAGCAAGCACCTATAAAGGCCAGAACAGCACACGAGGGGGTGGGTGGCCAGCACCATGCCCGACCGCCTTTGTCTCCCCAGTGGCGATGTTTACACACCATACCAGGTACTCATTGGAGGCTGAGTCGACCTAGGGGAGGCCCAAGACCGGTTCAGATAATCGTCACTGGTGTTGGCCGTGAGTGGGAATCTATCTCGAGCCGCTGGGTTCGTAGCGCAGCGCGCTAACCGCCACACTACCGCTCGTACACACACACACATACTCACAAACACACACACTCGCATATACACTCACACGTGCCCACACATGCTCACACATGCTCACACACACAAAGATCCCAGTGTAGCCTTTAACAGACTGTTGAGACAAGGGCTGTTAGCGAGCACCTATAAAGGCCAGTAAGGCACACGAGGTGGGTCGTCGGCCAGCACCATTCCTGGGTGTCTCCCCAGTGCTGATGTTTAAACACTGCACTCGGTACAGTACTCATTCAAAGCTGAGCCAACCTAGGGGAGGTCCACGAGAGAGGTCTGCTTCAAATATTCGTGCCAACGGCATTGGGAATCGAACTTGGTGAAGTGTTGAAGTGGTTAGTGCACTAACCACTGCGCCACCGCACTCCACACACCTCCACGCTCAAATACAAGTACAAAGCAAAGACAAAGATCCCCCATATAGCATTAACAGACTGTAGGGGCATGTGATGTTAGCGAGCACCTATGAAGACCAGAACGGTACACACGTGGGGGTTGGGTAGCCAACACCACCCCCGACCGCCTTTGTCTCCCTAGTGGAGAAATTTACACACCACACCAGGTACTCATTTGAGGCTGAGTCGACCTAGGGGAGGCCCAGGACCGGATCAGATAATCGTCACTGGTGCTGGCCATGAGCGAGAATCGACCTCGGGTCACTGGATTGGTAGCGCAGCGTAACGCTGACCGCTGCCCACATACAAAGACACACACTCACAGCACAGACTCGCAAACCATTTGACACAATTTCTTCCTCATTGTCATGGACGTCTCAGTGGTTCGCGCAATGTGCTCTGAACTCAGTGACCCGACTCTCATTCCCAGCCACGGCGGACATCAGCAGTGCGTGACATGTTAACCGGTCCTGGACTCCTCCCCTCCCGTCCCCTTCAATAGGGGTGGATCCCCTTGAGTCCCTGAAAACTGGTATTTTATTGACATCTCCCGGAGAAAATGAGATGAATGTGCTTGTTTTTCGTCATTCATGTAATGGGGGCCCCATTTTAAAAGCTCGAAATTTGAGGACCGCTGCCGTCCCCCGAACCCACCTTGGAAGGTTTCGAGACGCGCCCTCTGCCTTTCACCGACCCAACCCACACCGACCGGCACGGTGAAGTATGGCCAAACAGCACCCACGACCGGTTTGATAAAGAGCTGTAAATCATTATTCCTCTTATTACGTCTCATATAAAATATGACATTGCACAACCCCACGTGCCCCAACGACCCACAGAGCAGTGGTCGCAAAACAGGCAGAAATGCGAAAACTCGCCAGAACCAGTTCATTCCGGTTCCTCCCCCATCACCTGGCCATTATGGGGGCGATGGTGGTGGGCAGGATAGGGGGCGGGGGGCACGGGGACCGGTTAGGGGGCAGCTGGACACCAGCCAAGTGAAGCCAGGGAAGTACGCGGGCCCTGTCCTGGTTTGTTCAAGCGCGCGCGTGTTGGCACAGTGGAGAGCGCAGGTGGTGCAGGTGGCATTCGTCTTGGCCAGCAAACCCATAACACCTGGGTCCGTCTGTTCCGCGACCTCATGCCGGCCGGCCTTCGACACTTTGCTCGGCCGCAGAGTGCACCCTAGCCTGGCACGAGTGATATGGTGATGTCACCGTCACTCG
The DNA here is from genome assembly GCA_014621495.2 of Entosphenus tridentatus. Classification (NCBI taxonomy): domain Eukaryota; kingdom Metazoa; phylum Chordata; class Hyperoartia; order Petromyzontiformes; family Petromyzontidae; genus Entosphenus; species Entosphenus tridentatus. The sequence continues at coordinate 12,409,597 of CM025636.2, forward strand.
TCCGAGGTTGGCGGCTGGTTTGTACGCGTGTACGTGCGGGGAGCGGCCCTGCAGCGGTTAGTGCTTTGCGCTACAAACCCAGCGACCTGAGTTCGATTCCCGCCAACGCCCAACACCACTGACGGATTATCTGAACCGGTCCTGGGCCTCCCCCTAAGTCGACTCAGCCTCAAATGAGTACCTGGTGCGGTGTGTAAATACCGCCACTCGGGAGAGAAAGGCAGCCTGGCTCGGTGCTGGCCACCCACCTCCTTGTGGGCCGTGCCAGCCTCATAGATTATCGCTAACAGGACTTGCCCCAAGTCTGTTAAGGCTATACGGGAGATTTTTGTCTCATATGTGTACTGGCCCCAACAGGTGCTCGCGGACAGTGCCTGCCCACACCAGTCCATTGCGTTAAACCGAAGACCTTTGTATTGTGCGTGGGAGTGAGGAGTGGTGGCACGGTGGTTTGCGCACCGCACTCCAAGCCCGGCGGCCCAGATTCAGTTCCCATCCACGCAACGACATCATTAGCAGCAAGTGGTATTGTGAACCTGCCATAGGCATCCGCTAGATTGACTCAGCCTTAAATGAGTACCCGGCGTAGCGTGTGCGTAAACATCAGCAGTGAGGAGACCAAGGTGGCCAGGTGCCATGGGCTGGCCACACCATTTCCCCGCAGTACCGTTCTGGCCTTAATAGGTGCTCGCAAACAGCACTTGGATTGCCAGCCAACCATGCGCATCATCACCACCACCGATGGTGAATGGCATCTGAACCCGGCCTCATTTGCGTCACTCGCGCACGCACATGCGCGCAAAAAAACGTAATCTCACACACACGCACACATAAAAACGAAGACCAAGATGCCACGTTTTAACTTCATGGACGGTATGTACTATTAGCGAGCACCTATTTAGGCCGGCTTGGCACGTGACGCCGTGGATTGTCCATAACCATGCCCCTGCTGCTTTTGTCTCGCCAGTGCTGACGCTGACACTGCAACGATGACCCCCCTCATCCCACACCCAGCAATTAAAACAACTCGACACATTTGTCAATAACACTGTAGCCCTAAAATAAATAAAAATATATCAATCGGCGAACGTGTGAGTAACAGCCCTTCTTCATAGCCCATAATAACAAACAGAAATTCAAGCAGGTGCCATAGACTCGATTGTATTCTCTCTTGTTTCGGCTCTCGTGTGTATTTATATTGGGTTGTTTTGTTTGTCTCATTGGATAATATTAAACGTAATTCAATAACTTGTAAATAAATTTGCATGAATTGGAAGTAATGCAGTCTCCCGCGCATCACTCGAAGCACGCATCATGAATGCAACGATTGATTACAATCAGCAAATCGATGCATTTAACGATGTTAAATGCCAACCAAGTACTCATTTGTGGCTAAGTCAACCTAAAGGAGGTCCAGGACATTTCTGACACTACTTGCTACTGACGTTGCCCATACTCAGGATTCGAACTCAGGTCACTAGGAATGTAGCGCAGAACCACAGCACTACTGCGCCATGCACTTAGACAGCCTTCAACAAACTGCTGGGGCAAGTGCTGTTAGCGAGCACCTCTTAAGGCCGGCATGGCACGGAAGGGAATGGGTGACCAGCACCACGCCTGGCAACTTTTGTCTCCCCAGTGCCGATGCTTACACACCATACTGGGTACTCATTTAAGGCTGAGTCAGCCTAGGAGAGGCTCAGGACCGAGTCAGATTTTCATCAACAATGTTGGCCGTGAGCGGGAATAGAAATCGGGTCGCCGGGTTCGTAGTGCACGACGCTTACTCCTGCGCCACCGCTCTCCCTGTGTATATATCAACACACACGTAGGCGCACACACACACACACACGTGCACACCTCAACTGTAGGTACACACACACACAACGACGCACAAACCCACTTGACACTGGCCTTTTGTGCCACAGGTTAAGAACTTGGCTAACATCCAAAAGCTTCGCTCTGTCTGCCTGTCTGGCTCAGGGGGTTTGGCTTGCCCGAGGGTCAGCCAGGTGAGACAGCCACGGCCATCAAGCACACACGCACTCGCTCATACAAAGACAAAGATCCCCCGTGTAGCCTTAATAGGCTGTTGGGGCAAGTGCTGTTAGCAAGCACCTATGATGGCCGGCACGGCACACGAAGGGGTGGGTGGCCAGCACCACGCCCGGCCACATTTGTCTCCCCAGTGTTGATGTTTACACACCGCATGAGGTGCTCACTTAAGGCTGAGTCGACCTAGGGGATGCCCAGAAACACACTGAATTATTAATAACCACTGTTATTCGTCATGAGCGAGAATATAACTCTGGTGGATGGGTTCGTAGCCACCGCTACAACAAAAAGGTTCCGGCTATATCCTTGACAACCTGTTGGAGAAAGTGCTGTTAGCGAGCACCTTTGAAGGCTGGCAGCACACGAGGGGGTGGCTGGCGAGCACTACGCCCGGCTGCCTTTGTCTCCCCAGTGGTGATGTTTACACACCACACCAGGTACTCATTTGAGGCTGAGTCGAATTAGGGGAGGCCCATGACCGGTTCCTATAATCGTCACTGGTGTTAGCTGTGAGCGGGAATCAAACTCGGGTCGCTGGGTTCATAGCGCAGCGCGCTAACCACTACACTACCACTCCCCACTTACCACCCTCCAACAACAACCGCCATTCGCCACTAAGTGGCGGTGACGTCACCACGACGCTTGTGCCAGGCCATGTGCACCTTGAAGCCACGTGAAGTGTCGAACGCCCGCTGGCAGGAGGTCATGGGGCAGACCCAGGTGCCGCGGGTCGACTGACTGAGATGAGTGGCTGATGCACCACCTGTACCCCCTACTGTGCCAACTTACCTCCCTCCACACCCATACACACACACACAGTCTCACACTGACACGCGCACATGCACACACTCATACACAAAGTCATGGTCAGGTGCACCATTATAACGCCCCCCCCCAACCTCCCCCTAGGAGGAGTGGTCGCACAGTGGTTAGCGCACTGCGCAAATTAATCTCGCGATCGGAGTTCTATTCCTGGCCACCGTGGCTGCCAGTGGCCAGGTGATGTCTGAGCCGGTCCTGGGTCCCCCTTTCACCGAACCGCACTGACCAGCACGGCGAAGTATGGTCCAGCAACGACACTCGTGAGTGGACTGAAAAAGCGCTGACATTATTTATTAGTTTCAAACTCACGGTGTTGTATGGTGGTGCTGGAGTGGGCAGCACCACGCATGCCCTTTGTCTTCCAAATGCCAGCAATGTTCCATTCTCTAGGGGGAGAATGGTCTACCATGCAACGGGTTAAATTACCCTTGAGGAACACCGTTCGTCCTATCGGGTCTCTGGTCAAAATCCACGAGGGATGGCTCTCAGCTCCATTGGTGGCAATGAACTAGTGGCAGAAATTCCACATGCCCATGGCAGGGGGCCAGTCTTTACACGTGACGATCATTGAAGGCCTTGGTTGAAGGAGGGCGAGTGGACAAATTTCCCGCCAACCGGGATGCGAGTCATGCGCTTCGCCCAGGTAATATCCCCATTCGAGGACTGACCCAGGCCACCAATCATCCCCAACGGGGTTGATAAAATCACCAGCACTTTGTGAGGCGTCAAACAGGGGTCGTGCAATGGAGAGACACACATACCCAGCACAGAAATGTGGAATTTCCATCCACTGGCTCAGGGTGCCCGGCCCCACACACCGATTTGGCGCAGCTTTGCCATCGCCTCCGATGTCAAAATTACGCGGCTTGCAGCAAAACAAACGCGTCTCTCGCACTTAAAATGCAGCCCGCGTGCATCCAGGTGTTCCCGAGTGGATTTTGTTACAGTGCCTGTTTATTGCAATGGGATTACGTTGTGAAAAAATATATTTCAAAAGCTCAGCGGGCAGTGTCCCCGCGGCTTTAGCCGACGGGAGTTGGCGCACGCACAATACGGCGAGTTGTTTAACCTCCTGTGGGGTCTGCGTGTTGATGCGTTACAGGAATCCGTTTGTCCCTCGTAGTGATATGGCGCAGTCCGCTGAGCTCACACTGAATTCACCGCTCCCCCTAACGCCCCACCCCCCCCCCGATTACAAAGCCACTCTTCGCTGCGTGGGGCACGGTGCAGATTGGGAGGATTACTTTTGAAAAGCGACGAGTCTCAGATTAGTGACTGCGCGAGAGTTTTAAATGTTAACGCAATGCCAACCTGCATTCGCAATTTTCAAAATAATGTAATCTGATTACTTGAGTACTTTGGCAGTCGGGTGGGCAGGTGGGGCACAATGTTGCTGCGACGTTACTGCACACTCTCAGATGAACACGAGCCATTTCACTTCAGACGACTATATTAACGCCCCTCAGGTGTCTTCTTGGTTCTTTCGGTAAAGTCACGTAGAAGGGAAATAATAAAATAATAAAAATAAAACATAATCAAGAAGATGAATCCCTGCAGTCACGAAAGCTTTAAATCCAAATTTAAGCCCCTCAGGTGTTCGCACCTGATCAGCTCACAGTAATGACATCACCTTAACTCTATTTAAGACCGAAACAGGAGGACCTCTTCACAACTCAGGAAAATCGCCGGATGAAACTGGATGTAAATCACCAGCGAAACATCATACTCAAATTGTAAATGCTGTGGGTTTACTCTCCAACACAGTGGCGTGCTGAAGCAGTAACTCATTGGCACGTTTTGTTAACGTGACAAACCTTACTAATTGGCTGCGTCAGGTGGTGGCGGGATTAACGAAACATTAATATTTACGCGATATAACTCGTAAAACCTTTATTATGGATAATATTGGTCGCGAAAGCCGACATGTTAAGCTGCTGTGTTTAATCCAAATTGAGTAACTTCCAGGTAATTTCTTCAGCATTGGGATGTTTGGCCAATGCCAGTTACATTGTGTGTGTTTCAAGCTAGAGAAAGCAACTGAAAAAAAGCTGGAGGAAACACCCAGGCAGAACAGAGGGAGAACATACAAACTCTACACACTCTCACTCACACACAAAGATCCCCCATATAGCCTTAACGGACTTTAGGAGCAAGTGATATTAGCAAGCACCGGTGAAGGCCGGTAAGACACACGAGGGGTTGGTTGACCAGCACCACGTCCGGCCGCCTTTATCTTCCTCGTGACAATGTTACACACCACACCAGGTACTCATTTGAGGCTTAGACAAACCTAGTAGAGGCTGAGAACCGGTTCAGATAAGCCTCACTGGTGTTGGCCAGGAATCGAACTCGGGTTGCCAGGTTCGTAGAGCAGCACGCTAACGACTTCACTACTTCTCCCCACTCACACAACAACAACCGCCATTCGCCACTAGGTGTCGGTGACGTCACCACGGCACTTGTGCCAGGCTAAGTGCACTTTAAGGCCACGTGAAGTGTCAAACGCCCGCTGGCAGGAGGTCATGGGACAAACCCAGGTGCCATTGGTTGACTGACTGAGATGACTGTCTGATGTACCACCTGTGCTCCCTACTGTGCCAATTTGCTGTATTTTAGCCACCCGGCACTCCGCTCGTTGTTGCTCCTCTGCCCTCCGTTGTTTCTGGAGGGCGACTGCCTCCAACTGCCCAGTAACGTCCTTCAATGAGCCTCCTCCCCTTCACAGAGGCCGATCTTGACACCGCTGGTACCAGTCATCAGCAAGTCCACTCAACTCCACATCCTCTTGTACCACATCACTCCATCTCTTCTCTAGCCCATGCTGCGCCCGTTTTGCCCCCTATATCCGGCCGAACAAAAGCCGTTTAGGCATGCGGTAGCTGGGCATGCGGGCTACATGACCCAGCCAACGCAGCCTTGCCTGCCGGAGGAGCTCACCGATGGGACTTTGTCCAGATCTTTCAAGGATTTGTGAGCTCCTCACACAATCGAGCCTGGTTAAACCTAGGATGGATCATAGGCAGGCCAACCTAAATGTTTCTAACCGGCGAAGATGCTCCATTAGGGGGGTCCACGTTTCATAAGCATAGAGAAGGGAGAGCATGATCGTGGCCGAGATTACCCAAAGCTTCGTGTGGAGTGACAGACCAGGTAGCTTCTACACAGCGTTACGCAGCCGATGAAAAGATAATGCTGTTCGACTGATTGAGAGTGATACCTCAGCTGTCAAACCGGAGCTTGTCATAAGCACCCACTCACCCACAAAAAACTCCTTAAAAAGGGGAGGTTCTCTTGATTTGAAGCTTTTGTGACTGCAGGAATCCATACTCTTTGGTTATTTCGGTAAAGTCACATAGGTATAAAATAAAAGAAATCACTATTTTATTTCATACTTACGTGACTTTACCGAAACAACCAAAGAGTAAGGGGAAGCTATGTTAAGCGGTAAGCGGTGGTGGGGGGGGGAGCGGTGGTGTGGCAGCTAACACAGTCGCGCTATGGATCCGGAAATCTGAGCGGCGAACAATACCTGCAGCGGTACTGGGTGGCTCCTTCACAAACCGACACTTGACCGGCGTGGTCAAGTGTCGACTGGTAAGGTATGGACTGATCAACCACTGTGAGACCGACATGGCATGGCGAGGCCTTCATCCAGCAGTGGGTCGGCATCGGCATGTCTGAATCGTCTCAGGGGGGCGCATCCTAGTTGAACGGGTGCTAAGAATTATAATCAGAATCTTTATATATTCTGGAGAAATCCGAATATCTGTGAAGCTCGTTTTCACAGATGTCCAGTAGGGGCGGGTCAGAAAGTGTCAACAACAAACAATACAAAACACGATAGCAGTGCAAAGTATAGTAAAGGTAAGCAAATCAGAAAAGTAAATAAAGGATATACGTTAAAATTGCATAAGTACATCAATTCACAAGCTTGAGTAAGGCAGCAAAACACACAGCAAGAACAGTCCCAGACCACACCAAGACAACAACACCACAGTCCCTCAATAAAATTGCACATTAAAATTGGTCTATCGATACCCGAGTAAGGATAAAAGTTACAAATCACATTTGCAAATGTGGTTGTACACAGCCTCTAATCTTCTGTTTCAGGATATTTTCTAGAAGGTTACGCCGACTTCTGACCTACAGGCTCCGTGCGCCGTGCGATCCGCGTGGCTGCTGCCGCCCACCTCGCTTGAACGCAAGCTGTGGACACCACCACTTTCCCTTTCCATTGCTTTGCGAGTCATTTTAAACTGCGCTGGGCGAGAGTTGCAACAGAGTCGCAGCCAAGGACACGTTTACTGTGGAGATGGAGAAGTGAAATCGGCTCGGGTTCCGGTTCGAGGTGGACTGTTACACACAGCGGGATCATGAAAGATGGCGGCGGCTTGCAGTGGGATGATCCAACAGTGGATTGATCATGGCTGACGATGATGAATCACGGACAATACCGAGAGGTGTAAAAAACAAAATGGCAGCGATCTTATTGAAAACTGAAAAGAGGGAAATGCTGTGCGATTCCCAATTTTCAAACAACACGCAGGAATGTGTACAATAAGCACCCGGCCCCATGGGCATGATGCATTGTCATCCTCTTGTTCAAGGTCACCATCATATCAAAGTAAAATTGAGCAAATGTGACCGACTAGGAGCAGGAGCAGCAGTGAGACAGAGAGAGTGCCAACTCTGGAGCAGGTTCCTGATCACAGGAACACGTTACAATGACGTGTGGAGATATGATTACTGTATCTGACTCACATCGAAGTGACAAAATTAAATATTAAAAATTCTTCCAGGTCTTGGGGGACCCAGGGAAATGAGCACGTGTCAGTGCCCGGTGCAGAGCTGGCACCACAGCGATCCGAGAAATAAATCCAAGCAGCCCGCGCCACAGCCGGGTTCGCAAGTTCGGCGAGTTGATGGCCTCTGCCGGGTCGCCAATGGCCACACGCAAAACGCAATCTTGCTGCGTTGCATTCACCCGACGAAATGCCAGCTCTGAGGACTGATCGCTTCGGTTACGCATACGCGATGAGCAATCTCTGCAGGGTTACAAAAAAAAGGCACGCTCCCCAGCGTGGCGAGCGAGCGAGAGAGAAAACGAGTAATTTATTTATTAATGTGCATGACACATTTTGCCACATGGGCCTCTAAGTACCTTACATAAGCTCTCTAATGATATTTTGATTCCCCAGACACTCGCACCCCTTAATGGAAAGCACGGACAAATAGAAATGCCCCCTGCACCCTTTCCCAGCGCAAAGTGTAATGACAGCCAGAAGCATTTTGGCTGCCTCCCGAGTTACAGAGTCTGGCTCCTTCTGCCGAGAAGGGTCGAGTCTCTCCCTGCGCTTTCAAGAAGGAGTCTCAGGACGGGCCGACGGGTGTGGATCCAGAGGATCTCATTGTAGCACAAGGTACTGGGAAAACGCCGAGATGACAGGGGGTGAGGGGGGGTTCAAGTGATTTAGGGCCGTTAATTTTTTGCATAAAACTTGATTCAATAAGTTGCAGGTATCTGATCCAGCTCGCAACGAACTGGTGCGATTTGTTCTGAGCCATCTTACACCCGCTGAGCATCCTGCAGCAGCTGCAGTTCATGAATAAGAGAGAGCAGAGGCGACGCTAAGTAGAGTGAGATAAAGTCGTCTTGGTCCGGATTAAACAAATAAATGGGTGACCATACTCTTTGGTTTTTTCGGTAAAGTCACGTAGGTAAAACAATAAAATAAAATAAATGAAAACAACTCAATTAAATCACGACGTTTCGGAGGCAACACAAGCCTCCCTCATCAAGTGTAAAAAGGCACAGCAAAATAACTGTAGCGAGAGTTATTTGTGGTGAGACATTGTTATATAGGGTAAGAGGAGGGGTATAGCCTCATGGACAAATCTTTGGTGGTATCCAGATGGCTTGCAGAGTACCTTGGTATCGGAGAAAACAATATCATAATCACCCACAGCGTTGTAACAATGATAAGCAACGGCCGAAGAATGGGTGACCATTTCAAGATCCTCTGAGGAAGGGGATGGATGCATCTCATGGATCGGTAATTCGTGGTGGTTGAGGCGTTCAGCAGAATTCGCGGATGTGCCGAACATAACATTGCTGCTGATGCATGAGCGGACGCCTGAAACCAGCGAATGAGAGCAGCGCATACGCGCTCGCCGGAATCACACCGCTGCACGGCAGTCGCTGGCGAGATGGAACGATCACCACGGGTTTGGGACAATCGAGACACACGGAGATACACACAGAGAAAGACCCAGAGATACACACAGGGAGACACAGAGAGACAGAGACATGGAGATATGATTGCAGACAGGTGGATGACACGAGACATAAGCTACGTGGCCACATCGCAGCTGTAAGCTGCCTGAAATCACAGGAAAGCTGCTTCCTAGCCCCAACAGAACCACTTAACAAAGTCACTGACAGCCGCACAACTGGAAATGTGGTGAACACGGCTTGACACGATCACCACGGATATCGCCACCACACACAGAGACGCCTCGGCGTCACCGCTGGCACTGACAAATATCGGCCGACATGGACCTGTTTAAATTGCCTTCAAACGGAAGTTGGCAGCTCACTTACTCACCCACCCCACTGACTCGCACACCCACACACTGACTCACACACACTCACTCATTCACCTACTCACACACCCACTCCCTCGTACACTCGCCGACTTAACCAACCACTCAGTCACTCACCCACCCACTCACTCACACACACTCAGCCACACACCCACCGACTTACCCAACCACTCACTCACTCACTCACCCACCCACTCACACAATGACTCACCCAACCACTCACTCACAACAGCAGTGGGCAGCTCAAGAGTCAAATTCCAGACGAAGTGGAGCTACCAAAATGATACTGACGCATATGACTTTGTTGAAACACACAGTCCATGGAACATCTATTGGGCTGAGCCCTGCACTTTGGATGACCTCGCAAGGGCTACAGACCAGGCCACATCATCATCATCATCATCACGTGACTATGGTGGCAGCACAGATGAATAAGAAGAATTTTGCACATCTCCCTCAGTCGAAAAAGACTGCCCTGGTCAACAGTATCCATTTGATTACCCTGCCAGGGGCGGGCTGCAGGAAAGTTACCGATTGATTTCAGAAGCAGGGATTCTACCCTCGTTACCTGAAGAGATGTTCTCATCTACCCGAGGCCCAGCCCCTCGCAAAAAATTCTGAAGTAATTCTTTGACGTCTTCTTCCGTGGCCATTGTCGGATGCAGCACGTCACAACGACCGCTGCCAATCTCCATCATACGACAACACGACGCCCCAAAGCGAAACTGGAATAACAGTTGGAGACACGAAGCGAAAGCTCAAAACAAGAATGTTTATGAAGCCTGGCGGCTATGGGAAGCACAGGAAATTATAGAGGAGTGTTCCAAAAAAGGCCCAATAATGACTTTCTCAAAGAGTTTGCTATTCATTCGAGGGAACGTCACGAATGCTGTAAACATCTGTCAGACGGCATTCCAGGCCGCACACACACGGGGCACCCGAGAACTTCTAAGTCCATTGCACAGACTTGGACGGACTGTGATGCCCCATCCGCCACACAGCCCACAGCTCTCACATTTCAATCCGTTTGGCACTTTTGCAGGATGGCCATTCTGAATACGCCCCCCCCCCCCGGTCTCTTGATAAATGAAACATTTTGCCAGGAC
>CM025636.2:12426570-12440333 GCA_014621495.2 Entosphenus tridentatus
CCCCTCCCCCCCCCCCCGGCGGGGGGTGATCAGAGGGGAGGGGGTAGGGAGGATCGAGGGGTGAGGGGTGGGTGGTTTGGCGAGGGCTCCGCAGGGGTTGGGAAAATATATTTTTCCCATAATCATCACCACCAGCCATGCTCAATCCACGCTGGTTGAAGGGCTCACCGATCCGCCGCTGCCTCTCTAACAAGACTGCGGTGCCACGATCTGTGCAGCACCTAAACATGTGCAGAGCTCGTCACTCCGTCTCCGTGGTGGACGGCCTTTTGGACGCGTTCCACATTCCTTGGCTGCTGCTCTATTACACTGGTCAACAACAAAAAATCTGGCCTGGACTTTTGCAGCTGTTTTAGACTAATTTCAGGGTGCCGATTCAAAATCTGATCTTAGATTTGCTCTATCACATCTCATTTTTGTGCTATCGGCATACCCCATTTTCATTGATTTTACCCGAAATTAACTCTGTCACTTATGATTGCAAGTTGTTGCGAGTCAGTGACTGCTTTAGTGTTAAAATATGGTGCTGTATTTTTAGGATAGTGTGTTTATAATATCATTTTATGTAGATATCCACATTTATTTAATATTTTTCTTCTGCAGTTTTTATTAAAAATGCAATATTTGATATCTCAAAAACCTGATGTGATAGACAAAAACTGATGCCAGATTTGTAATCAGCACCCCAAAATTACCTTAAAACCGTTGGAATACCTTATGCAATAGAAAAAGTGTGTTGATCAGTGTTATTATTCTTGACCACCGTGTATCATAGTAATGATTGCATTTGTATGACACTTAAGTGCAGCAACGACTCAAAGAGCATTGCGTCTCATATCCAACATTGGAACGGCACCCCCAGTGACCCCTCTTCCTCTGCAGCACAGATCACTGCAAGTTGGCAGCTGGAGAGCGATGATTTGTGTGTATTATCCCAATAGAGCAATTTACACTGTGATTTTTCAAACTTGACGCTGGCACACAATGGTCTATTCGTTTCGAATGAGACAAAGGAAGATGTGGTGAATGTTATGCTCAATATACACCGCAGTATTAACCGGGGCATCCTGCCGGGTTCCAACCGCGAGCCCCTGAAACAAGCGGCCAACGCTCTGCCGGTGGGCAATGTCATCGCCCCTAAGCCAGCCGCGCGCGCTGGCCACATCCTCCATCCAGAACCACTGGTGCATTGTGCCAGGTAGAGTGGGGACGTGTGGGGCACCGCACTGTGAAGCCAGTGGACCCACCTTCAACTCCCAGTCGCGGTGAGAAACACGGACTCGTGGATTTTCGCGGTTTTGCCGTCGAAGCTCTCCAATGCGTTATCGGGCTGTAACTGCTTGTTGTCCGGCACGATGTCTTGACGTTTCGCAAATCAGTTCTTGAAGAAGCTCCCAGCACGTGGAGCGAAACGTCGGACATTGTGCCGAACAAGCCATGAGACATTGGGATAACGCTGATAGCCATGCCCAGGATGACGGTGCCCATTGCAGGAAAGTCCCTACGGTGTCACTCCATTCAAGAGTAAGAATTCGAGTTGATTCTCTCGAAAATCAGTGACCCAAATTAGCACTTTGAACTACAATCTTCTCCAGTCAAAATCTGAAGCGGACCTCATTAAACTGGCTTGAACTCGATGCCGTTGCAGATTTCCACTGCCCCGGTGAAGTTCGGTGAACGGTGATCTGCATTCGCCAATTGGTCGTTTGACATTTGCCGCACTAGCTATACCCAATGCTTGAACGGCCATTAAGTCACTTTTTAATTAATATATAGCAACATTACCACATATCGCTGTACCTGCAAAGGCACGCCATGAAATGCATCGCCACTACGGACACCACTGGATGGGGATGCAGTGCCGGCCCCTACAGGTTAGGGGGCGAGAGTGCCGGCCTCGGAACGGGGTTGCAGGGGGCCATGGCACTCTGGTTGACCCCGGAGAACACGTGACCGCTCGGGGACCCCCAAAGGGGGGGCTGGGGGGACCACGTGTGGAGGGCAGAACCTCCGCGAGGGTTCGAGAAGGGGGTCGTGGCTGGGGGCGGAGCGAGCCCCGCCAAAGAGGATAAAAGCCGGCTCGCCAGTGGGACGGGTGGTTGTCCTCCTGAACATCCTTGATCTACGTTCGTCGTGCGTCCCGAAGAAGTCACCAACACGTGGCAAGAACCCAAGCCTGGGTTCCGACCACCGTTACCCCCGTGTGTTAGTGTAGTTAGCCGGGTGCTGATCACCCTAGGTTATCTGGTAAAGCGGCAGTTACCCCTTTGCGTTTTGAGTGTTGGTATAAATAAATGTGTTGCCTCCAAGTAAATCCTGAGTCTCCGTTTGAGCCCACTACAGATATATAAATCATGTTTGCCAAGTACAGGCCATGAGGCTCAATACACGAAGCGGCCAGTAACAAACAGCACTGTTGAAGGTTTTATAGAAAAGAGTTTACACGTTTCTTGAATTAATAAGGTTATATGAACTTGGGAAAAGAGACGACGGGAGGGAATTCCCAAGTGGAGCAGTGCGAGGAGAGAAGCAGAACGAGAAATGAGGTGACCTGCAGTGTGGCGAGTGAGTTGGTGAGTGACCAGGGATTTAGTGATTGGGTGGTTGGATGAGTGAGTGAATTCATCCATCCACCTGGGATAACGCGAAGGAAAACAACATCTAAGCCAGTAGTGTAATGGTTTGCGCTCTGCGCTATGAACCCGGCGACCCGAGTTCGATTCCCGCTCATGGCCAACACCAGTGCCGATTATTTGAACCGGTTCGGGGCCTCCCCGAGGTCGACTAAGCCTCAAATGATTACCTGGTGTGGTGTGTAAAGATCACCACTGGGGAGACAAAGCCGGCTGGGCGTGGTGTTGGCCACCCACCCCCTCGTGTGCCGTGCCGGCCCTCATAGGTGCTCGCTAAAGCAATTGCCCCAACAGTCTGTTACAGGCTATACGGGGGATCTTTGTCTTTTTGTATTGGCCTGCAGTGTGGTGGCGGTGGTGGTTGAATACAGTGTGGATAAAATAGTCAGTCTGGTAGAGTCATCGACAAAGGTGGAGCAGTCAGTGAGTGTAATTCACGGGAGTAGCCGTGGTAGTAGTGATTGAAGAGCGATAATGTTGGCCGAGTGAAAGTATTCAATTTGAAGATGTCACTTGCACTTACTCTGATAAATATTCATCACAACATCATTACGAATCACAAGATCAATCACCAGATAAATAATGCTGACATTTGTAACATATCGTCAGGAAAGTCCATTGCACTGCAATGTGTTTAAAGTAATCTAAATCAACCTTTTTGAAACAGTTTGCCAAAAAAATATCAGATTACATTTGTTTTTTTTACCCAATTTAATTCCCAACGGTGCCATTAGAATCACGTCTGGAGAAGGAGCACATGTCAACTTGGAACGCTGGTAGAAAGCAGTGCGACGCTACCCCATGTCTATAAAACAGCTCCTGGAAAGAAGACATTACAGAACTACTTATGAGGCCCCTCAAGTCTTCTCTTATCCACAGTGGGCAGTGGCACCTTCTCACATGGCCGCACGCTATAGGAATGCAGAGCTGGGATAAAGCGAAAGGGAAACCAAATTTAACATGACGTTTGCTGTGCATTTATTAAATATCGGGCTGAGACCACGAATTAAAATCGTGGGCGGCTAAAAACCTGGACTCAAACCCAGGTTTTCAGCTGTAACCGACTCAGCGCAACCGCACGGCATTAACCTCCTGAGCCACCTGGCTACCTACACCAGATTATGAGTGGGATGTGCTACAGAAGCTAGGTCAAGCCATTCCCATTAAAATATATGATCCAGAAAAATAATCCAGGGTTTGGACACAAGAATGGCCACTGAGGTCAGGTGAACGAGTGTTTAGGCTCTGCGTAAAAACGAGATAGTGGTGACCAAAGAGAAGATTATCTCTGTATCGGAATTATAAAACAGTCAATGTCTACGTGTGTCCCTGCTCAAGCAGGCAGACGAGTGTTGCTCATCTCTGTTAGTGCTTCTGAGCCAGTGATGGAAATTCCATATTTCTATGGCGGGGAAGTCAGATTCTCCGTAGGACGTCTGCAAGTCATGTACCACAAAGTCTTGCTCATTTGACCAACCCACGAGGAAGGTTGATGATGAATGAACCCAGTTGATCCCTGACTTAGATTTAAACTCGCATCCTCCCATGCGTGAGCCGCACGCTCTAACCAAGTGTTTTTCACTAATATTTCAGAGGTGGGGGCACTTTCACCGATAAGACATCCGTGTGAGGGCCGGCACACATTTTAAACAAACGGGTTTGACAGCACATTTGTGTATTGTCGGGGGCCGCACGTCAGGGGCCACACTAAAGGCCACCAGGGGCCGCCAGTGGCCCGAGGGCCGTGCAATGAAGAACTCTGGTCTAACCACACCGCCTCCGGGCCAGACATCTCCAACAACAAAGGCTTTGCATTCAAGCCCCAAGTCGACATTTCACTCTGTGGGTGGTCCCCGTTGTTGTGTACGGCTTGAAGTGCGGGTGTTGAAATAATGCCGGCAAATATAATCGCTGGGCTTCACCACGGGAAATGTGGCATTTCTACTCGCGTCGGGTGCCACTGACGTTCATTCTGCAAAGAGAGGCACTGAAGATATTGACCTGAACTTGAACGTACCCGTGTTTATCGCACATTGACAATTATAAATAGACACGGTATGTGAAGATCGCGTTGGTGGTCGTCAACTTCGCTTCAGATCAGAGCAGTCAGTCACCTCAAGGTGTGGCCGCAGCTGAGGACGCAGGTCACCAAGTCAGTCTGCGCCAGAACCTGCCCACTAAAGGGCATTTGTGGAATTTCCTTTCTGGTAGTTTTATGCTCATGAGCAGGAAACCAGTGTGTCCGAGGAAAGCTCGCACACAAGAGAGAAGAACTCTCAACCCTGCTATGCAGATATAAATAAAGTACGTTATGCAGGGTGGAGCGGTGGCATGGTGGTCAGTATGCTGCGCTTTGAACCAGGCGAGCCAAGTTCCATTCCCGGCCACGGCAACATCAGCGGCAAGCCAATTCAGAACCGGTCTTCGCCCTCTCGCCCTCCGTCTTCACAAACCCACATTAAACAGCGTGGTGAAGTATGGTTAAATAACCTCGATGACCGGCGTGACGAATGACGGGAGGTCTTGTTCCTGTACTGCCTCCAGCTTCACTCACACACCCACACTTAATGGATCCATCTCTGTGTGATCCACCAACCCCTTCTTGGTCACTGCATTACAGTTGTGCCGCACTACAAGACGGCCGGGTCCCATTGCGTGAAAACTTTTTTGACGTTGGCAAAACCAATTTTTGACGTTTGGCCATAAAACTCCCCCAATGTGCAAAAGTGGCGGTTAGTCAAGAGGTGCGAGACGGGACTCACACCGGGATTCTCAGTCGTTGGTGTCACAACCCGGACAACTGTCGTTTACCGCCATTCGCTTCCACCTGGAGGCACCGACACTTCTACGTACACTTTATGACCACGCAGGTTTTCGCGGTTGTGCCGCTGTACGGCTCTCCGCCGTCTGATTGTACGTATGCCATGCTGAACTACTTTCGCGCCGTACAAAGCCAACCGTGCTAATCGGAGGTGCGGGAGAAAGAGAACAAACTAAGAACACGAAAAAGAGTTTTAAAGAAATACGTTTTCAATCTAATTGTGGGTTGTACCCAGCAATGTTTGGCACGATGTCCGACGTTTCATGTCCCACGTGCAGGGAGCTTCTTCGGGAACCAAATAGAGCAGCCTCACATCCTCGTTGAGGGAGAATAGCGAGCCGCCAACAAATGTTTCTTCGTCAAGCCGAAGAAGAGTTGATAGAGACGGCTATTCAGCTTTAAATAAACAGGCGTGCAAGGCAAGGGCGTTCAGGGGTTGGCACACAATGGCCGTGGAACCAGTCGGGGCAGTGCGAGACGCTGGTGCAAGTTCAAGTGATCACAAGGTGCCAGGGCAAGTTGCCTTTGCCTCGTTTAAAAATAAAACCAGCAAGGGCGAGCCGGGGGAATCGGGCAGGGCTCATAATGCCCAGGTTAGAGCACCGGGTTGGCTATAAATGAATGTGGGTTCGGGTATAAATTAATCTTCGCTGCCCCAATAGAATGAATATCTGCACCTGCCAGCAAAATGTGTGTTTCCACATACCTAAAGATAGTTTTGTATAACCATCTCATTCTACAAAAGGCGGGAAAAATAAAACCAAAAAGTAGTTGAAAATGCTTGGAATTTTCGTTGGGTCTTTGCAATCGCTTCACGAGAGGAGAGTTTGCCTTCATGCCTTAAAATACGAATTATAAATGTGCATTTTTGCAATTTTTATTAATTGATCGCCGATACGGTCGTTAAACTAAGAAGCAAGTATAAAAAGTATTTTCGGAGTAGGTCGAAGAAGACGGGTTAATGGTTAAAGAAATAAGGAAGTAGAACCGGGGGTCAACGATATTGCCGCTGCTGTTTTGGGGGGGCCACCACTGGACAGGAACAGCCGGGATGGCGAGATTTAACTCCCTCGCCTGGTATACAGGAGGTTGGGGGTTCAATCCCGACCCTGACGCCTGCTGTATATTTGGAGTTTGCGTATCTCTCCCCATATTATGAGCATGCATTTAAAGTATTTGACTGCTCTACATTTCCACGTGATAAGCCACTTCATTCGGTTATCATTTGTGGCCAGGTGGCTTTGGAAAAATAGCTATACAGCTTAGTGGGCCTTATCTGATTAAATAAAAAAAATTCGTATTTTTTTTTGGAAAACGGAAGGAACGAAGGGAAATTGGGGACGCCTTTTCCCAGCTGTGGGAGGTTACAGCCTGATAACAACAGCAGCAGCAGCAACGCTGTGCCTCGGGGTTCGGGTGATGATTCAGGGTTTCAACTATACTGAAACCAAACTGGGATTTGGAAAGTTGTGTTGATCTGAATGTTTTCTTTGAAAATGCATGGATAGACTATAGTCTTGTGTGCAAAGAAATATGACTTAGTAATGAAAAAATAAGGGGGTACAATTATTAAGAATGGGGAAAGAGACATTGATAATATTAGGGACAACCAACATTAATTCCTGGGCGAACTAATATTACGCGGGAACATTACATATTGTCTTGACATCGGCACTGCTTAGGCTCCTGGCTTCAAATCTGGGTTTCAGCTGACTGTGATTAAAACTGAGCTCTCAAGTTCAGAGAGCTGAGGATCTCAGCCCGGTCGCCAATGAATGCACAAAATCCACACGAGCCCAGCTGGAAAGGGTGATCCGTATAAACACCGTATATCAGAAGGCCGACACAAGGCAAGCCACGGCAGATTTGGTTTGCAACTTTGACATATTCCAGGTCTGGTGACTAAAATATTCTGTTTGAACGCCGGTTCCTTGAACTCTGTCTGTATGGTATATATTTATATATAACGAGGTATTTCAGTCACCCAGTGTGAAGAAGAGGCCAGATCAAGGGAATTTAGAAGTAGTTGGAAACATCATATTCTCATTAAATCATGCTGACACATGGTGGTGATGTTATACCGCTCAATCCTAGAGTCCCAAATGGAAATGGCTCCTGGTGTCACATCGTTGAGACGTAAACAGCAAAAACTAAAAGAATGACGCTTTCCATGGCAGTTGGTGATGTCGCCGCGGGTCATTCAAGGACAGGGTCAGCTGCCACAGCCTCACGGTGTCCCATCTCGCTACCTGATGGAGCGCAGAGCGATTTCAATGAGACGACGTTGTGCATCGATGTTAAATTCGCCGGTGAGAAAAAGGAGCTTCATCGGTCAGAATTTGATCGCCACATCGGCCACGTGTCAGTAAAAGCTTTGTAGGCGTGACTGCTTAGGCTCCTGGTGGTGGGACATGAAACTACCATGTGGTCTAACCCCAAAAATAAATCTGGATTAAAAAAAATACCTAGACACTGTGGAAGATGCCACAAATTCGCTACTCAGACGGGGAAAAACAAACTTCTGAACAACGCAAAAATCAGCCAAACATTCGACGCATTCTTGGATCAGAGCACATCCACACAACCGACTTCATACAACGTCGTTTAACTCTCGTTTGTGCCAACCTCTGGCTCGGCTCATGGTCGCGGTGCTGAAATAGTGGTGGAAATTCTGCATTACTGTGGTGGAAGCAGCTTCTCCATAGCTATGAGTGTGGAAAAAAATATGACCACGAAGTGAATTGTCAAGATTGAATTGTACAGGTTTGAGTATTTGAGGATTTCTTGAAAAAACGAGACAGCATTATTGTTATTATTACTACAATGCTGCTGCGGCCTAACTGTTAGGTGAGTTTAACACGTAGGCTTTCCCGACCAACATTATCCATAAGAGGTTTTTGTGTTAGATCGCGTAAATATAAACATGTCGTTCAACCCGTCACCACCCGACACATTTCATTAGTAACGTTTGTCACGTAAACAAAACATCCCAATGTGTTGTTGATTTACTCTCCAACACACCGGTGTGCTGAACTAGTAACAAATCACGTGACAAACCTTACCAAGTGGTTGTGTCGGGTGGTGGCGGGTTAGACAAAACATTTATATTCACGCAATCGAACCACGAACACATCTATTATGGCGAGGTGAGGGTGTGCTTATTTAGTAAAATAACAACTCCATCCTACCGTGGGGTAATGGTTCGCAGCACACTGGACTTGCAACCCAGAGTCCACCGGTTCGATCTCCCAGCAGAGCGGTCAAAACAGTTCAGGGGTCACCATTTGAACCTCATTTGCCAGTAAAAAATATGATAATTGGTGTTTTACCTTTTTATCTGGCAACAAAACTGACACTTTTTTTTTACAAGGAGTCATGTTTGCATAGACCACAATACCTGCAGTCATAATGCAAACAAAAAACATAACTCTGATAATGTATGCACTGTCCTTGAAGTTGATTGGTCCACACCCGAGACAGCTTTCCTTAGAGCCTAGTCTCACATGGTGTTGGACCAGATAACGCCAAAATGCGCACAACTCAAAGACAATGCACCATCAGAGTATGAGAGCTCGGGGTACGCATTTACACCATTGGAACCTCATTTGCCAGTAAAAAAAAAGGTGCCAGTTTTGTTGCCAGATAAAGGGGTAAAAAAACAATTATCAGTTCAGGGGTCGTCAACCTGCGGCTCGCTCTTCGAGGACTGCTGCGTGACCGTTATGTATTAAGGACGCCACCGTCACATATTCACCACGTGCACTGCGGCTCTTGAAATATCGAGATGTTTTTGACCGGATTCAAAACAAAAAGAGTCTCCGCTTCTTAGTTTCCGAGCCCTGCCCGAGCCCAACCTGCTACTGCTCACCCCTCCCCACCCCCCAGCTACGACCGGGCCTACCTCAACCCCTACCCCTATCACTACCCCAACCCCTACCACTACCCCTATCACTACCCCAACCCCTATCACTACCCCTATCACTACCCCAACCCCTATCACTACCCCTATCACTACCGCTATCCTTACCCCAACCCCTACCCTTATCACTACCCCAACCCCTCCTTAACCTCTCCTGACTTTCCTCCTGTCGCCATAACCACACCACCACTTTTCATAACCCCACTCTTTATCTCAACGACTATCATCTTTCGATTTAAAGCTTTCGTGACTGCAGGTATTAATATTCTTGGTTCTTTCGGTAAAGTCACGTAAAAGTGAAATAATACAATATTTTCATCAATTTATTATTTCCCTTCTACGTGACTTTACCGAAAGGACTATCATCTTATGTACAATTTTATAATTGTCTTGGAATAAGGCGCTACATAAATCTATATAGGCTACGCTTTTTAAATCCCCCCCAACTTCCCCTGCCACCTCTGTCCACCCAGCAATATACATGGGTTCACCACAGTGAAGTCAATCGGCAGTTCGTGTCGGCATGGAAGAGTAGGCCAAATACCCTCGAAAGAGGTTTTATATAGCTCCCCATAGTGGAGAGTTCTTCTACCGGCAGTGGCTGTGAGCAACCAATTTCAGGGATGCACCTTTACCTTTTTACTTATTATTATTATTACACGTTTATGCAGTTAGACATACACTGCGGTAAGGCCACTCGACATACGGTAAAAAAGTCACGAATTTTATCCCTGTTGGGGCTTGACTCAGCCCATCATCGTCATCATCATCATCATCCCACTGCGGTTGCTAAAATGTTTCAACGTTGCCAAGTGATCGTTGTATAGAGCAACCAGCCCATGCCACTGGAACGTGGAATTTCCACAACTAGCTTGACAACTATGAAAATGGGCACTGCCCCATTGCTCGCTTGAGCAGGTGTTATGACTCCTGACCTAAATGCGTCGCCTTGTAAGTGCCTTGCACCACGATGGCAAGTCAGTCAGAAATGGAGAATGTATGCTAATCCGGTGATTGACTCGCCATATAGTCACGATTCTAACGGGTGAAAAGGGCATCGCTGACATCTCCTTATGACTCCACGCGTACTCAGTCTCGTAATTATTCCTCAGAGGTCGAAGGTCGACCAAGCAATGTCATCGTGCCATGGCTTCTAGTCGTTCTGGCTCCAAAGAGAACACCTTCTGTGAAGATTCACTCAAGAGCACAAGCCTCAGAATCTTTATACTGGAGCAATCTGATGAGCTATAAATCTCTTTCTCACAGATGTCCAGGATGCCTAAAGACACACAGAAAGACTCACAAACACACACAAAAAAAGAATAGAAGCCCTCATATAGCCTTAGCAGACTGATTGGGCAAGTGTTGTTAGCGAGCACCTATGAAGGTCGTCACAGAAAACGAGGGGGTGGGTGGCCAACACCACGCCCAGTGGCGATGTTTACACACCACACCAGATACACTTTCAGGCTGAGTCGACCAAGAGAAGGCCCCGGACTGGCTGAGTTAATCGTCACCAGTGTTGGCCGTGTGCATGAATCGAACTTGGGTCACTCGGTTCGTAAGGAAGTTCACCAACCTCTTTACTACCGCTCCCAAAAACACACAAACTCACACAATGACAGCCACCGCACACCACTAAGTGGTGGTGAGGTCACCATAGCGCTCATGCCAGGTTATATGCACTTTGTAGCTACGTGAAGTGTCAGAGGCTTGCTGACAGGTCACGGGACAGACTCAGGTGCCACAAACTCACATACACAGAGACAAAGATCCCCCGTATAGCCTTTGACAGACTGTTGAGGCAAGTGCTGCTAACTAGCATCTATGAAGGCCGGTAAGGCACACGAGGGGTTGGATGGCTAGCGCTACGCCTGACCGCCTTTGTCTCCCTCGTAGCGATGTTTACACACCACACCAGGTACTCATTTGAGGCTGAATCGACCTAGGGGAGGCCCAAGACCAGTTAAGATATTTGTCACTGGTGTTGGCCGTGAGCGGGAATCGAACCCGGGTCGCCGGGTTCATAACGCACATTTACACACACACAGACACGCACAACGCAGATAAACATAAAGTTGCGTCTGTCACCGTCTCTGCTCTGTATCTCTATTCTCTCGTTCCCCAATGCTGCCCTCTTCGTGTGTCTGTCTCTCCACACTCGTGTTTACGTCTCTAGAAAAATACATCAGTATATTCACCTCCATGTCCGAATGTCCGTGCATCTCCCCCTCTCTCTCCACCACCACGCATACCCACTTGGCTAAAATGATCTCTGGAATTATCGCTGCTTGTCTCAAAGGGAAAACTGTCTGCTATCTGAAGGCGATGACCCTAATATTAGTAACAGTAATGCTGCCCTTTAGCCAGGAAAGCATCGATCAGTCTCAAGGCTCAATTGAGATCCATTGAGTCTCAAGACTCGTTTTTTAACAGGGTCCTTGCCCTGGATGTTTGCCAATTTCATTAATGAGTGTTTGTGTGTGGGGAGGGGGCAACTGGAAAACCCAGAGAAAACCCATACATATGAAGATAAAATAACCAAAACTCTGCACAGATTAATTTAAGAATCCATTCCTATAATGCCCTGGGTCACCTCGTGGCCCAAACCCCTACAATAGCTGGCCTTCCCAAGCAGTAAGGATGTAATAATTCGACCTCCCCAATAATTCAATGAATTGTCACAAATTCAGAATGGTGATTTCATTCTAGAATGGTTTTTTTACATTTTGGTGAATTTACTAGCCTCTAGTACCAGAAGGTGCCACATGTACCCATTACATTTTAGTTCGTTGTCCTTCCCGCACCTCCGATTAGCACGGTTGGCTACGTACGGTGCAAAAGAAGTTCAACACACATACAAGAAATACACAACAAAAGCCATCAATTCCTACGCGCGCCGCTCGACGCATGCATAATCGCGAGCTTCCAACTCGATGTTAACAGATTCATCGATACAGCCTGCTTCCCATCTAAGAACATACCAAGGCTAAACCCTGCTTAGCCGTGGAGATCCGATGAGATAGGGCGCACTCCGGGAGTTCTAGTCGTGGAAAGCTGCCAGCCCTGATCCACAGGGACCTGTTGTGGACTCGGGTTCCAGCAAAGAGTCGCTTGGCCATTGTAGGTCCCTGCACTTTCGGCCGGCCTGTGCTGTTGTCACCTGCCTCACAATCAAATGATGCGTGGGTTCAATCCCCAGTCGGGGGTAAAAACAATTCAGTGTCTTTTTTCAAGCGGCTCGACTCTAAAAATCCATCGTCTCTTCTCCCAAGGTCTTACGTATGTACGTGTGTTGAACTTCGTACGCAACGTGCTTATGACTTTTCTCAATTCGTGACACATTAACGCTTATCTGCTATACCTTCAATTGCGCTGTTATGTCGCCGGCTGCTTGGAGTGTTGAGCTTTTCGGGCCTATACCCAGCAACCGTCATTTACATAAATAAATACCCATCATCCCTATGGGAGTTCCATAAAATAAGCACCACTCTGTGGGAAGTCAACAGCAGTGGTCCTCTGTATATCCTGTACTTCACCTGGCCACGGGAATATGGAATTTCCACCTTCGGATCAAAGCATGGTGATACTAGACAGCATGTGATAAAGACTGTAAACAGGACTGTTCCTTTAATGCATACACGATAGGCAGTGATTCACCCACTGCGTCAAGAACCTTCCTACTTACATTCGATTCCTGGCCACGGCTAACATCAGTGGCGAGCCATATCCTGAACCGGTTAGAATCAGAATCCGTATTTATACTGGAAGAATCCGATGAGCTATAAAGCTATTTTTCACAGATGTCTAGTCCCGTCCCATCCCCCCTTCCCCCAACTCACCGCCTGTCCCCTACCAACCTGCATTGACGGAAGGACTAGGAATTATCAGTTTAAGTCGGGGTTACGTTCCTGGAAAACACGACTTAAACTCATAGGACGATAACTGATCAGCTGTTTCTCAATAGAATTAATTATAAAATACAGGAGGATACGTTCTGGGGCTCCGATAGTCCATATGTGAAGTCTTAATAAATCACAAATTATCAAGTTTAATGAGGAAGAATAATACTAATAGAGGAAAGTACAAAATATGTTTACACAAATAAAATGTATATATTACATAAAACAATAACATAAGATACGTAATAGATACTTATAGTTGCATAGGCACATAAATATTGACATGGGGTATATTTTCTCACATTTAGATGGGGGGGGGGGGGCGATGTGGATTTGTGAGTGCGTTAGTTCGTTATCCTTCGCCTGCACCTCCGATTATCAAGGTCGGCTTCGTACGGTGCGAAATGAGTTTAATATACACACATAGACTCACACAGAGACCCATAGACTCACACAGAGACCCATAGACGCATCACACAGAGACCCAT
>CM025636.2:12457999-12477931 GCA_014621495.2 Entosphenus tridentatus
ACACACACGCATACACACACGCATACACAAATATATATCCCCCATATAGCCTTAACAGACTGTAGGGGCAAGTGCTGTTAGCGAGCACCTATGAAGGCCGGAACGATACACGAGGGGGTGGGTGGCCAGCACCACGCCCGACCGCCTTTGTCTCCCCGGTGGCGATGTTTACACACCGCACCAGGTACCCATTTTAGGCCGAGTCGACCTAGGGGAGGCCCGGGACCGGTTCAGGTAATCGTCACTGGTGTTGGCCGTGAGCGGGAATCGAACTCGGGTCGCCGGGTTCATAGCGCAGCGTAGCGCTAACCGCTACACTATCGCTCCGAGGGTCTGTAGACATCACATACACACATACACACACGCATACACACGCATACACACACGCATACACACACACGCATACACATACACACACGCATACACACACACGCATACACACACATACATATACAACAACAACCGCCATTCGCCACTAAGTGGCGGTGACGTCACCACGACGCTTTTGCCAGGCCATGTGCACCTTGAGGCCACGTGAAGTGTCGTACGCCCGCTGGTAGGAGGTCACAGGGCAGACCCAGTTGCCACGGGTCGACTGACCAAGATGACCGAGATGACTGGCTGATGCACCACCTGGGCCCCCTACTGTACCAACTTGCTGTGCTTTAGCCAACCGGCGCTCCGCTTGTTGTTGTGAGCGTCGCTCCTCCGCCCTCCGTTGTTGTTGGAGGGCGACTGCCTCCAACTGCCCAGTAGCGTCCTTGACGAGCCTCCTCCACAGAGGCCGATCTTGACACCGCTGGTACCAGTCATCGGCAAGTCCACTCAGCTCCACGTCCTCCTGTACCACATCACTCCACCTCTTCTCTAGCCCGTGCCGCGCCCGTTTAGTCCCCTCGATCCGGCCGAACAAAAGCTGTTTAGGCATGCGGTGGCTGGGCATGCGGGCTACATGACCCAGCCAACGCAGCCTTGCCTGCCGGAGGAGCTCACCGATGGGACTTTGCCCAGATCTTTCAAGGATTTGTGAGCTCCTCACACAATCCAGCATGGTTTAACCCAGGATGGATCATAGGCAGGCCAGTCTAAATGTTTCCTACCGGCGAAGATGCTCCATTAGGGGGGTCCACGTTTCGCAAGCGTAGAGAAGGGAGGGAATGACCGTGGCCGAGAATACCTGAAGCTTTGTGCGGAGCGACAGACCAGGTAGCTTCCACACAGCGTTACGCAACCGATGACAAGATATTGCCGCTCGACTGATTCGGAGTGAGACCTCTGCTGTTAAACTGGAGCCGGTCATAAGCACACTGCCCAGGTATGGGAAACTCTCCACTCTCTCCACAACTGCCCCATCACTGATTGGGAGTTGTGGGGGTGGAGTGTCCGATGGTACAAAATACCCAGGCAGGTGCTTAGTTTTGGTGGGGCTGATGGTAAGGCCCTACCTCTTAGTGGCACGCTCCAGTCTCAGCAGCAGCGTCTCCAACTCCTCTTCTGAATGAGCAGCTATTAGAATATGAACGTTCCATTCAGATTCTGTCTCCTTGACAGACCTGTTCTTCACCTGAAGACGGCTACTTGCGTTGTGGCCGAAGCGTCGTGAGAATTATTTTATTTTGTTTTATTTTTATTACTTTATTAATTTATTTCTACGTGACTTTACCGAAAGAACCAAGAAGATACATAACGTGGTTGACCAATAGGGAACCATCCCTTGATCACACCCAGGCGTCGATCAGCCTCCAATTATATCTGTACCAAATGGAAATTCCCCCGGTACAGCTATTGAAGGCTTCACGAACTACGTGGTCAAAATAGATGTTAAATAATGTGGGAGCCAGAGGACATCCCTGTCGCACCCCAAGGTGTACAGGGAAAGGCTCTGACTCCCGGCCACGTAGTTTTACCCGGGCCCGCTCACCATCATGAAGGTCCTTAATGATCGTGAGCAGAGGGTCAGGGACTCTGAAAGCACGAAGAACAACCTAGAGCCCAGGCCTACTGATGGTATCATAGGCCTTGACCAGGTAAATAAAGCAGAGATGTAGGTCTTGTTGGAATTCCCTACACCTCTGCTGTAGCAGACGGACAGAAAATATGGCATCTGTGCAGGACCGCCCTTTCCTGAAACCGCATTGGGGCTCCGCAAGCCTCTTCTCAGCGTGCCTAGCAAGGCGATGTTGAATAATCCTTGCCAAGACCTTTCCCGGCACACTGAGGAGTGAGATGCCCGTGTAGTTGTTACAGTCTGTGCGGTCCCCCTTCTTAAAGAGGGGGACCACCAGGGCATCCTTCCAATCCTGCGGAACCCATCCAGTGGTCCAGACTGTTGTTATGATGTCATATAGGGCAGTCTGTGCACAAACGCCACCCTCCCTCAGCATTTCGCTTGGGAGATCATCTCTGCCCGGTGCCTTTCCTGGTCTCAGACTCCGGATCGCCTTCAGTACTTCCTCAACAGATGGCACCTCAGCCAGCCACTCACAGGGGGTGACCTCTTCCAATATTTGAGGCACCACAGCCTCAGCAGGGCTATCCCCACTTTGTGCCATGATGTTTTCCTGGCTGAGAGGTTTCCCCTCCCCCAGGACCTGACATAAATGCTCAGCAAATCTGCAAACCTGTTCCTGGGGGTCTGAGATTGGATCACCGTTTTTTCCCCTAATGATGGTAATAGGTGTGGCGCTGCAGGTTACTTTTCAAATCCTTTATATTAAGTTCACTTGCTTGCTTGCTTATGACCGTGAAAATATTTCGGTAGTTTTTTAACCCACTTCCCGTCATCCAATCGAGCTGACATTTTGCACACAGACTCGTTGTGCATGACAATTAATGTTCGTGTATTTTTTTTACAAAAATTTTACACTTTTTAGGCAAAAAAAATATTTTACATTTATTCAAATAGAACTCATTCATGGCTTTGGCTGAACGTCACAGTGTAGGAGCCCAGAGCGTGACACCTCCACAGGCCCTGGCGGAGTAGCGCAGTTGGTAGCGCCCTCGCTTCCCATGTCAAAGGTCGCGGGATCGATCCCCACGTCCTCCACAGGCGAATATATTTTTAAACCCTTTATTATTAAATCCGTTATATTAAGTTCACTTGCTTGCTTGCTTGCGTGCTTACGACCGTGCAAATCTTTCGGTCGTTTTTTAACCCACTTCCCGTGATCCAATCGAGCTGACATTTTGCACACAGACTCGTTGTGCGTGACAATTTATTTTCATGAATATTTTTTTCCAAAATTTTACACTTTTTAGGCAAAAATGTGTTATTTTAATTACCAATTGCTTAATGGTGGCAGGCAATCATCTGACCCATAGGTGGCAGCCATCTCAAGCCAGAGGACGAGAGGACTCTAGCCGCCACGCATATAAAGGATTTATAATGAAAAACTTTGTTTTTACGGGTTAATTTTTTTAATGGAGTTAAATAGTGATTTGTGATCGCGGGCCACTGAGGCAGACTCCATCTCCTCAGCAACCCGCGACCACCACCCATCCTTGCAGCCCCTTACTGCTCTCCGAACCTCCGAGCGAAGGCTGCGGTAAACCTCCTCATTCTCTGACGTGGGATGCTGTCGCCGATGAGAGTGGGCCTGTCGCTTTTTCTCAACTAACCTGAACATCTCCTCTGTCAGCCAGGGTTTCTGGGGAGGTCTGGACCGCGTACCCAAAGCAGCCATTGCAGCTGCATGAACCACAGTCCTAAACTTCGCCCATTTCCCCTCGGCATCAGGAGGAGTGGGGGACGATGCCAACCCCAGCCGCATACATACACACTATTCACACACATGCACACTATTTACACATATACACATACATTATACAAACACATATACACTATTCATACATAAACACTAATCACATGTACACACACACTAATTATATGTACACACACATTCACTAAATACACATATTATACTAATTACACATACAATATTACTATTCACACATGAAATATACACACGATCCATACACATACACCTTACACATATGCACGCACTTGTCAAACATACTATACACACACACACACACATTGTACACGCATTCACACGTATGTATGTTGAACTTCTTTCGCACCGTACGTAGCCAACCGTGATAAATAATCAGAGGTACGGGGAAGAAACAACAAACTAAGGACAAAAAGCAGTTCTCAAGAAATTAGTTTTCTATCTCGAAGTACAGCACACGATGAACACATACACAATCATGCACACACATCCACAACATCCACACACACAAACTATACTAACACGCACACACTATTTACATATTCACTCTTCACACATGCTGTAACATTATACATACACATATACACCATTCAAAGGCAAATATCTTAAAGATCCCCCATATAGCCTTAACAGACTTTAACACTATGAGATCTCTTTTACCAGTGGCAAAATATAGTAGTAGGTTTTTACCCTTTTAAACTGGTACAAAACTGACACCTTTATTCAAGGCATCATGTTTGCAATAACCACAACACAAGTAGTCAAAAAAGCAAACAAAAAGAAGCAACTCTGATAATGACAGTGCATATTATCATTATCAGAGTTGCTTCTTTTTGTTTGCTTTTTTGACTACTTGTGTTGTGGTTATTGCAAACATGATGCCTTGAATAAAGGTGTCAGTTTTGTACCAGTTTAAAAGGGTAAAAACCTACTACCTTAACAGACTGTTGGGGCAAGTGCTGTTAGCGGGCACACAAGGGGATGTGGGTGGCCAGCACCACGCCTGGCCGCCTTTGTCTCCCCAATGATACTATGCAAACGCATACACTATTCATCCACATACACCATCCACACTTACACACATATACGATACAAACACATACACACTATTCACACGTACACTATTCACACACTTTTCACATATATACTATTGGCACATGCATATATACACACATACAAATTACAAACGCGTGCACTATACACTACCTACACGTACATATACTCACATATACATTACACAGCCGCCATTCGCAACGAAGTGGCGGTGACGTCACCACAGCGCTTGTGCCAGGCTAGGTGCACTTTGAAGTCACGTAAAGGGTCGAAGGCCCTGTTTATGCTGACAGTAGGTCACGGGACAGACCTAAATATGGGTTAACTGAGATGACTGGCAGATGCACAACCTGTGTTCACCACTGGACCAACTTGCTGCGTTTTAGCCGTCCGACACTCTGCTCGATGTCGTGAGCGTCACTCCTCTGCCCTCCGCTGTTGTTGGAGGGCGACTGCCTTTGAACTGCCCAGTAGCAGCGTCCTTCACGAGCCTCCTATACCATAGAGGCCGATATTGACACCGCTGGTAGCAGTCATTGGCAAGTCCATTCAGCTCCACATCCTGTAACACATCAGCCCATCTCTTCTCTAGTCCGTGCTGCACCCATTTAGCCCCCTCTATCCGGCTAAACAGAGGCGGCTTGGGCATCCGGTGGCTGGGCATGCGGGCTCCATGACCCAGCCAACGCAGCCTTGCCTGTCGGAGGAACTCACTGATGGGAATGTGTCCAGATCTTTCAAGAATTTGCGAGCTCCTCACACAATCCAGCCTGGTTAAACCCAGGATGGATCGTAGGCAGGCCAGCCAACATGTTTCAAACCGGCGATAATGTTCCTTTCGAGGGCTCCACGTTTCGTCAGGAAAGAGAAGGGAGGGCATAACTGTGGCCAAGATGACTTGGCGCTTCGTATGGCGTAATAGCGTCACGCAGCTGATGAAAACGTAACGCGGCTCGACCGCTTCGGAGTGAGACCTCTGCTGCCAAACGGAAGCTGGTCGGACATATGCACATACTTATACCGCACATACACCATTCACGCACATACGCTATACTCATATATACACTGTTCATACATGATTCCATTACCTACTCCACAGCGCTTGTGCCAGGCTAGGTGCACCTTGAGGCCGTCATGTGAAGTGTGGCACGCTCTTGCTGCTGGCAAGAGGCCACGGAACAGGCCCATATCCCATGAGTTGACTAATGTGCCAGGCTAGGTGCAGGAGGTCACGAGACAGACCCAGGTGCCATGGGTTAACTGAGATGACTGGCAGATGCACCACCTGTGCTCGCAACGGTAACACCTCGCTGCCCATGCTGGTGATGCTCGCAAACAGCGAGTAGTCCTCGTTTAAAGCTGAGTAGCTCTAAGAATTGGCCGAGCGTTGTTGGCACGGGCCCTGGCGCAAGGAATGAAATGGGGCCCCCTCTCCGATATCGCCCCCTCCCCCCACCCCCTCTCTTCGTAGCCCGGGGTTTGGAGCCCCTCCCGTGGCCCATGGGGCCCCCGGTGTAATTGCATCGCCTGCACACGCGATAGGCACTCCCCTGGTCCTGTGGGAAACCCCAGAATCGGATCAGTGGCCAGTTGCATATACCAACCTTGCATGAAAAGCTCCCTTAAATTACACTGTGGCGAGATGTTAATTACCGCGCCTGGTATACAGAAGGGCGTGGGTTCGATCCCGACGCCTGCTATATATTTGGAGTTTGCATGTCCTTTCGTGGCCGCGTGGATTTTTCTCCGGGTTCCCCGGTTTTCCCTCCATATGCGTTTAGAGTATTTGGCTACTTTCAATTTCTACGCGAAAAACCACTTCGTTGAGCTATCATTTGAGGTCAGGTCGCTTCTGAAAAAAGAGCAATATAGCTCAGTGGGGCCTTACCTGCTAAAATACAACTTAATTTATAGTTTAAATAGGAGCTGAATGAATTTTGTATTTGATTCATATAACTGACCTCAAATACGGTATTCAGTAAGACTGCATACACATACACTCCTCTCACGTCCTGAGGCAATGACATATATCTCCACACGGTGGTGCTAACACATTGTGTATCGGATGGTATATTTCAAACGCTTGAGGCGGCCGTGTGTCTGCTCGGAGGTCAGACAGCTTGGATGGCACCGCTCAAAAGCCTGGGTTCAATTCCGGGTTCGGGCACTCTTGATCAAGGAATACCTGTCAACCCCTTATCAGTGCCCTACCTTAATTACAGACCAATTCAGACCTTATTGGTCACCCCGTACCCTTATAAATCTCAACGTCCATCCTACAAAGTCCAATCACAAGGGAGAAACACAAATAGACAAAAAAATGTGCCCATATTGAAACGGCTGAAGGTCGTATGGATCTGAAAACACAATTTCCCACAAAAAAAACCTGCGAGATTACTTTGATTACCTTCATTTGGCGACATTTCAGCCTTGAGAATTCCAATATCGGTTTGACTTATGTAATAAACATTACGTGGCATGGTGGGCCGGAAAGTACTGCCCCCTCGTGTGGAGGTCACCCGAAGTGTCTCGTGGGCAATTTTTGCAAAATGTCCTTTCCGCAGGCCGTTCTGGCACACGCTATCACGCGCTATGACGCGCTAGAACGACAACACAACCGGGGTAAAACATGGAGAAACAGAAAGTTCTACTCAATTGATACACTTACATTATTTCTAATCCCAATAAACAATATCTAAGTAATAATTCAACGCCTGTACCTGATGTTAACCAAACTAGATGTAAATACTGTCAGTACGCGGGAAAGAAACTGCATGCAATGTGTTGAACAACATTGACATCCCGGTAAAGCGTTTGGAGGGACAGATATCGTTCCAGGTTTGTCTTGGAAGGCTGCCGACTCATTGTCCCTTTTACTTGGTAAGCGTGTACAGTGCTGGGATAATTTTGCACGGAGGCTTTCGCGAGAAATATAAAAATCCACAAATACTTTATTTTGGGTAACATCGACGTTTCGGTATGATGTCAGTTATTTTGATATATCAGGATATTTAATTAGACCGGAGGAATCCGATTAACTATGAAGCTCTTTTTCACAGATGTCCAGTCAGTATATGACCTCCACTACCCGACAGAACAAATCAAATACATTTCCACGTAGCCAAATGTGCTCAGACTTAAGGATTTGGATCAGGAAGCTATTTCACGAGATCTGGAGGTTGTCTTAAGTAGGCTGGGTGTAATCTTCAGCGAAACTTCGCTCAAAATTGAAAAAAAAAATCCTGCTTGCTTTTCAACATTCCTCCACCGGTTCTGCTGATAAACCAAAATTCACTGGCACATTTGCCCACGTTATAACTGCTATCTCTCCCCACCTGGTATACAGGAGGTCGTGGATTCGATACCAACCTTGACGCCTGCTATATTTGGATCCATACTCTTTGTTTTTTTCGGTAAAGTCACGTAGGTGAAAATAAAATAAATACAAAATTAAAACAACTAAATTAAATCACGACGTTTCGGATGCTTGTGTTGCGCTCGAAACGTCGTGATTTAATTTAGTTTTTTTTTACCTACGTGACTTTACCGAACAACCCAGAGTATGGATCCTTGCAGTCACGAAAACTTCAAATCTAGAATGTATATTTGGAGTTTGCATATCTCCCCGTCGTTGTGTGGATTTTCCCCAGGTGCTCCGGGTTTTCCCTCCACATTTATAATCAACAAGCGTTTAGAGTATTTTAGCTGCTATAAATTTCAACACGATGACAAAGCCGCTTCGTTGAGCTATCATTTGTGACCAGGTCGCTTCTGAAAAATTGCTAAACAGCTCAGTGGGCCTTACCTGGTAAAATCAAAATAAATAGTTTTCAAGTGTATTGCCTTGCACGATCAGGAGACACGGCCACGGCTTGTGGCGGCCTTCATCCAGCAGTGGATTGACCATGGCTGAAGATGAGTTGAATTTATCGT
Organism: Entosphenus tridentatus; assembly: GCA_014621495.2. NCBI lineage: Eukaryota > Metazoa > Chordata > Hyperoartia > Petromyzontiformes > Petromyzontidae > Entosphenus > Entosphenus tridentatus. Next base: position 12,466,717 of record CM025636.2, read on the forward strand.
TCAAATAAAAATTGTCCGCTTCCTCAAACGAACCTTGGGAGCCCTCACGCCCATTGGCTGCTCAAAGCAGCCGCAACGGCTTGCGGTCTTAGCAGCACCGCTGCTCACTTTCCAAATAAATAAATTGTTCTGGTTTCATTGACCTTGGCGGACTGCTGTGTGTGCCTGTGATACAGCACTGTCGAGGCGGCAAGGGTTAGTGGATCACCGCACAAATGTCGTCAAACTGCCGTGGGCGTCGAGGAAGCGCAATACCCGAGCTTGTCAGGAGCCTGCGATGAATGTGGACACATCTACATCTGTTCCATCTGTATGGGATAGAGTGTTGCCCCGTCACATGCATTGGTTTTCTTCGGGTGCTCCTGATCCCTCCCACATGTGTAAACACTCGTTAAATCGCGGGAAACGCCTTAATATATAGAGGACCGCAGAGCTGGGGGTGGGGGGGAAGAAGGGGGAAGGATTTAGCAACGGCTCACCACGCGACTGCCTTTCCTGCTTGTCTGGTTCCTCGCGCCTCTGAATCGTTCTCTCTCTCTTCGATTACTGTGTGGCACCTTACAGGGTGAAGTTAAATTATTTATATCTACAGTATATATAACAGTTAATTTCGTGCGTGTGTGCGTGCATCTGTCACACGGTGCTCGCCTCTAAAATGTAACGCTGTTCCTTTCCGGCCTGTTGGTTGGCCAAAACAACATTTGCAATCGGGGATTGGCAGAAAGTGCCCATTTTATACACCGTGGTCTTTTTTTGGAGTCCAGCGATTGGTCAATATACGATTTGATTCGACATGTCTCCATTTGGTCACGTGCCGTATCTGTACCGTGTCTTGGCAAAGGGCGTATAAGTATGCACAATGTTGATACGTCGGTGCTTTTGTTGCACAACATTAATCAATGTCTCTTACTGGTAGGGACCTCCTGGTTACACCAGCCCACAGGGGATTATTGTGTCCGTCGTGCAGGGAGGGGCTGGGTGGTGAGGGTGGGGTGGGGCTGGGTGGGGAGGGTAGGGTGGGGAGGGGCTGGGTGGGGAGGGTGGGAAGGGGCTGGGTGGGGAGAGTGGGAAGGGGCTGGGTGGGGAGGGTGGGGAGGGGCTGGGCTGGGTGGGGAGGGTGGGGCTGGGTGAGGGAGGGGTGGGGCTGGGTGGGGAGGGGCTGGTCACCCCGTGGTCCCCTTATAAAACTCAACGTTTAACCTACTCACGCCGGCTTGTGCCCGCCCTCACAGACGGGCATATTTGCGGAATACACCACGCCGCCGTTGACCCTGGCCATTGACCGAGCAACCCAACGTTCCTACCAGCTCCCTCCGCAGGAATGTGTTTTCACTCCATACGATTGATCACCTATGTGACTTTTCTCTGACGACAGACACTTCTTCTTATTATTTTCTCAAAATACCCTCACCATTTACTTTTTACAGCTCCGATATAGTACGGCATGGCGAGGTTATGTAACAACATTTACACATCACACTATACAGCACACTATGTACTGTACAATATCTACTGTTCATGGACAATTATAAGTGGCATTGTCAATAGTTACGTCAAGATCAAATCCCACCGTATTTATTGAATTCTCAATTTATTCAGAAGAGGATGGAGTGTATACCAAAAATGATGTATACAAACAGGTCATTAGGCAGTGATTCTACATTTCGTTTCAGTTTTCGAATTATTAGATTTAATAAAAAATATTTGTGCATATTGTTACACGTAGATCACAACACCCATCCGTACATATTCACGCATAAACAACCTCATCCATTGGATGCGTGTAACGGGCCCCCCATCTAGTATTATATATATATGTTATATGTGAAGCAACAATATCACTTGCAATGAACCAAGAGGATGATGATGCTGATGATGATAACCTTTAAATAAATGACTGCTTCTGGTGTCCGTCCATTGTTAGGCGGTTGTGCCTTCGTTATCATTGTCAAATCATGAAGGCTAATGTCCTTCCCCTCGCACCCTCCGATAAGCACGGTTGGCTACGTACGGTGCGAAAGAAGTTCAACATACATACACATAATGGAGCTGGACTGGCCCAAATTAGACTGAACAAATCATCTGTTCAAATTGGCATTTTTGTACGGCATTAGCCATCGGCTAAAAATTCCATATTTCAATGGGCCATCCACAGACCTCCCATAAAGCGGCACTTTGTTTGATCGAAAACGGAGAGATGAAAATGGTGGGTCAAGTTGACCCTTGACCGGGAATTTGAACTGGTCACCCGTGACTGGGCATAGGCTATGGAAGTCGCCAGACTTAAGAACTGTGCTAATCTCATGCTTCCTGGCTTGGTGGTGCCAGGATATATATAAAGGGCTGCAGCGCTTGTTGCAATTGTTGGCGCTGGTTCATCGCCTGGCTGCTGCTGCTGCTGTCTTCAAGTTTCGTGGTTCCTCCAGCGATTGCGAAATGCAATTTGCATGAATGGCGCTGTATAAAACACGAACGCAAAAAAAACATGCGCGGAGTCTATTTACTATTTTACTCCTACCAATATTCTTCTTTTACCAAGTAAAGCCCGCTGAGTTATATCTCTTTGTTTTTTAAAAGAGATCTGGCCGCAAATGATAACTCAACGAAGTGGTTTATCGTGCGGAAATTTATCGCAGCCAAATACTCTAAACGCGTGATGTTGAGTCTAAATGTGGAGAGGAAAAGAACCCGGAGAAAAATCCACGCGGCCACGGGGAGAACACGCAAATTCCAAATATACAGCAGGCGTCAGGGTCTGGATCAAACCCACGTCCTCCTCGAACCATAGCGCCACCCACCCAGGCACTCTCATCAATGCTGGAGTTCATTCAAATTAACACGTGATTTTTTTATTGAAGCCAAGAAGTAACGGCACCGTGCTGCAGCAACTCCCGGCTGCCTACCGTGATCGGTGGCGCGTCGCTTCACTCGCACGACGGAAATTCGTTGTGAAAGCACACGGACGGCACTGCGATCCGGTGTCACTGAGCGCGAGTTTTGTCCACGTTCCCCCCGATCTTTCATTCGCTCTTCTCCGTATACTGCATCCCACTTTATCAGCTGAAACAAATAGCAAAGATTCCCCTGTGGAGCCTTAACAGACTCTCGGAAAAGTGTTGTCAGCGAGCACCTCTGAAGACCGGCAAAGCACACGAGGGATGGGTGGCCAGCACCACGCCCGGCCGCCTTTGTCTCCCAAGTGACAATGTTTACACACCGCCCCAGATACTCACTTGAGGCTGAGTCGACCTAGGGGAGGGCCCAGGACCGGTTCAAGTAATCGTCACCGGTGTTGGCCGTGAGCGGGAATCGTACCCGGGTCGCCAGGTTTGTATCGCTAATCGTTACACTACCGTTCAGCTGAAACACACACATGCACACATATGCTTGAAATGAAACAAGTGTTTTGATGTCATATGTATGTTTCTTTTTAATTATAGGGCTAATTTATGGCGTTATAGATTGTTATGCATTAAACAAAAAATCTTCGTGTTTTTGATCGTGGACATTTAACCTTTTCTGTTGCTGTTGTGCCTTCTCTATCAGGCCTCCGCAGATATTTCAATCTCCCTTCGCACTCACGCTAACACAAAGCCGACATCGATACCATCTCAGGCAAGAAGGCGCCGAATATATTGAAATAATTGTCTGTGCGTGGGCGGAAGGCAGAGATGGAAAATAACCACCGACACAAAGAGTAATGAATTAAAAAAAGAAGAATCATCTCCCACCTTGAAAAAATGAATGAAAATTCCATTTCCCCTCTCCACGCCCGCGTGCTCTCTCGCTCTCTCTCTCTCCCTCTTGCTCTCTGCACTTTCCATCAGAGCCATCTATCAGGGACACTTGATGACACACGCTGCTATTCCTGTCCTAGATCACAATAGCCGGCACCTTATGAATCATCGCCGAAAAAGGACCCCAAGCCAATTACTGTGGTTAGCGCTCGCGGTCCAGATCCTCGGTCCGGATAGGCTGGGGTGGGTGGATGTGAATGGAGGATGGTTTCGCGGTAGGAGTGCGTGGATGCTACGGGGAGGCAAGTGTTTGGGGGTAATGCGATACCAGCAACAAAGGCTTCCAGTGAAGAGCGGCATCAATTGAGAAATTCTGATAACTATTTATGGCGTGCACCTGCGCGCCTGGGTGAACTCATCGTTACTTGCACACCATCTCGGACACTGGGATTAGTGGACTCTTGTCTCTTGGTAGCACAACCAATCAGTACTGCCGGCTCTGACGGGGATTTCTTTGTTGTTGTTGTCATATATATGAAATAATTCCAAAGTGATAGAACCACCTTCCATAACAAACCTTTTAAAACAGTCTGCATCAGCAGCAGACGATGCTTTCCCACCTGATGACGGACGCTTGTGTTGTGCCCGAAACGTCGTGATCTATTTAATCAAATGTTATACCTACGTAACTTTAGCGAAAGAACCCAATAATATGGCTTATGCGCTTATATGTCTGGTTATAAGTCAGCACTCAAACAAAAGGGGCCCTTAGACTCAACACAGCCCGAGAGCTTCCATAGGATTCATGGACCAACAAGACATCACATAGACCAACACAGGACCTTATATATAGACTCATTTCGGACATATATTGACTTAAAACTTTCGTGATTGCAGGAATTACTATTCTTTGGTTCTTTCGGTAAAGTCACGTAGATAGAAAAATAAAAATAAAGTGAAAAAAATAAAACAAAAACCACTAATGTAGACTGTAGCCTGGTTCTTAATCTGAGTGAGTGTACTAGCAGTCTATAATGTAGACTGTAGCTTAGTTATTAAATTTGGTGAATGTACTGGCAGTCTATAATATAGACTGCAGCCTGGTTTTTAACCTCGGTGAGTGTACTGGCAGTCTATAATGTAGATTGTAGCCTGGTTATTAACCTCGGTGAGTGTACTGGCAGTCTATAATGTAGACTGTAGCCTGGTTCTTAACCTCGGTAAGTGTACTGGCGATCTATAATGTAGACTGTAGCCTGGGTTTTAACCTCGGTGAGTGTACTGGCAGTCTATAATGTAGACAAATTATTTGGTTCTTTCGGTAAAATAATAGTAATACATATTTTTACGAACTTTTTTAAAACATACTTTAATAAAAATGTACCGTAATAGTGTAGTGTCGCAATTATTGACTAATAAACTTCTTTGAGGCAACACTGTATTGTATTTTCCCGACACGGTCCCTAACATACAAGGGGTATAGTGGTCCCCTTACCCGATACCTGGGGAGGAATGGCCTCCAGTCATCCGTTAAACTATCGTCCTCCGGCTGGGACCTAGGGGAGGCTATCTGACCCGACCTCCTGGTCCGTGGGTCCTGACCACTGGCCTCTCTGAGCTCCAGCCCTTAGAAGGACTGTAGAGCTTGGGGTCCAGGGTCCTATTCTTCAGCCCGGGCTTCAGTCTTCGGCATGTAAATAACTGAGCCAGAGCTCTGAGCGCTCTGGGTTATATACTGGTTCGTGGCTAGCTCCGCCCTGGCCACGCCCTCTTTCTAGAACTCTCTGGGCCAACCTGGAAGGTGACATCATTCCCCCGGTCCCCCCCACCCGGGCCCTAGGGAATGTGTCTCAGGATCCGTTACTGGGATCCGCTATTGCCCTCTGTCTGACCCCACGGCATTTGCCCTGGGGAGGTAACGCCGCTGCACCCTATTGACAATCAGTGGTACTGCAGGGCTGTGGAATGGTGAGTGACAATTACCCCTACATCAACAAGGGAAGGGAACCGAATTTTAACAGGACCTCCGTGCTATGGAAGGTAAGTACCCCCCTCAACACGCAGCAAAATGCAGAACAAGGCGTCAATCAACTAGACTGCGTCTGTGCGAGAGAATGAACGACACCCTCATGAAAACCACCGAGATTTAGCGCGAGTGCGCGTTGCTGGCCCGTCGTCGGGGATGGGCGGCTTCCTTGGTGGTACAGGCAGGGCGGTTGAGTCGACAAGCGGGCCGGGTAAGTCAGCAGGCATGTCTGGGGAGGCCCGTGACTCGGCGTCCACAGCGGGCGACTATGCCCTGCGCGGCCCCATTACTCCCGCGTCACCTGCAGGAGGGATGACACATCTGCGCTGAGGGTTTGGTACCAACGAGGCATCACTCGGCTCGTCGGACGCGTCGCACACTCGGCCCCCGTGGTGTGTGTGTGACGTGGGAACGCGCGGCGCAACAAAAGGCTTTAACTGGGAGGGATGGACAAACCAGCAACGCTTTCCCCATCGAATTTGAATGCACTGAGGTTGAACAACCTCAATAATTTCGAAGGGACCTCGCCAAGGTTTAATAAATTTGGCTGACGTGGACACTGGCACCTGGAGGTCATGAAGCCAGGCTTGGACGTCCCAGGGGCACGCAGCCGCAAATTGGCATGCTAGCGCCTGGCCGAATTTTCAATGGCAGCCTCGCGCGCCTCCGTCAGTTTACGAAGGTTAAACCGCAGGTGGTCTGCGAGTTTAGATTTCTGCAGTGGCTGATTTATGTTCAAGTGAACGTTGGCGGGGGGAATTGCATCCCTACCATGCATTAAGAAAAACGGGGAGAAGCCGGTCGCCGCGTATAGCACCATGCGGTACGCGGCGAGAACCCCAGGAACCTGTAAGTCCCAGTCGAGCTGGGATTCGTCAACCTGGTGGCACATCATGGAGGTGAGAGTTCTATGCAGGCGCTCTACCATGCCGTCGGTTTGAGGGTGGTAGAGCGAAGTGCGCACCTTCTTTGTGCCGAACAAGCGGCACACATCGCACAAAAGGGTACTTGAGAAATTATTTCCCTGGTCGGTTAACAGCCGTTCGGGAGCACCTTTGTCCAGGATGTAGCCCTGAACAAAGGCGTCCACGACGGCTGCTGCCGACTGGTTGGGGAGAGGCCAGGCCATGAGCCAACGAGTAAAATACTCCACCCCAACCAGAAGGTACTTATTACCTCTCAGCGTAGTAGGAAAGGGTCCCAGAATATCTAGAGCCTCCAGCTCATTCACCGGAGATACAGAAATGGGCTGCAGGGGTGGACACGCAGGCTTCGCTGGCGGTTTCCGGCGTGCACACTGGGTACAACCCTGCAGGATGTCTGTTACGTCGCATAACATACCCGGCCAAAAGAATTGCAGACGCAGCATGCCAAGGGTTTTATGGGTGCCCAGGTGTAACAACCATTCGTGTGCCGCCCACACGGCCTTACCCCATAAGGCAGAGGGTACAACAATTTCATACTGGCATGAATCAGCGTCCCAATGCATGAGAAGGTCATGGCATAAAATGAAGGAAGCAAAACGTCTCTGGCGTTTGGCCGGATCATTTGGCCAGATCACACGACGGCGTAAGACCAGCAGGGACACGTCTGCTATCTGGTGGCGACCCCATTCCTCCGAGTCAACCCAAGCAAATCATCACAGGCCGTCACGTCGACGGGGTCGTCAAGCGGAAGCAGATCAACGAAAAGAGCAACAGCCATCGTCGCGAGGGGTGCAACAGACTCGGTCAGTGGCGGCTTGCAATGGCCCGACCCCAAGAAACAAGCACATTTTTGACCTGGTGGAAGGCGAGATAGCGCATCGGCGTTAGTGTGCTGTGTACCTTTCTGGTAAGTAACAGTGAAATTGTAGTCCTGAAGGACTTCTAGCCACCGGAAAAGCTGGCCGGATGGTTGGTTTATCCTCAAAGCGCATTGCAACGCTGAATGGTTGGATCGAACGGTAAAATGACGACCATACAGGTATGACTTGTACTGTTGAATAAACAAAAGAATGGCCAGCAGCTCGCGGCTGGTCACACAATAGCGTTGCTCGGCGGGAGACAACACTCTGCTACCGTAAGCAATGACCCTCTCGACGCCACCAATATTCTGGGAGAGCACCCCGCCAATTACAGTGTTTCTGGCGTCAGTATCCAGTATAAATGGCTCAGAGAAGTCGGGGTAGGCCAAAGGCGGTGCCATCACAAGGGCATCACGCAAGGAATCAAATGCGGCCTGCTCGACATCCCCCCAATGAAATTTCACCCCTTTGGATGTGAGGGCATGAAGTGGTTTGGCGATGGTCGCGAAGCCAGCTACAAAGCGTCGGCAGTAAGACGCGAAGCTGATAAAGCTGTGAACGTCCCCCACAGAGGTAGGGGTTGGCCACAAGCTGACACATTTGGTTTTGTCGGTATCGGTGGAGATTCCCGAGCGGCTGACTACATGGCCCAAGTAGCGCACAGACTCACGCAGAAGATGACACTTCTGAGGCTTGAATTTCAAGTCAGTGGCTTTCATTTTCAGAAAGACAGCCCGCAGGCACTCAAGGTGCTCATTGAACGTGCAGCTAAAGACGATGACGTCGTCAAGATAAATAAGAAATGAATCCCACTGGAACCCAGCGAGGACAAGCTCCATGAGCCGTTGGAACGTCGTTGGGGCCGAGTGGAGGCCCATGGGCAATCAATTAAATTCGAAAAGGCCCTGCGGCATCCGAAAGGCAGTCTTAGGTTTTGACTCTTCGTCTAGGGGAAGTTGCCAAAACCCCGACATAAGGTCCAGCGTAGAAAAGTAGCGCGCCCCCACCAGGGCGTCTAACAACTCATCCATATGCGGAAGAAGGTAGGCGTCAGCTACCGAAATTTTATTCAACTAGCGAAAATCGACACAAAACCTGAGACTGTCGACGTGCTTTTTGACCAACACTATGGGAGCACCCCAGGGGCTGGTTGAAGAAGAAATGATGTCTGCGGCTAGAATGTCATCAACTGCCGATTTGACATGCTGTTTCTCCGCGGGGCTGAGCCGAAATGGGTTTTGGCGGATAGGGACTGCATCACCAGTATCAATGTGGTGACGTAGCAGCTTGGTGCAGCCAATGTCGAATTTGGTTTTACTGAAAACATCGGAAAGCTCCCGCAAAAGAGCACGTAATTTCGTGCGTTGCGACCCGGAAAAGTCACCAGCGTCCGCGCAGAGCGAATCCAGCCAGCCCTCATTCGACTCGGAGGGAGGCTAGAGTCGTGGGCCGGCATTAACGTGTCCCACGACCTCGGTCCCCAGAGGTGCCGGCGTCGCATGAGCGAGTACGGTCCCTTGTGGAACGACGGTTGTGGACAGGCCGACATTCAAGACCTGCAGAAACGGTTCCCTGTCTGCCGTATTGGAAGGGCCTAATAAAACGCCATGCGACGAGGCGTCCAGAGCGAGCAGTTTCCGCAATCGCAGGGGCACGAGAATCTGTGCCCCTGGCGGAATGCGTACCTTGCAAGCAGCCAATGCGTGCACGGAGGCAATGGCGGTGCGTGGATGCATGGAGGAAGGCAAAAATGCCATGCGACGCCCCATCGGAAGTTCGATACATCATTGGTCAAGGACTTTAATCGGCATTTTGGCAAGGAAATCCGTGCCCAGCAAGCACGGCACCGCAAGAGATGATGAAACCAAAATAGACCCCGCCAATATAATACCCGATGCCACTACACTACTATTCTATGCCACTACATCTGTATGACGCACACAAAGACAAAGATCCCCCGTATAGCCTTAACACACTCTTGCGGCAAGTGCTGTTAGCGAGCACGGATGAAGACCGGTGCGGCACACGAGGGGGTGGGTGACCAACACCACGCCTGACCGCCTTTGTCTCCCGAGTGACGATGTTTACACATGGTGAGCGGGAATCAAACTCGGGTAGCCGGGTTCGTAGTGCACTGCGCTAACCACTGCGCCACTGCCCCTCACCCCCCGTACACTTACGCTCCATCTGACAATCATATAATTCCGTCTATTCAGCTCTTATTGATGTTTTCGCAGGATTTATATAGAAAGATCCAACGGCTCAAGTGAAATGTCCCGTGAGAACATGAGGCCGAGATGGCCGGGGTGGCGAAGGGGCCCACACAATTGCCTACACAATGGCCGTGACGAGGGATGCTTTGCCGACGCCACTCACCTGGTGGCCAGTTGAAGGTCTCGAAGTGGTCACCATTCACTGCACACAAAAGCCAACCTGTTAATTTAGTTTGCTCACTAATTTTGGATATTTTCTATCGCGTGAAGACTTAACATCTGCGTTTAATTTACAATCTCTACACCGTTGAATTAACGCATAACAGTACTTATTTGATCAACCACAGGAGCATGATAATGATAGTGCCACTGGAGCTATGCCCTTTTAAATCTAAATTGTGTGTTTAGTTTTTTTATTCTCACCACGCAACTCCGATGAGCACGGTTTGCTACGTACGGTGCAAAAGAAGTTCAACGTATACACATGACGCTGGTGGTGGGCCACACCAACCAGGATGTGAGTTTTCCGCCTGAGATATTTAACGAGACATGTCTGACCGTGGTGCCTCGAATTAAGAATGAACATTTATTTGAATAAGATTATTTTTTTTAAGTTAAATAGCACCCTAATTGCACGCCCAACCAACCAAATATATTCATCTCTCCGAGTCAATTCGTATACTCGCTGTCCCTCACTCTCGCTCTGTCCTCTGCCCACTTGGTATGCGCCGGTGGTTGGCTCCCGGTGAGTCATATGTCCTGGGTATAAATATAGAACTCAAATACCCACTAACCACGCACATCACAAGGCAGCACATTTTCCCCGCTCCCGTGTTGTAGTCATTATTTATTTTATTTGTACCTTTCGCTATCATTATTACTATTATTATCTTCGTCGAGTCAAATAATAGTGGCTGGCTCCCCGCACCTATTTCGGTGTGTGTGTGTTTGTCATGGAATTATCTGTGCTGCTTTTCCGAATGCCCCTGTCAAGGGAGACTTGACATTTCTTCATCCTCAGCAGCGATTTGAGATAAAAATGGAAACGCAATTATGCCGGGACACAAAGATCCTCCATTTACACCTACAGACACACATACACTCACTGACTCATCGACTCGCTCGCGCAACACCACAAAGAGCCCCTGTGCAGCCGAATGAACTGTTGGGGGGCCCGTGCTGTTAGCGAGCATCTATTAAGGCCAGCACGAGTGGACGGTGTGGTTAAGCGCCACGGTGGGCGGGTTTGTAGGCACACGACCGCTCTCCACACACAAGACAAAGAGCCCCCGTATAGTCTCAACAGACTCTCGTAAAAGTGTTGTTAGCGAGCACCTCTGAAGACCGGCAAGGGACACGAGGGATGGGTGGCCAGCACCAGGGGCCGTCCATGAATGACGTCAAGCACCTGGAGGGGGGGGGGGCTCAGACATTTGTGACGATGTGTGACGAG